>JAYKKI010000017.1:4435000-4765000 GCA_039881145.1 Druceiella hillmani | reverse complement strand
ATTGTTAATCTACTTTATTTTTTCCGATCTAAACTAGTTAAAAACATTGATACATACTTTTTAGAGCAAATGATAATTAAATAAAAATATTGGTCTCTAGCAATAAGTACTGAAATCTACATAAAGTTTTATGTTTTTCGTAACTTTTATTTCATGTTACCGTCTCCACTTTACTAGTCTGAAAAAAATGTTTTCCGGAAGCGATGTTCGTTTATTATTTTTTTCCTGCTTTTTATTTACTAGTATACGGTAGATTTCATCACCTTAAGTTTTGTCAATATTAAAAAAAAGATAATAAAAACTCTCTCGATTTTTATTTCAATACGTTAATTTTTAAATTTTATTTCAATCTTTACATTTAATTAACATTTAATTATTTATAATTTGTAAGAACGTTTTAACATATTATGAGGTAATTATTTATTTACACTAAATCAAAAAATTTATTAAATATTTCTATAAATTCATTATAAAGTTTAAGAATCAGTTCAAGAAAAAGATACGACTATGCAATCAATCTATTGCAGAGATTACAATTTCTTTAATTAAATCAAGGAAATATTAGTTTGTTTATTATATCCACACTTCTTATTCCTACTTCGCATTTTATTGACTTCATTTTAATTTTACTACACCCTCAGGTTATTTCTAACCATAGTGGTGTATACGGACAATACTTGTCAACGTAGCGCACAGCTGTTTCGTGAAGGTACTGCTCACAATTTGTAATTCACGTTAAACCCTTGTTTAATATTACAGAGTTAGCAAGTTCGTCTGTAATAATTTTATAATTGTTCTGACTAAATTTTTTCATGTAGATTTGTACAATTCTTTTATTAAGTAATTAAAAAAGTAATATAATATTTACTAAACGAATAAACAAATAAATTATATGTTAAAATTGACAGTAAATACTTAAAATTTTAATTATTTAAGGCTTATAAATAGTTAACTACAATTTTATACTAAAATAAAAGTACCAAAAACACACTATATACGACTAGTATAAATTATACAAAAATAACATTGGTATGTTCGTCCTATTCACTTTTACAGATAGATTCACTTTAAAATGAAACTATTCCCATTTCCTTAATGGCGGACAGCGGATATCCTGTATGAATATTAATGTTGATTCGCTCGTATGTCATGACATAAGGGATATGTCGTTACATATCCCGATCCATAAAGTCTCTTGTTAAGAGCGATCCATAAAATCTCTCGTTAAAAGTCGCTTATCTGGAATCGGAAAAATTTCTGAAATGTTCCTCTTCGATTTTATCTATTCATTAACGCCCTCCGGTCAGTGCTTGCTTGACACGGAAGAGTGTTGAAGGTATTTTACGTATGTCGTTAAGATTGTAGTAAACGAAATTGCTTGATGTTAAACAATTAGTAGATGATGTTAAGACTGTAATAGCAGCTTTTCTTAGGGGATAGACTTATTAGATTTGACCTCGTAATAATAAAATTTTTCTTTAATAAAAAAAAGTTGAATGTATTTTTGGTTTTCATTTTACGAATGTTAAAAAGTCGTATTATTTTCTCGTTGGCTTTTTCAATGACATAAGGGACAACAAGAAATACATGCAAGAAGAAATATATTTGATGAAGACATCCTTTTTGGTTCGTGAAAAAAGTGGAAAATGTATTTATGGAATCACTTCGGTGACTGTCAATTCGTATTCTGTTACAGGTATTCTTCATAAAAACTATTTGAACTAAATAGTTGAAATTTAGCATAGATTTAGGAAGTAATGGTTCAATTAGGGTTTTGTGGCTTTTTGCTTGGTAACAAAAGTCACACTATTTAGGAATATAGTTTTAAGGGCTGAAAAAGAAAGAAATTTTTTTTCAAGGCCACCGTATTGGCTATCATAAAAAAATTATTAAAATATGGATATCAAAACTCCATTACTCGTTTTTGAAATGTAAAATTTTTCTAACCAAATACCTAAGAACAGTTAACAACTCTCTAGCACTGCTGAGATAATATGGAAATACACACCATGTGATCTATATTGATCGGAAATTATAAGTATCGGATTTCGTGGGATGACTTTCCTCTAATAAATGATTTAGAAATCCAAATTTTAATTATAACCAAAATATTAATGATAGTAAAAAAATTATATGACTCCTTACATTAATACATAAAAAACTTTGCGATAATCTTTTTCTTTTCATATCTTTATTAATGATAAAATTACTACCGCCTTAACATAACGCCGTTATAAGAATCCATTGTACAAACTTCGATTTGCACGTGTATCTACACAATAATATGGAATAATAATTGGGCAAATTTGATATTTACTTGGCGGTTACTGTGATCGCAATAATTGAGATTACAATTTCTGTTTCGATCAAATGTCAATATATTACTAATTTAGAACAAAATATAAAACTTTTATTCTAATTAGGTCAGCCGTCTTGGATGTATCTGAAAAAAAAGCCCTACTCATCTAATTGAAAACGTTTTAAGTGACTTATAGTGAGTAAATTTGCATAAATGTAACAACACCATTAGATTTTATCGTGTCGTCTTTTAGCATGTTCCTAATGTGCGTCTTAAATTAATTTCTGCATCTCTTCTTTAGAGGTAATAATTAAAAGCGAAAAAAAGTGTATTATTGACAATTGAGCGCTAGTCAGTTACTCTAAGCGATAATGATGTCTTGAAATAAAACTGATGTTTTTTAAAGAATGTTTCTACATAAAAGTAGTGAAATAATCAAAATAATCACACTAAACTTTCGACAATATACATGTGTATATATATATATATATATATATATGCATATATATATATATATATATAATATACATATATGTATATATATATATATATATATATATATATATATATATATATATATATATATTAATGGAATATTTATAAACAATCACTTTTGACAGTTCAGGTATTGCAAATCTTTTTGTTACATTCAAGTTAGTAATTTAATGTGGATTTATTTGCTATTTGTGATTAAAAAATATTTTTTTTATTAGTGTGTGCAAACTAATAAAAAAAATATTGTTTAATAATCGATTTACACTGTGTACATATGTAACTTATATTATATAGATTATATTTTATATTTATGAGAAATTCAGATAAGTAAGGTGAAGTGTTTCGAACAATTTAAAAGTATTACATAAAAAAGACATATAATAAAATAATATCAAAAATTTTGATACAAATAGTCGTTTAATTAAATTTTAAGTTATGCAGAAAATTATTACAAAATAATCGCAAATACTTAATTTTTAGTAATGATTAAAATATTGTTTTTAAAACGAACTAATATTAAAAAAAAACACGAAATACAATAAAATTTCACAGACAAAATACAATGAATCCATATACAATTACATCATAATGCATCTGGGCTTCACACCCATATCCAAAGATGGTTGTGTCTAATGCTAGTGCCGGCGAGGCCGGCCTTTGCCGATATCACTGAGAAATAGTATTACAGAACATATCATATCTATTACACAACATATTAGAAGAATTTATTCATCATAAATCTATTTATTACATCGTATATTAACAGTAATTACATCGTATATGAACAGTAATTACATAGTATATCAACAATAACAATGTTCGTTTAGCCATGCCGCGGGGCTTATTAATTACTTAATTTAAAAGTAGTGTTTTCTTTCGCCACATATCATTTCTTTTGTGTCCAGATCATATTGATTCTGTTTATATTACAGTGATATGTATTATTGAACAACTGTATAGGTACGGTCCTTAGAAGAACATTCGCCATTTTAATTACACTCGTACTTTAAAATATCACACATTTAACACAACGAATTTAACATTATATAACACATAATAATATAATAAACTTAATATAATACAAAATATTTTTATGAAACACCAAAAATTTAGAGAGACCAAAAATATTGGAAAATGAGATGAACGGACATCTCCCGCCATTACGTTGATAAGTGTTGCAAGCAACCATTGAATATACATTGTATAAATAAGTTGCCATATGTGGTCATACAGTAAACAAAAAAATATAATTGAACTCCTGAACCTAAATAACTTTGGACAAGAAGTGTGTCCCTTGTGAACATATAAATAATGAATGTCGCAAATAATTTTACTAGCTGTGCACTCGGATTAATTAAGTCCTACGTAATTTATATACGGCCACTTCAATTGCTAGGTTTCGTGTTTGTGCAACAGGCGTGCAGGTAGATAATCGTACGAACCCGCAAAGGTTGTCCTCAAACCTAAATTAAAAGACTAATAAGTTAGTTTTGCACTGAATGCACTATAATATATATAAATACAATCAAGGCTGAGTTTCTGGGTATTAGCGTAGGGTAATTCAATATTGTATGGCCTGTTCGATGAAATGACCAACCGAAAAATTTTACTGTCTGTTCTATATGTCGTGAGCTAAGATTGGTGGGCAATTGCTACTTAAACGTGTACGTCGCCGTACACATTTTTTTATACAAAAAAAAATTAAAAAGTGTTTTTAAATTTCAAAGTTTCAATTTACCTGAGATTTTTATTAGTACTTTGATATTTGATATTGCAATGTTAATATTTTTAAAATATATTATGTTTTTACTGTTTTTTCATTAAATATAATAACCTATCAATAACATAACCTCAAATCGAATAACAAATTCATAAATGGCGCTAATTTAGATTCCGTATTAATTTTTCCAGATTATGCTTACGTATATGATAATCTTAAAAATATCAGAGTTATTGAAGATATTTCAATGATACTTCGGGATGCTACGTCTCAACGGGTTCAAAAAGAACCACCACCAACCGGGCCTTTAACATAAAGATCTAATGAGGATGCTCACAAAAAGACTCGCCTTCAGTTCTCGCCTTCAAAGTACCTGACTGATATGTACCCAATTGTAGAACTGCTTACTGGCGTCCCTAGATTATATTAGTTAAAAAAAGGAAAGAGAAAGTAAAAATAATAAGATTACGAAGAAAAATCTTAATAACAAAAAATTAAATTATATTCAAGTTCTGAAGAAGAAAAAACGGTAGAATTTTCCGGGGAAAATTTCGGTCCCGAAGATAATAGATGTGATGCGTGGAATACTGTGAAAATTACTACGAGACTGAAAAAATAGGAGATTAGCTACAATAAATTGTTTGTAAATTGAAAAATGCAAAGGAAAATGAAAAATAACCCGGAAATTAAGTGGTTATCTAAACCTTATATGAGCGGCCAACTTATAACGGATATTAACATTAAAGCTTTTTTAATGTTTTTGGTATAAATATGTCTAATATTAAGAATATTCATCGAAAATATACATCGAAATAAAAGTTAAAGCTCAGTTATTATAAAAACGTTATCCTAAAATACGTATACAATTTGTAGGCTACAATGAAAAATATATTAGTACCAACACTTACTTGAAAGGAAAATGAGATATGTTACAATGTTTGTTTAAATATTTATACGCCAAATATACCATAACTATATCTGTATATAAGGTAATTAAATCTAAAAATATAGCAGCGTAAGCTGACACATTGTGGCTATCTCACTCTAACGCCTTATAAAATTAATGAATAGCATATATGGTCTAGATTTTAACAGCGTCGATATTTTGATTACTTTCAAAAAATGTTTGAAACGTCTGACTATTTCGCAAAAAAAATGGAGGGTTGTCCATTTTTACCGTGTAAAATTTTAGAGTTCGTGTCAATAAAATAATGGTGTAATACTTATATTTATAACACTTTTCATAGTGAAACTTTCTGAAGTTTATATTTTGATTATGTATATTCTTTAATAATACTCCAGAAATAACGCAATGAATTTTATAAATAGTCCTCAGCTGATCGAATATTATATTTGTGCCAACCATATTTTAACTGTCAAATTCGATTGTATGTAAACATTCCATCTTGAAGTTGAATGGACTATATATATATATATATATATATATATATATATATATATATATATACATATATATATATATATATATATATACATATATATATATATATATATATATATATATATATATATTGATATATCAAAGCTCAAATGGTTTTCATGAAGAATACCTGTAACAGAATATAAATTGATATGTCACCGAAGTGATTCCATAAATATAATTTCCACTTCTTTCACGAACCAAAAAGGATATCTTCATCAAATATATTTGTTCTTGCATGTATTTATTGTGGTCCCTTATGTTATTGAAAAAGCCAACGAGAAAATAATACGACTTTTTAACATTCGTAAAATTAAAACCAAAAATACATTTGACTTTTTTTACAATTGATGCTATTCTCTTTTCTATGACCGCATCAGTTATCAAAAATTAAAATATTAATATTACAAGGCTAAATCTAATAAGTTGATCTCCTAATAAAAGCTGCTATTACAATCCTAATATCATCTACTAATTGTTTGACATCAACCATTTCCATTAATTACAATATTAACGACATACATAAAATACCATTAACACTCTTCTGTGGCAAGCAAGTACTGTTCTGAGGGCGTTAATGAACAGATAAAATCGAAGAGGAACATTCCAGAAATTCTTTCCATTCTAGGTAAGCAAGTTTTATTGAGAGAATTTATGGATCGCTCGTTCGTTATATATCCCTTACGTCATGAGATACAAGGGAATCGACATTAATATTCTGACAGGATATCCGCTGCCCACCAAGGAAATAGTTTCCTTTTAACGTGAATCTATCCGGAAAAGTGAATGGGACGAACATACCAATGTTATTTTTGTATAATTTATACTAGTTGTATATAATGTATTTTGGTACTTTAATTTTAGTATAAAATTGTAGTTATCTATTTATAAGCCTTAAATAATTAAAATGTTAAGTCATTTTTGACATGCACTTTATTTATTATTTAATACTACTTATTCAATTACTTAATAAAAGAATTGCATAAAAATACATGAAAAAAGTTAGTCAGAACAATTATAAAAGTTATTACAATAGAACTTGCTAGCTCAGTAATATGAAACAAGGGTTTAATATGAATTACAAATTAAGATCACTACCTTCACGAAACAGCTGTGCGCTACGTTGACAAGTATGGGCCGTATACACTACTATAGTTAGAAATAACCTGAGGGTGTCGTAAAATTAAAATGAAGTGAATAAGATGCGAAGAAGGGATAATAAGTGTGGATATAATAAACAGACAAATATCTCCTCGATATCATTAAAAAATTGTAATCTCTACAATAGATTGATTGCATAGTCGTATTTTTTTTTTTGAACTTATTGCTTGCCCCTTTATGACGAATTTATAAAAATATTTAATACATCTTTAGATTTAGTGTAAATAAATATTTACCATATAATACGTTACAATATTCTTACAAATTATAAATAATTAAATGCAATATTACAATTGAAATAGAATTGAAAAAAATTAACATATTTAAATAGAAATAGAAAAAGTTTTTAGTATCGGCGTTTTAAACATTGACGATAATGCAATAATGTGACAAAATATACCGTACACGAGTAAATAAAAGGCAGAAAAAAATTAATAAACAAACCCCGCTTCAGAAAAATATTTTTTCAGACTAGTAAAGTTTCTCCACTTTAATGCTCCTCCACGGTAATAAGAAATAAGATATAAAAGTTACGGTAATAAGAAATAAAAGTTATGAAAAATATAAAACTTTATGTAGATTTCAGTACTTATTACTAAAGACCAATATTTTTACTTAATTTTCATTTGCTCTAAAAAGTATGTTTTAATGTATTAATGTTTTTAACTACTTTATTTAGAAAGAAATAAAGTAATTTTACAATTATAATCTGTGATAGGGTAAAAATGTATTTTAATTGTTACCAAAATTGTTAGAAGTACTGACACAAAAATAATTATTTTAGCAGTTCTTAAGTCATGACAGAGTAAAAATTTATAAATTCATAAATTATTTATTAAAAATTTTAATAATTTATTAAAATTTTGGCAAAGTAAAAATTTGAACAATATATTAAATATTGACTCATCATTCCACTTTAATTTGGTAATGAAAACTATAATATAAATTCAAGGACAGATACTCACCAGATGGCTATCATTATCGATATACCCAATACTTACATTAGTATGCCTTACTATGATCAATTTTATTAATTGTAGAATGATGAGGGCGATAAATCAAACATTTTACTTTATTACCATTTATATAATAGATGTATCAATTACCATTTTCATTAAACTTCATCAAATGCCATTTTCACTTTAAACTGAGTAAATCTAAGCCTACAACTTATAAGCTCATCGAAAAGCTCTTTTCCATATTTCTCAAGTTTTTCGACTATCGAAGAAATTGAACTATTTTTATCATTTATCATAGATATTGTTATAAAAATAATTGTACATTTGTTCATTATTTTTATTAGGGATTTATTATTTATTTAAATATTTTCCTTTTAGGCTTATCATAACGGTTTACCTTAAGTTATGACTTTATTTACACCAGAAACAAAATAGTATCAAATCATGCAGTTTATGAAAGGAAGTTATTGGCTAAAGTTTATATAAAAACATAGCAAGTAAATTTTTATACTATGTAACTAACACGCGAGACACGACACCGAATTAAGTTTTGTAAATATTTTCACTCATTTATTTCCATGTTGACATTTCAGAAGTGATAAGCAAAATATGTCACTATTAAAACACGTTTCAAACGAAATGTTAATTCGAAACAGTAGAATACTTATAGAAACTATGTATTTGCAACTATAGTCTTTTCTATACTTTAATAAATCGACTATCTATATTTTAATAAATAAGTAAAAATCATTTATGCTTACCGGAGTGCTTAAAGTATGCAGCAAATCCTATTGAAATTAGAAATTTTTTTTTCTAGTTACACATCGTAATTTTTCTCTCTGCTGACTTGAAAAAGTTCATCGATTTCTCGTTTTCTACTAACCGTCTATTCGATTAAATTTTTGAGACTACGGCTGTCAACAAAGTTTTTGTTAAGAAATAGCAAGAAAATTAATATCGTTGTCATCAGAAGAGACAGAAAAAACAAACTCTTTATTTAATAACAAGAAAATATGTATTAATTTTATGACAACAAGTTTGATTATCCAACCATTATAGGTCTACTTACATGTCAAAATTTGAACACATAATGCAAATAAAGAACCGATATTCTAAGAAATAATTCTAGCTTTTTCCAATGTCAATGTTTTATTTTATATAAATATTAATTAAATATGTTTTAGTATTTTTAAAGTCAATAAAATATTCAAATTTTGTAAAAAGGTTAGTGCCCTGTTCTGTATAAAAATTAATAAAAGTCTTGTATAACTTCATAAGTGGAACGTCAGGGACATATCAATTTATAATTGCAACGCATTTCCCCTTTGATATTTTATTATTAATTTTACCTTAGTTAATGTAGCAACACGTAGAAAACTTCACTTTGTATTGTAATTAAATATCGGTTGTAAATATATAATTACAAAACTTATCTTAACTTCATTCGGTAGCAGTTATATATTTCACCATTAGTCAATGACCGTAGTTGTAATATTCAGTACCCGCTATATAATCGTACATCAGCTATATTAGTCCTCGGTGTCGGTAATTTCTATAAGCCTTAGCTATATTCGGTCACGACAGAAATAATATTCAGTAGTTCTATTCCCCTAATCGCACTTATCGCGCAGATTTATAACATGGTCAGTTTAAAAAAATATTTATCTTGTTAAGATGTTCTACAAATCTTAGTTTTTTTCCTTTAAACCAGTATAGTTTGCTAATTTTTAAAAATATGTAAGTACGTCTTTTTAAAATATATAAGTCCGTATTTAAGTATAATTACCTAAATTGATAAATAAAGATGATGAAATATAATATTCGCGTAAGCAAACCTACAAATTCTCATTACTACCAAACTCCACTACAAAGATCAAATCTTTAGGTGAGCCAGAAGGTATCAAAATGTATAGATCGCAAGGAACCAACTTCGCAAACTAAAATAAAATACTAAGGTATTTATTTGATAGACTATACAAGAGGTAATGAGTCATCTAATTTATAAATAATAAATTATAGTATTTATCTATATATCCGTATCCCAACACATTTAAAAAAAATAGTTTGTTGTCTTTTTTATAAGCATTTTTTTGTTGTTAAATTTTATGTTTTAGTAATTGATTCAGACTTAGAGGCAATAAGTCCACACTGAAAAGTCAATGTCTAAATTGTTTATCATTGAAATATTTCGTGGTTAAATAAAAAAATAAGAGCTTATTTTTTATATTTTGTTACTTGAAAATATAAGTACTCCGAAGAAAAATATTAAAATAAATTAACTTCTATTACATCAGCTTTATTATATAGACATTCACAGAGAACTGGATACACAATATCTTGGCGTCATTTGGTTTATAACCTTTTAATAGCGTAACTAAAATTAACATATTAATATTTTGTGTAGAATTGATAGGTATAACAAATCTCTGATGCCTATGCAAATTCCACAAAATTAGTCCTTCTCAAACTAAAATATTCTTAAAGTTAACATTTGATTACGGTGCATTCATGATTTATTAGTTACATTGGTTCTTGATTTAACCATACTAACTGATTGGATTAACTAATTTGAAAATAATGAGAGCGATCACTAGTAATTAATGAAATTATAACAGCGCTGTAGTTTGTAAAATACTTATAGGTAATCTATAAATTTTTGTGAGAGGTGTATAAAATGAAATTACTTACATGACAAGTCTTTTTTTAAGTTAGGTATATTAGGTTTTTTTTTTTTTTTATTTAAAAGATCTTTTATTTCAAAAGATATCATTACATTTACTATTTTTTTTTTTTAAATTACGAAGCGGCTTCTTATTGTGATGCATTACAAAATATTTTATAGGATATAACCAGTAATTATTTTATTTTGGACCAGTTAAAAGTATAAAGTTTCAGAATAGAATTAATATCTAAAAGTACCTAAATTATGTAATGTTTTATTAACTGGTAATACAGAATATCATCTAACCTGATAAAATCAATGATTACCGATATTTTAAAAAATTATATGAAGAAGTCACGAAATATAAGAATAAATTTTCATTGTCATCTAAGTGATGTTTATCTAAACTCTTTAAATATTGAAACAATTTTACTTTGTACTCTGTCAAATTTATTCGTATATAATTTGAATATAAAATTGGTCAAAAAATGTCATATAATCAATAAAATTGCTTATCTACAATATTCTAAATAAAGTTACTTGAGCAGGTCAAGAAAAACATTATATCGTCACTGAATTGCGATGAATTATTCGATAATTGCTCTAATTTATTTTTAATATTTTCCAAAATTGATGTTTCAGTTACGACGGCTTACAAAAATAGAAAGAAATAGACTAGCTTAGATAGAGCAGATAAAGCAGCTTCGATTTGTCAAGGTTACTAGTAGTTTTTCAGGTAACATTCATTTTTTATCTTTTATGCTGCAATGTCTAAGTATATACTCGAGCCCGATATTATTTTTAAAAGAAATACCCTCATTTCAGCTTGGAGAAAAGAACTTTCTGTGTCTGTTCGTTGCGGCTCCCTCTCTTTTATGAAATTTTTCTCAGCTACCATGAAATGCGTCAAGAGCGGAGCGAGCTTATTTACGAGATTGACATATATGATATTCACTTGCTTTCGATGTGTAGCTTGTGGTTTCCTCACATACAGTTAACAGACACAACAGATGATTTAATTGATTTCGATTATATCATTGCCACCACTAGATATAAAATATCTCCCCGTCATCGCACAGCACATTACAATGGAAGAATATCGATAAAATTAATATTCCTGCCTATAGTTTTAAAGAAAACATACAATTCTGTATTAAATAGTGTTAAAGAGTCTTCTTTAAATTATGCGTATGATGTTCACTTGCTTTCGATGTGCTGTCTACGGTTTTTTCACTTGCGGTTAGCAGAGAGAACAAATGATGATGACTTAGTTAATTTCGATTATATCATAACCGGCGCCAGAGATAACATAGAAATAACACATGTCCCCGTCATCGCTCAGCACATCACAATGGAAGTATATCGACAAAATTAATATTTCTGCTGATGATTTAAAAGAAATTCATAGTAAATATTACCAACAAATAATATATAATTTTGTATTAACCTTACTTTTTTAAATAATTTGTTATTTTTATAAATTTTTAAAAAGTGTTAGAATTATTTTTTAAATAATTTGTTATATTTATAAATTTTCAAATCCGATTAAGACTTTTCCACTTACTGTTTTTATAGGTTTGCGAGGAGCAAATATTTGTAACAAAATATTAGAAATTTCTTTGTTATCGATCAGAACAAAACTTAAACATATTTATTTATTAACTTTAATAACGAAAAATTACCTAATATTAACGCTACTACAACTATTGAACAATGATTTATGTCCTACTACCGTAGAATTGAGGGAAATAAGAATTCGAAAAGCCTTGATTATTATTATGTTTTTTATTAAAAGCTAAGGGATTCAAACAGTTTAAGGAACTAAAACTCTCTTTTAATTTCTTTTTTAACGAATTATACTTTTTTATCAACGCTCATTCATTGCAGACAAATCGTTCTAAATTAATTTATAATTTAAGGCAAATCTTCTCCACAAGAAGAATACTTCAACGAAAAAACAAGTTATGTAACGATAATATGATAGAACATTCTCTACAATAAAATTTTTTTATACGTTACTAGGGTATTCTGTGAAATGATTTCTCGTTTAATATTTATTAAAGCTTATTATTAAATTTGCTATTTATTGTCCGCTACGTGTAAAGGGTTAAAACGTCTTCTTAGAAATAATTTACCTTTTTACAATTGAACTAAACTCAACTGCGTATTTTTGGAAAGTTTTCATTTTGTCTTAATTTTAAATTTGTAAGAAAGAAATAAATGATAATTCATTATTCATATGATTCATTAATCAACTATCTGATTGCGGTTGCACCAGAATATTGTTTGTTTATTATGAGTGAAAATAAACTTTTGGTAGTTTTTTTGTATTTTTGTATTTAGATTTTATCTAGAAGTAAAAGCTTTGTTAAAGCGTTAATATTTTATCATTATGAATAGGTTATCTGTAATGAATAAATAAATAAATATATAAATATTTATAAATAAATAAATTAATATTTAACGCAAGGTACAGTCATTAAAGCTATTTTATTGGTAGGCATTTGTATACCCAAAAAATGTCGCCGTATGGAAAATGTTAGAAAAATGTTTTACACGTTCTATAGTACTTATTGACGTTGCTCTCTAAAATAATTTTTATTACAAGGAAATCTTTTTCTTAAATTGTTAAGAAGTTTATTTAATGTTATTATACTACAATATCTTAAGTTAATTTTGTTTTTCTTTTGTTGATTTCTTGTTTTTTTTCAATTAGTTTGATAAAATAATATGTTTTTTCTAATAGAATAGAGAACAAATTCTAAGTTTATTTTAGAAGTCCAGTTTAAATGCATAGACGTTATAATTTTAGGACGGTCGATTTATGGTTTTAAGAAAACCAATGTTTTTTTAAAACTGCAGACAAGTCTTAAAACAGCCTTATAGAAAGATTATATATTACCAAATCTATTCATAATAAATGAATGAATACATAACCGTATATTCAAATTTAATAGCTTTTAATAGAAAAAAATAAATGGACAAACTTCTGAGTTTGAATTATTAATCATTTACGATTAGACTACGCCTATCTTAGATAGAGTTGGATTTACACTAAGCAATCTCCGATCGGTAATTTATTACTCATAGCAGTTATTTTATTATAATTTATCTTCTATAAGCTAAATGTGTATAATCTGGAACTATTATGAAGCGAATTCCATCTGAGCGAATTTTAAATACTTTATTTATAATGTTACAATTTTAAAATATATGGAGATACGAAGGCATAAACAAAATATCAACTTGTATCAAAGCGCAAATATCAAACAAAAAGAAGATAAATTATTTGTTGAAATAATTTTTCGGTTCAATGAAATACATTTATCGGCACACATTATAATTTTCCACTCAACCAACTCTCGGTATTTCTTCTTGTCAATCCTTCTCTTGTTATTGATCAAATGACCTTTTGCCGTTTTCTTGAAAAAAAAAATTAATTACATCAGGGAATATTTCGCTTTCATTTTTAATTTATATATTTACGAAGAGTTCTGATGAGAATTGCATTAAAGTCTGTTTTTTATTTAGTAAATTTAATTAAAATACCATGAGAAACTGTTTTTTATTCAGTAAATTTTAAATGAATGTGTATGGGTCCAAAAACTTTGATTAATTTGGAGATATTTAAAAAATAATTATGGAATTAAAAACAAAGGCGTAATAATTGACATTTAAAAATAATACAAATTCAACTTATTTAAAATTTACTCTTTATATTTCACCCATTAAATACGCAATAATTAATTTAATTATTTTACATTCGTGTTTAAACATTAGCCTACACTAGCCAGTTTGAACACGTATCGTTCAAAGATAGCTATATAGTTTATTGTGTTTTGTAGTGTTATGTTGTGCTTCATTGTATTGTTTTAAATAAAATTTATAAAAAAAAATTAACCGAATTCAAATAACCACTTATTTGAAAAGTGATCATAAAAGTATAAAATAATTAAAATATGAGTACGCAGTCGGAATATAAGCAGTACAATATTACTACATCGATAAATAATCCTTTCCAAACATAAATAAATTCTTAAGATACTACTATACTTGAGTCTTCAAAATAAATACCGCTATTGCCATACCATACAAAGGCGATCAGTTTACCTCCGGCGCACATAGTACCTCCGTATTTTCATTAAAAAGTTAGCCAAAAGTCGAAAATCTAAAGTTGATTTAAAAGCAATCCAACTATTTGTTTCTATAAGCCGAATAATTGGTTTATCGCGTCCGTCCTTATCGCGTCCACAGCCCAACCCCGAACGGCACATAGATAGTCGCAGTGGCGTCGCGCTCTAATGCGTTCTATTATTTTTTCGATACTTTCATTGTTGATGCGAAGTTAAACCTAGTGTTTCATAACTACGTTTGATTTGATTATATACTCATAAACATTTCATTTTAATTCCATTTTAAAAACAATAATAAATAGTTTATTTTTGCCCAAAATATTTAAACACAAGTGTTTTTGTAGATCTTTCAGATACTTTCGAGTAGTTGAATCATACTTTATATAAAGCTCAGGCCTTCTCAAACAGAATGGTAAAAGAAAAAGTTCCATTTTTTCCGCTGTTTTGTTTAACAGATTTTTAAATGTAATGACATTGAATTTGGGGTTTTACGTGGTCTGCAATGAATTCCCTCATCTTTTTAAGTTCAACTGGAACGTTTAAGGAGATTACTAAAATGCAATTACATGAGATATTGCAAGAATGTCCAGATAAAAAAATATACGAAAATTTTTAATTTTTGGAGAAAAAACTGGTAGAGTTAACAAAATATCCTGACACAGAATTAGACCAATTAAAATATATTTTAAGCTATTTTAAGTATGATTTTAAACAAAAATGGACCGATGCTAATTACAACCATATACGTTTTTATTAAGGAATGAACAATGGCCTAAAAACGACTTCGGTTCGCTATTTCGACTGTCGAAAAACCGGGTCGACTAACAAAAGTTAAATACACACCAACTATGAGGTGCTATATTTGTGGACTTACTTCCAAAGACTTTAATAATTTGAAAAAGGGAAATTTACCGGATCCCGTAAATTTCAGCTTCGGACTTCCAATCCTCCACGCAAGAGTTACATTCTTCGAGTTCCTACTTCATCTCTCTTACAAATTTACGGATAAAAATTGGCAAATAATTGGTCATCTGAATATAAAAGAAAGTAAAATAGAGAAAACAAAATATCCAAAAAGCATTTCATAAGAAAATGACGCTGTTAGTGGATATACCTAAAGCAGGATTCGGGAACACTAACGATGGAAATTAATCTCGAAGATTATTTTCTGATCCGGAAACTTCTTCTCGATTCACTGAAATTGACCTAACCTTAATCCACAAGTTTAGAGCTATCCTAGAAGCTATCTCAAGTCGCTATAAGATTGAAGTAAAAAAAATTGAAAATTATGCATTCGAAACTGCTACTTTGTACGTACAACTGTATCGATGGCATCCAATGCCAAAGTCAGTTGAATAAAAAAGCTGCTGAAGGTCGTAATAACCACTTTAGGCTTTGTATACAGAACAGACAGACAGACAGAGTCCAATGCAATAGGGACATCTTAAATAGGCTTTAGATGACATCTGACCCACTGTTAAACAGCAATCGTAAACAAAGGCATAAGAAAAGCAAGCCATTCTGCTTGGAAACATCAAGTCTTTTACTCCATGAAACAGAAAAAGAACAAATGAAACGGGGTGAGCATAAGAAAGATGGTGCAACTGATGAATCAGGCAGTGATGATTGACATATATTTGTTTAAAGCTCTTACTCGTAAATTTATTAAATTAAACATTTTAAAATGACACAGACTTCTTATTTGTACTTATTAATATTGCTACATTTCAAAAAATTATTTTAGCCATGTTTTGAATGCAAATATTCTTATGTGCGGCGTTAATAGTTGGGAAATTATGGTGTTTACTTTTATTTTCTATTATCAAATTTTAAATAAATTTTCATGAGACATACCTCTCCAAATAACAAAAATCCTCTAATTTTGTTGATAAATATCTGAGACATGACGTAATATAGACGAAGAAAAATTACTTAGTACCTTTGTACATACCTGTGTATACTTATCTACTTACTTATTTTGTATTTTCTTGTTTATATCAAGACAAGTCAAATGAATCCAAACTCGATGACTTTATTTTTTATCACTGAAAATTTCTTGTTAACAACCTTTTGGATCCATCAGTGCATTATTTTTCTGCTAAAACGCAAATTTATATCGTTTTTATTCCTATCAAAACTTTAGAGACTTTGTTGTTAGTTTACTGTTGAGACTTTATATCATACAAACTCCATTAGGTCTACCGTGTTATTCATTGATGAGGGATTCTATGGAGTTTGTACTTTTTAATTCTAACCATTTTCCATAATACTACACATGCATCATAACCTTTTAAATAAAAAAAGGATCATCCGAATTAGTTGATAAATGCCAGAGATATGAAATAAGAGACAAAAAAGTACACAAAAAAAATAGAAAATATTTTAAAAATCGATTAAAAAATATTTAATAGCTTTGAAATCTGTTACCATTCAGTGCGCATTATTCATGAGCGTGGATCCATTATATTTATAGACATTTAATTATTAGGAACTTAATTTTGTTTGCAATATTTTAAAACAAAGAAATAAATTCGGAATGCTAATCTGCTAGTGCCTGTTACTTTTATTAAATTATTAATATTTTCATTAAATAAACAATTTCATAAAAGATTTTTATAAATTGAAACAAACCATATTTTGTTATTAAAATATACTTTTTTACATTTAACGAATAGAGTGTATTTATATAAATTACATTTAAAAACCGTTTCAAAATAATATTTCAAATTTCAAGTATTCGAACGCATTAAAGCAAATTCATTAAAAAAATGTGAAATAAAAATGATTTGTATATTTTAGAAGAAGACAAGGAATATATTAAAAGTATGAAATTACAATACATAATCCGAAATAAAAATTACGAGGCACCCTTCAAAAAATAATTTAAATTTCGTCAGAGGCTAGGTTAAATATAACTCGCCGTCGATCTTTCAGCAGAATATTTAATATTGTGAATTTTCGAACTTTGACATTTTTCTAATTCTGATTAGATTGAAAGACTAGTAGGTAGGTAGCAACAGTTCTACGTAGCGATATTTCCAAGCAATGTCCTTTATAATATTAACTCACGCACACGCGGAATAAATCTGCAAAGATAAAAATAAAAATTTCAGATCTCTAGGCTTCTATTGAGAGATTCATCACTTGTCGTTAGCAAACATATTAAATACGTTTATATAACTACTAAGTATATAACTACTCCTGTTCCCATTTTAAAAAATGAGGTACTCCTTTTTTCGGTTTTTAACTTTCAATGCGTAATTATATATTGGGTTGGCTAATAAGCGATGAGCGGTAATGAATGCAATAATTTTTTATCATATTCCCAATTTAAAGTTATTTAATCATCGATATCATATTCACCATCATTTCGTACTACATATCTCCAACGCATTGGCAGAGAGTGGATAGCATCTGCGAAAAATTGTGACTTAGAATGAAAAATTTGATCTATGAACTGTTGTAGGTGGTCATGATTATCAAAGCTTTTTTTCACGTAAAGCGTAGTTGAGTGATCTAACCAAACAATAATTAGGGACGGTGGGAATCTATGTCAAATGAAAATCCAAAACTTTAAGGCAGGTCTGTTTGGCTACAGCTACGGCTGGTCCGGGTTAAGTCCATGTGGTGCTCACGCACCGTATTTGAAACTTTTTCCCCAGCTCTCAAATTATTCTCTATATTTTCGTGGGTGTATCCGACCTCAGTTGCTAGCCTGTGTGTGTTATTCAGCTATTTTCTGCAATTAACTATTTTAATCTTTTACTATCCAATTCCACTTGTCGACCAGAGCGTGGTTCATCACTCAGGGAATAATCACCGCTTCAAAACTGCGGACAACTTCGTTTTGCAGTAGCTTCAAATATTGTTTTAGGAGCTATGCGTTGACATACGTTACACGTAGCTTCAATAGCAGAGTGACCACATTAGTACTCGTATAGTAGACAGTGACTTATATGTGTCTCAAAGTCGTTTATGTTTTATGCGTGTTAACAGTGGGGCGACTTAATTACTATTGAATCAGTGAGAGCGTCCCGCGCCTTTTATATACTTTCGATTATAGATGCTTCTAGAACGTTTCCATATTTTCTAAAAAATTTTCGAAAAATACTTGTTACTTTGTAGCTAACCCAATATTAAAGCGCCTGTGTCGTCCGAGATTACAGCTCAAGGACAACTTACTATAGTAGTCCTTAGTTGAAACAGGGTTATGTTTGTACAACTTTTAATTTTCTCATATATTCTTTGAAAAAAGGGGGAAACAAATGTAAATCAATTATCAAAATTTAAAATGATTTTTTTAAGGTCACTTAAATGTGGCACATATATTATATAAAAGCTGATAACATAATGATTCCGTAAATGAGAATATGCAATGAATTTGCTTATCAGTTCATTTTAACTATAATACCGACGCGGAAAAATAAAGAATCAAACTATGAAAAAGTGACATAAAATAAAACTGAAAGATACAGAATCATATGTAAGAGTTAAAATTGAATTCAAATAAAAAAGTCAATAAATCGTTATTACAGATCGATATGATACCATGGTTGATGAATTAATGAAATTTTTACGATAGAACAAGATTATGTCCATAATAATGAACACATTAAATCGTAATCAGACTACACACTAAAATGACGTCCATTAAGTCTATGATTTGTGATCAAAATTAAAGAAAAGAAATAAAACATGGTGGAGGGTTAGAAGAGAGTACTAAATTTGTTCGCAATGGCTAAATTTTAATTATTTAAAACGGGATATAAAATAATTTATAAATACTAAAATATTATTCTAAGACAAGGGTATGTGTGTAGTATTAAATTTAAAACTATTTACAATCTTTTTCTGAGCTAATATTGCATTTAAAGCTCATTGACATTATTCAGTGACGCGCATTAATGACAAAACGGTTATCTATTTCATAATTTTATTACCTTGGAATAATTTTGTCAAAACCTATTTTCTTTATAAATAAACTAAATCTAACAAAACTCTTGACATGACTATGATTTGCAAGCTATATTGCCCGGGGTTTTCTTAGTTTCTACTCGTTCTCAAAAGGGCCATTCAGAATCGTTTTAACTCACTTGATATTTCTTCAATTCAATGATTTTGGGCTTCTACCCCTTCATACCCCTTCATACCATCCTTTATGTGGGCAATATTTAATTTTGATACATTGTTATTTAACGTTACGACTTAACATGTTCCCAACTTACAATTCAATACTGGTTAACAAATATTTTCTTTAAAAGATGAAATTTTCATTAATTTGACCATTGAAATAAAATGAAGAAAAATATATTTAGTTTACAAAAAATGCGGTAAATCGTATTTATTTTTTAAAATATTGTCAAGTTTTATAAATGTTTTTCAGCTAGTAGTATTTAAATAAAGTTTATGAAACTTTCCCAAAATGTTAATATTGTTTCGTAATTTCTCAAAAAGAAAGAAACTGGAAATGAGTAAAAATTACGAAATGATAAAGAAGCGCTTAAAAGTGACTACTTATTTTTAAGGCATAAAAACTACATCGTAACTGAATTATTCCCTCTCCCTAATATTATCGTTATAATTATCATTTCAAAAACATGAGCCTATAATTTGTCACGTAATGCCGAAAAAAATGTGAAAATTATGGAGCTGGATAAAATTAATTTAGGCTAAAAAATTTTTTACGTAAAAAATGAATTGCCTTAAATTTATTTCATATTTTTTTCAGCAAATTAGCAAGAAAATTGTGACAAAATTTAAGCAGCATTTAATAATAAAATTCCGCATTGCGCTATTTAGTAATATTAGTGCCATGAATTCGATATTGAACAAGGAGACCCTAGGTCGAAAGTAGCTAATGAAACTAACAAGATTTTATAGCTCATATTAAAAGAAGGTCTAGAGAAGTTTACTTTGGACATTGATGAGCTAAATATATAAAATTCTTTATGAATATTCTGTACGGGTGTACCGTACCAGAAAATTTTGAGGGAAATAAAATTCCCTTAAAACGTGAAGTTAAAAACACCTTCCTAAAATTAATGTCATCAAAAGATACAGTAAGTCGACGGCTAATAATCGTATTATACATAAATATATAATATAATAATCTATTGTAATATATAACAATAGTTGGATTTTTGTGAGAAAACAAAGAAGACAATCCAAAATTAAGAAGAAATTTACAGGGAGTGTGTTTCCTTACAGAAATTTATCGATAAAGAAAAAAATTAAGGAAATGCTAGGAAAAAACTGTTGCATATTTTAAAGATTTAATCGTTTTGCTTTATTTGATTACGTCATGAGAGATAGATAGTTACAGGATATTAAATTAATATCTGTTTACTTTTTATTTTAGAAACATTTCAAGCAAAGCGCCCAAACAATAAAAGTGCAACCTATTCGGATAGGCTATCAAATTGTAACCAAATACCTCCAACGTAAAAGTAATAAGCCTTCAACTCATACCTTAATAGTTTTATCTCGGAAAACTAAAGGTAAAGGGAGTATTCGAAGTAAATGAAGTGAACGAAGCCCGAGAAAAAAAAAACTGAAGAAAAATGGATTGCGTGCTTCACTTAATGGTTTTCATGAATCCAATAGTACACCCATAGTAGTGAAAAGTTTCACAAGACTAAAAAATAAAAAAAATATCACACCTTGTATTATTTTGGATCACAAGACTTCCGGTGTTAAGTTCATAAACAAACTGTCATAAAATAATAAAAAAAAATTCCTGGCATTTGTTTCAAACTCTTAATATTTATTGAAATTGTTCAATGTCACGAACTCTAGGAAAGATACTATATAGTGTGTGGAAAGCAAACAACTCCAAATGATAAATAGTACAAATAAATGATAATAGCTACACAATCATGGGTTCGAGCTGTGTATTATCAAAAACTAACTTTATTAGTACACCTATCTGTGCTCCATATTAGTACACCCACCTGTGGTCCATATTAGTACAGCCACCTGTGCTCCATATTAGTACACCCACCTGTACTTCATATTAGTACACCCACCTGTGCTCCATATTAGTACACCCATCTGTGCTCCGTATCATATTGGTTGGTATCCATATCATATACCAACTCGGATGTTTTCCCACCTGCAGTTTGTAAACAGTTTCGTTCAATTCACTAAAAGACATAGTACGTCAGGATCGGATGTACATCGGTGGGAATTCTTGGGATGATAAATCAATAAATATGCCGGTCTCTTTCTACCTTGCACCTTTAAGCAACGATCTTCGTCATTTGTTAAAATTTTTTTATAATTGTCCTGCTCTCATAAATATATATCTATATATAACCTATGACTTTCCTCAAGGTATGGGCTATCAAGACAAAAATTATTTGTGAAATCGGACACGTGGTTTGCATCGAAAATGGAACACATAATTTTTTTGCTTCACATGTTAGTATTTATTACCAAAATGGAATTAATAAAAAATTAATAAAATCAAACCTAATCATTCCCAAAAATTTTGGCAAAAATCACTGAGGCAAAGTGAAATATCAACAAAGTGTAAATTTCCAGCTTAAATCTTCTCAAATATTTTTTTAATTAAGTGACCTTTTAAGGCTTTTCGTTTTTATATGTTGAATGAAACATATTGTTTTGGAAAGTTTCATTGCAATTTCTTCATTAATATTTTACAAACTTAATAATAACGGAGTGTTAGATATTCTCAATATGTATTTTCCACTATATTACAATGAAATATAAAAATAATACTACTATGCCAAGAATATTATGTAGATTAATTTTATGACTCTTCATCGATACAAAGATACAAATCTTTAATATCAATGTCCCGATTTGTTTAGTTAATTTTGCTAAAATAATTTTGTTTTTTCAGAAAGTTGTTATAAATGACAACCTAGAATATTCCGATGACAAATAATTTTATTTATTTTAGGCCTAATTATTTTAAAAAGACAATATTGTAGGAAGAAAGAAAAAAATCGTTACATGCGTTAAATTAAAATTTTGTCGAGACGAGGTCTTCACCGATTTTATAAGGCCATTAATAGAATATAATTAAAAATTCGATACATGGCATATTATAAACGATTTTCCATAGTTTTTCCCATAATATTCCTTGGGCAAAACGAATCAGTATATCTTCCTAATCTAGTAGGAGTTTATAGTATCTGAGAATGTCTCTATAGAACGACTCGCAATTAATGAGTTTTTTATAGAAATGACTGCATAGAAACACTTACTAAAAATATACACATATAAAAAACCAAATATTATAAGCACAAGTCACACACAAGTAATTTATCTTTATCCCAATACAAATGTCATTTTCTACTCAATTATCTCGCGATTTACCTTTAAATAAAAAAAAATAACTATTTCGTATCAGCAGGCTTTTTTACGTCTTTATTCTCTGATTTATAAGTTCCATATAGTTATATGAATCCAAATAGAGTTATTATTTGAATGAAAAAAGTAAATTGTAAGAATTATCAATGAAGCTTGGAATAATGATGAATTAAAAAATCCATCAATCTATTTATTTTAAATATAATTTATTTAAAAAATATTAC
Organism: Druceiella hillmani; assembly: GCA_039881145.1. Lineage (NCBI taxonomy): Eukaryota > Metazoa > Arthropoda > Insecta > Lepidoptera > Hepialidae > Druceiella > Druceiella hillmani. The sequence continues at coordinate 4,741,569 of JAYKKI010000017.1, read as the reverse complement.
TTGTTTCATATATAATTTATTTAAAAAATATTACTTGTGTCAGTGATTCGAGACTACTTAAGTATGATTCATTTAAAATGGTATGGATAAAGCCCTTAAATTTATATAATATAAATTATAGGTATAAACCGATCGTATATGAAATACAGTAAGTGCATAAGTGTAGAATCTAAGACGTGCGACTCATTGAAAAATAAATCACATTGTAGATAAATTCCAATCATATTGAGGAGAATTGCTAAAATCATATTACAGAGAATTGTAAAAATATTAAGTTGGAATTCCCAAAATATTAAGCTGGACATCGACTTTTATCATGGATTTTAACATGAGATCTGACAAAAATGTATATTTAAGCATTAAAACATTTTGTTTAATGTTTGTTTTGTGCTGTAAACTATAATAAATTAAACTAGACCTATACGATAAAAGAAGACGTTTAAAAATGTGACTAGAATTGTAAGAAATTACAATATATTACATATTGAAGTGCTATTCCATTTTTCAGCGAACTTAATTTTAAGCGAATTTTTCAATTAATAAACAAATGTGATGAAATTTTAATTACTATGTTATTAAAAATCGTTCTGGCGTCAAATTTTTTACTCAACTTTACTTCATGATTTTACAAAATAAAGTTAAATGCTTTTATATGTAAATAAATACGATGAAATTGATATTCTATGGGGTATTCAACTAGTAAGTTTTATCTCCGGTCCCGTAATAATCTGAGAGCTGTGAGACTAAATCTTTGTTTAGCATTAACACATGATTAAAAATAACTTTTTGCCCATTTTCAAGAATCACTCACGAGAAAGGCTGGTATGTGCCAAAGAGCAAATTCAACAGGAGCAAGTCCGGATCTAAATGCTGGGATAAAAACCACCCTGACTGTTTTTCGGAATCATTATAGAAGTCAAAGTTCATTTACCTACATTCGTTTTATAGAATGATATCTAAAGACTTTTTATTACAGAGGTTATAACTGGTTGTTGGTACTAAATCTAAGATAAAATATTCATTACCTCTTTCACGTAATTTCTGGTAAAATGAGAAAATAAACTGTAGAATTTTCAAAAATGCCTAAATCTACCCAGTATCTTATATTACCAACAAATTGTATAGCTGACAATGGTCTGTCTGGTCTGAAATGAAAGAAAATTTAATCACAAAGGTTTGTTGTTTACTACCTATAACAATTTTAACTAGATGTCAAATATTTAATCTTTCCGCATCCATTCACTTTATAATTTTTTTTTTTTTTATCTCCCTTAGACCTGCAATCTGCCTCGTCAGGGCATTTAGCTGGTGGTTATGCATTTCATGTAGCTTGCATGGTATTCGCCCAGTGGTAGTTAATTAGGTGCGACGCTTAGCCTGAACCTAACATTTAATAAATGAAAGCTTTTAGTATAATATTTCATATTTGCCAAATTCACATACTAGTACTTTTCCAGAGCCTGATAATGTTAAAAGGTCGTAAATGCGTTTCAAAAGTATTTACGAAACGTATGAAAGATAACTGTTCCTAGGTATTAATACCTAGGAACAGTTATCTTCCATACGTACCAGATGTACTTATTGTAACAGATGTTAACCAATTCAACGATTTTTTCTGCTATAACACGTCATTGAAAAATTAATTAATATTCTCTACTATTGACTGTTTGATAATTTTTGTCTAGATATAGGAATAATTTAATCCAGGTGTAAAGAATTATATAGGAATAGATAATCTAGATGTTACTTGATTTCCGCCAGTGATTGTTTTTTTTGGAATATGTTTAAACATAACTCGGTGTTTAATTTTAAGTATTTTTGTACCTTATCACACTTACTGGTGTTCACTGGAAAATATGTAATAAAGGTAATGATATAATATTATGATATTATTAGCATAATTTGTGTGGTAGTTAAATTGTCAATCAAGCAATATTTTAAAGTGGGTAGGCTGGAAACTCTTAGCTGACTACGTATGAACTCAAATAAGGATATAAATTATTAACAGGAAAATTTTAGATAAAATCACCTTTTTTATATGCCTAATATCTCCATCCAAATTCTTTTCAACCGATTTGAACGATTTTTTATTAGGAATTTATATCTCGAATATAGTTCCCTTGGTTAAAATTTTCCTAGCGAAATTTAAAGTATATCATAGAATCATCAAATCGAACATCGAACGGCAGAGGTGCCATGATAGAGTTTGGACACAGGTCAAGAAATAATTTTTTTAAATATCTTTAAAAATTGAAAACGATTGAAGGGAAAAAAAGTCAGGGACGAAAGTTTGAATTGATTAAATTTAATTGATTAACTTGACGTAAGCACGAATATTATATATATATATATATATATATATATATATATATATATATATATATATATATGTTATATATATATATATATATATATATATATATATATATATATATAAATATATATATAAAAGCATGAAGCAACTTATTTGGATATATTCCTTCACATCTTAGAGAATTTATCAACTAATTTGGATATTTTTATACATAAGGATACATTTACAGTATGTTCTCGTGAAAATTTTATTAGCATTATATCATGAAAATTGAAGATAAATCGTATAGGTACTATGATCAAGTTTGGAAAATACAGGCCTAAGGGTAAGCTACTATACAATATCCCTAAAATTTTATTACAATTAAGGATGTTATAAATTTTTCCTTCAGGAAAATCAAGATATAATGGTCGATCTGGAGATGTTGACACGAACTCTTCCATAATGTGTAATATTATTCATCCAGTTTGGACTTGTTACGTATATATAGGTACGAAACAATTTATGAAGCACCTAAAATATTATTAAGTAGATTGATGAGTAAGTATATTTGTAAATAAAGACATGAAGTTATTAGAACATTAGAGACATATAACCGTATATATGTATATATATATATATGTATATATATATATATATATATATATATATATATATATATATATATATTAAGCAGGTACGAATATATGTAGGTACATATAAATATATTTAGGTTCATTTAAAGTCGCAAACATCCGTTTGAATTTTAATAAATGAGATATAATTGAATTCATTATAAGTTGGTAATATTTTGTGTAACATGTCTTACGTTATACACGTTAACCTACCTTATCTTACATTAAAATATCACTTTTCAATATACACAAAGTTTAAATTGACAAGTCTAAAATATTTGATACCGAAATAATCTATTGCAGCTGTGCAAATTTTATTTCCTTTGAATTTTACTTAATATGTGAACTGCAGAGTCTGATAATGGAGCAGGAAATTGGTAACAGGAACTCTTCATTGATGACAAGTAGGTTCTTGACTTTTGGGTTTGTTTGAATTTTCGAACGAGTCATTTGATCACGAGTGGTGGTCAGGGTCTGAAGATGCAAGGTGGTGTAATCTCATTGAGTTTGGTTTGTCTTGATAAAAGCAAGACATTAACAAAGTAGATAGGTAATTTAGTGCGTACTCGTATAAAAAAGGCACGAGGCAATTAAGATATTAGTAGATAGTAGATGGATAGGTAAGTAAGTTTATGTAAATAACATGCCTGTACATATATATAATATATATATATATATATATATATATATATATATATAGATATATATATGTATATATATATACTATTATATTATATATTATATTATTTGTTATATATATACACATTATTTTTTAAGCATCACTTTTTTCCAATGAGTATGTAACAAATATAGTGATTGAAACAACATCACAGTCTATACCGACTGAACTGTGATGAAGCTGTCTCATCAGCTGACACTGAAAAATGAAAGACATGAAATAAAAGTGTACTAGAAACACATCATCGCAACAGAAGATGGACATTGATAGAAACGCCTCTGGGTGTGAAGGTGATTGGCTTCAAGTGGGTCTTTTGCTTCAAAGATGAATCAACAGATCTCCGTTGCAAGTCTCGACTTTGTGCAAAAGGATATGCACAAACAGAAGGTATTAGTTATGATGAAGTATTCACACCATCAGTTAGGTATGACTCTATACGTTTATTACTTTCCATAGCAGGTTATGAAAAATGACACATAATCCAATTTGATATCACCATTTCCTTTCTTTATGATGCACTAATGAAGGAGATACTAATGAGTCCATCTGAGTGCTTAGACTGCAAACCTAACCTAGTATGCAAACTTGTAAAATCTATCTATGGGTTAAAACAAGCTCCCAGGTGCTGGAACATAAAATTCATTTCAATATTAGACAAACATGGTTTTGCAAAAAGCTTAGCAGATTAATCTGTTTATATTAGAAAGCATCATGATGTCTCGTATTGTCTGTGTCTCTATGTTGATGATGGTTTGCTACTCTGTAAAGATAAATCTATAAAGATGGAATTAGAAGTGAACTCATAACGAATTTTGATTTAAAAGCTGCTGCCATTGCAAATCTCTACATCGTTCCTACAAAGCCATAGGTAAAACTGCAAACGCCTAATGGACCATCTGAAAAGACTAATTCATATTGTGAAGCGATTAGATCACTCATCCACGCAGCAACTATTATCAGACAAGATATTATGTTTGCAGTGAACCAGAAGAGTAGTTTTTATATTTTTATGACTACACTTACTAGAATGCTGTGAAGAAAATATTGAAATATTTAAAGGAAACTAAATATTATGGTCTATGCTAGGTTTCAAACCCCGACACTACAGAATTAATTACGTATACGTTGGTTCAAAGCGATAACTACTGGATATGTGTTTTTTAAAAATGGAGCTGCCATTTCTGATCTACTCAATGCCAACATACTGTAGCCTTTTACACAATTGGGTTAGAATTTATGGCTGCTTTTGCAGCTATCAAAGAAGCCATGTGGTTAAAACAACTCTTTAGTGATATTAGTGAGTTAAAACAAAATTCTGTGTGCTTAACGCACGCAATTTCTTTTTTTCATTCACAATTAAAGTGCAATCAATGTAATTAAAAACAGTGATTTTCCTAAGCGTTGCAAATATATAGATATCAAATAAAATTTTGTCAAAGAAAAATAACATAGCATAATTATTAGTTTAAACTATATTCACAAAAATGCTCAGTATGCTGATATTTTTACTAAAGCGTTACCCAAAGAAAAATTTAAATTTTTAAGAAAAAATATGGGTCCATTAAAATTTACTAAGAAAAATTATACTTAAAGTTAAGTTGTCTTGTTACATATCTGAAATATAAAATATAAACAAAACTTGTTTAATTTAATGACAAAATTAATGTAGTAAGTTGCCTTACCTAGTAAAGTAGTCTCAGTTTATAATTTAACTTTGTTTAAATATACTTAGCAGGTAGGCTTGAATTCTGTAGGAGTATTAATATATTAATATAACTTAAATTACGTACCATTCTTGTTGCACACTAACGTCATCTTTATATTGCGTTATATATATATATATATATATATATATATATATATATATATATATATATATATATATATATATTTATATATATATACAAAATATAAAAGATAATGAAAAGAGACATTTTTAATACATGCTTTAATGTGTGAGATATGAATAAATGTACTACCAAAAAAACCAAGCTAAAATTAAATAAAGCTAGTTGTTTAACGCTACGCACTAATTTAATAAAATACTAAGGAATTGTCTTTGATATGCAATCACACTGAAAGAGATTGTACAGAAAGACCCGAATAAAACAACCACCTATGTCAAAAGTAAAATAATGTAAAAGCAAACTTTTATTTCGATTTAATGAAACTCATTCAGATTTTCTCTGGCACCATTCTGATGTTCTACTCAACTAACTCATAATAGTTTTTTGGATCGACTCGTCTCTTATTATTGACTGTAACGCCTTCATGTTAAGGAGTAATCCTCCTTCAGTAGAGCTTTGCTCTCAGTTTTTAGTGACACCAGTGAAATTTTTATTAACAGTTAGGGAGAAAAATGCATTTGCGGGGTCAAGTTTATAAAAGTGTTGAAATATACTTAATTTTGTATAATTTTTTTATAAGATTGCAACTTGAATGTTGTGTTGTTGCCTGGAATCCACTATACATCTGTTATTCTGACAATATTGAGAACATAGAGAAAAAATGTTTAAAAGCTTTTCAATATCATATTGGAGGCTGTTAATTATCTCATAATGTATAATTGTGATGCCCTCTAACATGAACGCTCTTCATTATAGTTAATAATTGTTTTCAACATCTGTCAAACTAATTGTGACTGCGTATATTTATCGAATCAAATAAAGGTGTGAATTCCTAAATAACTCATAACCCTCAATTATTTCGATAAGGCGCCAACAAAAGCTGGTATCAGAGCTCGGATACGGACACTACACTTGTACAATAAAGAGATGTAGACTCTAGACATCCTTGCAAGTTTACGCTTTCAGTTTTGATGCCTGAAGAACAGGCTCTTTAAAATGCGCACATATAGTGTAAACGAACGATTTTTATTTTCAATTTAAGGCACTCGCAATAGCAGATTGAGCTTATTTAAAAAAATTGTTTAGCAAAATCTACTAAAGTTATGGCCACGAAAAAATGTATGTCACTCTTAATACTATTTTTAAAGTCCTGATTGCTTCCAAAAATCAAAAACATCTGGCAACATAAAATTTAAACCAAGTTAACTTCGTTATTTATAAGACTTTAGGAATCGAATTAAAAAAGACTAACTGATCACGTCTTATTTAAAATCTTGGTTGTTTTTATTTTCAATAAAGTAAATAGGATTTCAATAAGAAAAAATAAACCATATTATTTTACTCGAATACAAAGACGCATTTTAGCAATGTCTATTTCTTCTCTTTTACTGCAAACCGCCAATGTGCGCTGAGGCGCGGTGCTGGTCGGACATATGCGCTTGGTTTTCCACTCGCTTAAAAAGCAATAATAAAAAGCAATATAATTAAATTAATTGTAATCTTAGGTTTGGATTTCTATTCTAATATCGTCAGTATAAATTCAGTTCAGCATCAACGACATTTTGACATTTTTTTGATAGGACATGGAAAAATATGCATTATGTGTTGAATGCAATATATATTTTGAAATACGTCGTGTGTTTCAGAACATATATTACAGCTCGCGTTTTTTTTGTCAAAAAAAACTCGATTTGAAAATTTTCACATTTCTTTTGCGCTGGAATACATTTTAACCATTTTTTATTTCACATAATTCACCTTTTTTTCAATTATTTTGTCTACTTTTCACTTTCGAATATTTTGGGTTTTCCTTTTTTATATTATTTCTTGTGTGTATTTGTAAACTTCTTTTACGCGGTATTTATTGCCTATTAAATGTTTGGACGTTTTGAGTTCTTTTCTTTTTTATATAACAAATTTATATGTTTTTGATTATAATTTTTCCAGATAATCCTTTTAACTTACTCAATTTTGGATGTTTGTGTTATTTTTTTTATATAATATTAATTTTTGTTTGAATTTATAAACTTTTTACGCGACCCCTTTCGCTTATTAAATTTGTGGTCGTTTTGAATTTGTATAAATTTGTGTTTCCATTTTAAATTTTTTTTACATAATACTTTTCACTTACTCAGTTTTAGACGTTTTTGGGTTTTTTGGGATTACCCACTTGTGTTCGTATTTATAGGCTTTTTTACCTCATTTAGGAATCTCATTCAAACTAAAACATCAAATCTTATCAACATCAAAAATTGGAAAGTGGTTCTGTTTATCCTTTTTTCACGTCGCAATGGCGCAAAAATCCACATGGCTTTTTGTAGAGATAATTTGCGAGCTAGGAAATTACGTAGGCCACTTTTCAATTCGGAAATTTAAAGTGGCCTACGTAATTTTTACTAAAGCAACAATAACATCTAATATGGAAAATTCGAAAGACGATTTATTCTTCTTCCATAACAAAATAGAGCAAAAGGTCGACGTTACTTTCTGCATAGAAATGGTGGATCAGGAAATGACATAGACTACTTGCCAACCCGAGAAATCTCTTCCTAACTAATACATCAATCCTAACCCATGTTAAAAATTTAAAGTGTGTTCGTTTGTTCTTCTTTCACGTTGCAACAAAACAATAGCTCAACATAGATTTTTGCATGACGATGGCTTATGCATCAGGAAATAATATGCTGATTAAAATAAAGATCCCAAATTATATTAAAATATCGAAAACATTCTTTGTCCTTTTTTCACTTCGTAAAGGAACAATAGATCAACGTGCACAGATACAGTTGTAGGACCGAGAAATTACATAGGAAAAATACCAACCCGGGAAATGTTATACTAACTGTTATGATAATCCCAAATAATATTAAAAATTCAAAAGTCTGTTTCTTTATTCTCCTTTCACGTCGCAATGGAACAACAGATCGACGTAACTTTCTGCACGGAGATAGTTGGTGGGTCAGGAAATAATTCAAGGTACTTTCGTCTTGGGAAATATCATCCTAACTAATATAGCAATCAGTGAGTACATTTGTTCGTCCTTCTCTCACGTCCCAATGGAGCTACGGATTAACTTGATTTCCTGCATAAAAATACTTGGCGTACTGGGAAATAATACAGGCTACTTTTCCATCAGTTAAATATTATCCCATCAAATTTTCCAATTCCAACTAATCCTAAAAATGGAGCAATGGACGAAAAAATCAACGTGAATTTCTGCACAAAAGTAGATATTGAACCTGGAAACAAAATCGACTAATTGCTAACCCAAAAAATATTATCCTACCTAACATGACAATCCCAAATAACATCTAAAATTCAAAATTACGTTTGTTTGTATTTCCTTCACGTCGCAACGGAGAAAGAAATCTGCGTGAGTTTCTGTATATAAATAGTTGGCAGATTATAAAATATTATTGTTAACCCAAGAAATCTCTTCATAACTAATATGTATTACAATCCTAACCAATGTTAAAAATTCAAAAGTGTGTTTATTCTTCTTTCATGTCGCAATGGAGCACTAAATCTACATAATTTTCTGCAAAGACAGTTGGCGGACAAAGAAATAATAAAGGCTACTTTCCAACCTGAGAAATTTCTCTCTAATTAAAACAAAAACCCTAACTAATATTAAAAATTCAGAAGTGTATGTTTGTCATTCTTTTACATTGCGATGGAGCAACATATCGACGTGACTTGCTGCAAAAAATAGTTGGGAACCACGAAACGACATAGGCAAAAAGCCAACCCGGGAAATCTCATACTACTATGGCAATCCCAAATAATATTACACGTATCGAAGACGACAACAGATCGCCGTAATTATCTGCAAATAGGTGGTTGAAATACCAGGAATTATATAGGTTACTACCTAAGCTAGCTACATTTTGAATGTATAGATATTTTTAATACAAACATTTTAACAGCTAATAAAACGTTTAAAATATAAGTATAAAACGTTTTTCAAATATTTTAATTTTGGTAAGGGAGGACAAGCGCATGCGAAAATTAAGTGACGCTGGATTTATTTCTTTCTTTAAAGAATATTTTTACTTAGTTTGATTCATTTTTTCATAAGACGGTAGTGAATGCAATTGTTTTATTTTTTCGTAAGACGGTAGTGAACATTTAGTAATTAATCAAATATATGTTTGAAGTCTAAATGTATTGTAGCCCGTTGCATAGAACAATTATAGTTGTTAATGAAAACAATACTGTGTTTATTTCTTCAAAAATTTGATCTAATATTCTTTCGTAACATAACCATTTTATAAACAATGATGTTTACTAATATTTGTTAATAAAATACTGTCCTAATTTTGAAAAACATGGAATCAAAAACTCTTATTACTTTCATTTCTGAATATCCTATATGTTTCTTTCAGTCTCTCATCATAAGTATTGTTATTTATCGAGAAAACACTAAACTACGGAATGTATATACGTGCTCAGAAGCATTGTTTATTACAACGCATCGACGTGAATTAGCCACGCTTTCAGCTGTCACATCACATGCATAAATACAAATCCTACCGACCTAATAGACCAAAATATATTGTAAGTATCATTTATTATTATTATATATTATTTTTTCCGAGAAACACAGACAACTACTGACAAAAAGTTAATAAATTATTAGAGGAGTATATCGCACGACAATTATATTAGACAACTTAGCTTAACATATTGGCTAGGCTACTCGCTTGTGTGCCACTGTAATTTATTTTGTGGATTAACTTGACGAAGGACAAATTGTACCTATATATCGCTTATTTACTTTCAACTTGACATATCACGGTTTCGTCAGGCATTCGTAATAAAAATGCTGATGACCTTAATTAATTTACCCATGAATAAATTTGACTAAAAATAATAATTTAGTATAAACTGGAGAATCAGTTAAAATTCAAAAGTAACCGTATTCTCGAAGATATTTACAATATGTTTAATGATAAAATATTAGAAAAATAAAAATATATTTGAATAAGAACCTAATTTCAAGCAATGATTACTTATTTTTGTTCTATTTGAATTTTAAAAAAATATCCTTATTATGAAAAGACCTTCACTTTTTAATTTCGAAATTATTTTACTATCGTGCTATATTTACTGTCATTTTCTAAAAATCATCTTGTTTACTTCATTGAGCTCAATATAATGAAAATTTCTATAAACTAATTCTACTTTAGTTCCTAAGAGTCCATCAGAGTTCATACTTTCAGAAACGTATTTAGCGATAGTTCGCCCTTCAAAAGCTCGTTAAATTATGACATCCGTTCATTCGTGACTTGAATATAGTAAACGCAGTGATTGTGAGCATCAGAGTTCATGCCTTCATAAAGGAATTTGACGGCAATTTGGTATTTAAAAAAAAACTTGCATTTATGCGCTCACCAATAATACTCCTACCGATTGTTTGCAAATTATCATGTGTTGTGTGAAGCTAGCGGGGCTTATCTTGCATGGATGGGCGGAGGCTTTGCATGATGGTGGGTGCCGAGCCACGTAGAAATCCCTAGCAATGAAAAGGCCGACAGTAGGGCTAGGCAGGGGGCTGAGTCAATCCAACCTGACATAATCATCACACTCCACGAGGCAAAAAACCTGATTATCTCATCCATCAACAGCCCCACTTTCAAGACCCTAAAAGATCAAAGCGTTGGCAAAAAGTGGAAGACCCTCTCCGTCCTTTACCGGTTACGACTACCTACAGGTTCATCTCTACAAGATCGGCTCGTTTGATGATGAAATTTCCCGCTATGCGATTGTGCGCCAATGGACGATGAGTAGTAACATTTTCGGGTGCTACTGGGAGGCTCGACGTCGAGTGGTCGAAGGACCACAGATGGGTGTTGGCTAAGTAACTGATTTTCGAAGAAATTCATTTGGAATTAATTTTGTCGGTGCATAGACTATTTTTCTGTCAAAGTATAAATGAATATGGCTTACTTTTATAAATAGAATACCTATTTAAATCTCTAAGTTTGGTTTGAAAATTATTAATAATGAATCTGCCAAATTTGAATGGAAATCGTAGTACGAGGATTCTTCACGCTTAGTCACGCTGAGGATACTCGCATATAAACATTTAAAAGTCGATAGTGTTCCTGTTAAACTTTTTATTTTTATATTGTTTTTAATCATATAAACACGCAACTCAGTGTGTCATTCAAAAATATACAAATGTTGGGAATTTATCAAAAACTAGTATGATTCGTCGCTACAATTTTTCGTTGAACTTATTTTGGCTAATGCACTGGGCATTTACCCATCAACTATTATACTAGTACAAAATGTTAAAGGCACATAAAGAAGTTGCATTAGAGCATTAAAAATAATTTATTGCAATAAATTGAATAATACAAAAGACTTCATTTAAATATGTATCGCAGAATAACAAAAAGAGGTCGCAAAGAAGTTTGTATAATCATCGATTAAACTCGTCCATTAAGATAAATTAATTTCATGTCATTTATGTGTAAGCAGTTTAATAAATGTTTTTAAAAAACATCCGCCTATTACCATTCAATATTTTGACTCAGGGCAACAGCAATATTAGATATTTTAGAGACACATGGGGTCGACTGACTAGAGACACATGGGGTCGATTTTCTCTAAGCATATTTATCAATATTGCTTAGAGAAAATAAAAACAAACGTGCCACACTTAAAATTCATTTCCTCATTTTATCGTTGCACTTCATATTTTTTAATCCGTATTAAAACAATATGAAATTCATCGATAAAATTACGATACTCCTCAATGTGTCTTTTTTAGACCAAGTAATCAAGGAGAGAAAATACTTAAAATTTAATGTTTTCTCTCAAAAACTTTAATCCAGAATTTGGTGTTATATTTCTTGCATCGTATACAGACCCATTACTCTGAATGATTTCCTATCTTAAGTTTTGCGGTGACACTTCGTTGTTTATGACCCGGAAAATATAAAATAATTTAAGGCAAATCAGTGTGTATTATTTTTGATTTTTTGGTTCAGAAACTTCGCGGATAAGGAGGAGAGGGTGAGGTATTTTCGTACATTATTGGTCATTAGAGAAAACTCCGTAGCTTAAAAATAAAGAACAAAGACAATGTTGAAATAACCATTGAAACATGAAAATATTTTTTTCAATAGGAAACATGCAAATCAGTAAATTCTAAATGTTGGATTTAAAAATGAATAGTAATAATATGTGCTAAATATACCAGTCATACAAAATACTATACATACGGACTAGCAGACAATGTATTCTTACTATAAATCTTTCATGTTTACCCTTCAAATACGAAACCATAAAAAGAAAAAAAAGTACGCCAGGTGTCGTGAAACAGCTGGTTGGAACGAATTTTGTTTCTCAAGATATCACGTTTTAAATAAAAAAAATTGTGCGTATCAGCCTCTTGTTTGGAATGTATAAAATAGGTAATAATGTGATAAATGTAAACATCAATATAATTAATTGTAAATGTAAAATTCTTTAATAAAAAAATGCTAACAATATAATTATTTTCAAATAAAACACAAATGGAGAATATCAAATGTGTACAACAATATTAAAAACGTCAGACTAAGAAATTAAAAGTAAAACAGACTTTTTAATTTTGTGGGATAGTAGATACCAAATATTCATTTAAATAGCGACATGATTTCCTCTACCTATAGTGAGAATATTAAACTATACATTAAAATTAGTTTGCACAGGAGGGTTCATTTTAACTGCTTTAATTCAGGAAGTTATCAATACATAATATATATTTGCCAATTTAACAAATATTTGCAAAAACATTGTATTATGATAAATTGAATTCGAGTCCAAACGACGACAGAAGCTATATCAAGTAAAAATTCTGTTATGAAAATGCAATGTGTCACACAATTTATCATCGATTTGCCAATAACTAAAACAAAAACATGCATTAAATTAGTTTGGACTAGATAATACAAACCATTCCTTCATAAAATTTTAAAACAAAAATTCTATATTTAAAATTATTATATCATTTCATTGAATATTTTTTACCAACCTCTTATCAAATTGTTATGTTTACTTATAGACCATTATTAACAAAACTTGACGTAATAAATTCGTCATTTTTGTGTAAGATCAAAAATATAAACATTGACATATTTTAGCTTTTAAATATGTGTGCAACGTGCTACACTAACTTTCATCGAACAACAAATTAATGACTATATGATTTATTATTGAAAATCTAATTGTCTCTTATAAAATAAAAAAAATATAAAATAAAACAAATATGAGCAGAAAAATTTTTAGAAATAAAAGTAATGAAAATAAAATGGTACAAAAAGTACATAAATATGGTATAAAAAAATAAAAAAACAACATATAGAAACAAAAAATAGAACAAAAATGTATAAGTAAAAAAATAATAATCTAAAAACGTATTTCATTTATTTTTCAATATCCTCTCTGCAATTTCAGCACGAGCCTTCGGTTCTTGATCTTGACTTAACAAAATTTCCTTGCGGATTTCATGGAGCTCGTCTTCTTTTTGTTGCCTCATATAATTTCATTTTAATTCTTTCCTTTGAAGAAAATGACGTCGGCTGAAAGTGAACCGGATATCCGAATACTGCTTGCTGGTGCGTGTACTGTGTATTGGTACATTCGTGTCCACATTCAACGTGGTTTCCTATATCTCACCCCTAGGCTGACCCGTAGGAACATCTTCCGTGGCCCCGGACGATGTCAGCAAAGTTTCCGTGACTTCAGCAATAACTTCACTTTTACTCGTCGATTGTTTCTCAGACGGATTTGTAGATAATTGACTTTAATTAATTCAATGTCAATTCATTAATATTACAAATTTTAAATTTCAACAAATTTTTACGTATCACTAAAAAGAAAATAAAATAACAGTCCAATGGAAAGGTTCTTAAATGAGTTTTTCAATTTTTGATTTTAAAGGTGTTTAAATTACAAACTACATTCGATTTTTATACGGCTTCTTCAGTATTAAATGTAAATTCGAATAAAATTCACTTCAAATAAATCAATCTAAAAATTTTCGGTGCCCGTCACTATATTGATCAGTTTTTAAAAAAAAACACTATAGATCAAATATTAATTGTACGCTTATTTACCTCGATTATATTACACACGTTGTTTACTTCGGTTGAATTGCTGGGCAAAATCGTTTGATGGGAATTCCACAATTAGCCCTGGAGCTATTAACGAAACGACGGGGTTAGTTTGGATATCACTAATCCTGTCTCCTCTGTCGGTGGCCATCCGCTGCCATCTTTCCTTTGCCAACTCTCTTTTTTGCTTGGGTTTTATGTTAAGCCAAAGTGAGTACAGTTGACGTCTTTTTGCGTAAAGAAACCAATGAAGTACACGTTTCTTAAGCAATTTATTAAAAAAAAGAAATTATATTCGTGCAAACAAATCAATTTTTTATTTATCAAAACAAATTAATTCCGATTTCATCTTGGACAAGAGTATAGATCCTATTAAATCCAACTACAGAGATTTAATTCATCATTATAAGCTGCATGGAGAAAAAGCCCTGATCTGTTATATTTATGTAAAATCCTACATTCGCATGTCGATTGTCCCTATCTCCTCTCTTTACTCAACGTCAAAACTCCACTCAGATTCTGTATAGCATTACAGAGATTATTCGTACTACAAGTTTATAACAATAATACATCTTTTCATAACCTTATAATTTAAATGGGTCGATTGCAAAACCATACTATTTCTCAACATTCGTCCTTGGACAATTTTGAATCTAAAACAATAATATTTAGAAAGGTAATACAAAATATATTATTTATGAATTAAAACCAGCTACGAAAGAATTAATATTTGTTTTAGTATGTGGAAATTAATATAATTCTAAGTTAACAATAACTTTAATAACTAATCAATACGTCTTTTATTATTTACTAAGCCTTAAAAATGTAAACATATACACTCTCACCATTTTGTGCAGACACAATTAAAGTCATAGTATAGTTTTATACTCTGTTTCTTTATATTACACATCTATGTGACTGTAACTTTTGTTCTTTATTTAAATAAATGAATAAATTATATTTTCATTATAAACGTGAACATTTGATTGTACTTACACTTTCATAATAATGTTGTTTGTTAAATGTAATAATTCCAGCCAAACAAACAACGCTTAGAACTGTCAGTAAATAACTTGATATGTCAATTAAAATGTGCCTGAAATTAGCTGATTATATATTATTAGGGCTCTGAACTTCGTACGCTCTGAACTTTTGATTTGACTATTCCCAAAACTTTATACTGGACGCTATATATGAAATGTTAAATTATTTTAAAATATAAACGAATAAAATAGATGTTTAAATTTACTAAAATATTCTAAAAAAGTTTAATTAATATAATAAAAAATGAATAGCTGAAAATTTATTGGAATTAATCAATTTTAAAATTTAATAAATGGTAAAGTAATAATTTATAGTTTCTAATGCAAATAAATTCATACCAAATTGGAAACGTTCTGGCAGATAATTCGCTGACAATATTAGGGCAGCAGAAAAAATAAACATTTGAGTACGCTTGAGTTTATATTGAACAAAGTGTCGTTTAGTCTGCTCTGTCTCTAAATCTTTAACTTTTTTGGGTTGGCTCTCATTCGCCAAGCTTGTAACGCACCGCAAAGAACTTCGTTCCAAAATTATTTTCCATTTGTGCATATAAGTACAATTTTTAATTATCTGTAAATATTACGTAAAAAAACGTATGAAAAAAACTATTTCAATCTCAAGTGGATGCCACATGAAAAATAATATTACGTTTTGGAGTGATTGCAACAAGTTCTAAAGTCTCTAATTCATATTACATGTGTATGAAAGTTGTCATATATATTACACTCTAATATTATAAGTAATAGAAAGAAAAATTAAGAAAGAAAATTAGAAAACATATTTTTATAACTCATAACAATCGGTAAATTAAATAGATAATTATATTTTGCTAACTTCGAACTATTAAAATACAACTTGCTAACATGTAAATATCGCCAATCCTTTGCCATGAATATCATAAAAATAGCAAATAATAAAGACCGCTCAGTCAGTAACATGAGGAAGATCAATCTGAAAAACTTTTTTTGGATTGGGAGTAAGTTAAGTGAAAAATTGTAATATGTACTGCGGACAGGTTTTACTGGAAAAGAATTAAAACAATCACACAAAACTGAACGAAAATCGACAAACAATTTGTATCTACATGGTTTCATGTGAGTACCTTTATTTTATATTGGTATGTGATATAAATGATTCATTTCAGATAAACACACTGATTCAGATTTGATGTCTCAGATTTTCATGAGTTTTGGTATGCAATAATATACCATACATCTATAAAAATACCAAATTTTAGTTGTGTAGCACAAATATTTTTCAAGTTATCATTTTAAAAAAATTAAGTTTTAATTATTAAAAAATAGTTTATTTATACGTAGCAAAGTTACATTTCAATTATTAAAAATAGTTTATTTATACGTAGCCTGGCAACCAGTAAAGGTAGAGATCTGAAAGTGGTTTCATTTTAAAACTCTTGAATGGTGATTTAATATGATATCCCACAAAATAGAGGTTCCAATTAAAAAAACTTGGAACATTTTCAATTATATTTTAGAATTAGAATTTTTAAAAAAAAGGGCCAATGAAATTCAAAAATTACATAAAATTATCATAACTACTTTGTAATGTCTAAATATATATAGTAAAATTCTTTCATGGGATTGCAATGGAATTAGGAAATGCATGGAAATTAGGAAATTCACATGTTTGTAAATAATGTCCCAAATTAGTACCGTTTCAAAAAATGTTTAATTTTCCCTCTACTTTTTATCTTTCAACTTTGTTAGATGTTTCCTACAATAGCCACGGACTTCGGATAACTCATGTGTTCCTGGGATCAAGTCACACATCGTAAACATTTTCTTTTATGGGAATAATTATGCTTACTAAAAGGGTTAAAACAATTAAAATTTCCTAATTTAATATCAGTGGTATCCACGATGTAAGTAATAAAGGGTGAGAAATTAACATGGAAAGGTCTAGTGGCCAAGACAAGGGTTACGTTCTAATGAAATAATAATAATTCATCATGACAGAAACTATCCAGGAAATGAATTTCATGGAATCAACTCTGATGCTGTACTGAGAGAGCTACACTGGTTATAAATAATTGGTCTTGTCTGTTTGACTAATCAGCTTTCAGCTTTTGAAAGAGAATATCCACGAAAGAAAAGAGGGAAACCAGTCTACATTCATACTGGTAGGCCAATCAGCTTCAGTTTTTCTCTAAAAAGAGAAATGCCCTGCATTTAAATACATATAAAACATGGTAATTTAAGTTAACCATTGCATTTCATTCATTTTCTTATGTCCTACATAGCAAAATTAGTAACTGAAATTGAACTAGATTTGGTACATTATTAACAAAACATGGGTACTTCTCTTTGATCCTATTGATCTCCAATGGTAATATTGAACTCTGTGTATTAAGACATTACAAACACATTTTGATAATTTTCAAAAATTTTTAATGTGGTCACTTTTTGAGATATCCAAATTTGAAAATTGAACTCGAAAGTTTCAAAAAATGTTTGAGTTGGATCCTCTATCTTATGGCATTTCATATTAAAGCCCCACTCAATAGCTTTGACTAGATCCAGGTCTAAATCATTGCTGATTACCAACCTGTAAGCAATTAAAAATCTCAAAACCTGTCATTTTTTTATAAAAAGTTAAGTTTTTTTAAAAATTAATAATTTTGAAATAATTGTGTTGCACAACTTAAATTTGATATTTTTTCAAGAGTCTAAGACCAAAATATTTGAAAATTTGAGATATAAAATCTGAATATTACTCAAAATTATGGCGATTTGACATGGATTTATCGAGATTAATAACAAATAAATGCAGAGAAATCCATATTAGGAATAAACCACTAGAAATATACTTAGTTAAAATTAATTCAGATTTTATATTTTCCATGCAGTTCATTTGTGCATAGATATATTTCACTGACGAGTGTTAGGAATAAATAATATAATTAATGTTATAATTTATAATTTACCCAATTTTGTAATGGGTTTACATTGAGTTTAAAATTGTGTAACAATATTTATACACAACAAATGGTGAATGGAACATACACAAGTGCCTAGAGAAATAACTAATAGTCGTGATGTGCAAGGGTCGTTCTATGTTTTAATGTCTAGGTTAAAAAGTAATAAAACTTATCATATGGAAAAAATAAAACGTTTAATTCATTTATAAAGTTTTAACTTAGGTTTAAAAATTAGAAAGTTAAATAGCAGTGAAATTTTTATAAAACCTTTAGATTCATTTAAAATATTGCACGAGATTATATGTAAACTCAAATAAGTGCGTTACATTTTTGTCATTTTTTAAATAGAACTACTTTTTTGCTTATTAATGAAAATTGTTGAAATTTTCGAAATATCAACAAAAAATCAACTTAATATAAAATAGTAAGGAATGTATTATTGAATAATATTTATTAATACGTTTATTAACATTGCGTTATCTTTTACGTAATCTTAAGTTACATTTTCCCAATCAAACACTGCGAATATCAATTTTCGTCGAAATATATCTTAGTTAAAGAGAACTAACTGTAATTAGCAAAGAAACAAATATTCCCCAAATACTTTCAATAATAAAAAAGTTAAAACATGAAAACTAGTGAAAACTTTGGATACGCAAAAAGTAGCGCAGTGGTCGTATACGGTAACACGGTGGTCACGTTTACCACTAATTTGTAATTTTTAAATGATAATAAATATAATCAGAAATACTTCTAAAATTATGTACCTATTAAATGAGTAAACATATCTTTGGATTAAAACGGACATAAGCTTTCTAAAATAATCTCTTTTATCAAGTTAGTGGACTTACCATACTTCGAATTATTTCTTAAATACTTCCAAAGCTTCATCAAACTTGTAAATAACTCGTTTCTTTTTCAATAAAATCTTAGGTTTAGACAAAATCTTGATCATTTGTCAAAGCGTTTGCAAGAAATGTTATTTTGTACTATTTTAAATCGCCGCTCACTTTCATCAATTATTTTGAAAAGTCACCTATTCTCCATGCATTACTTTTTGTGATACCAAGCTAAGTGTGAGATTTATTTTGTTCACTAGTAATTTTCACCAAATTATGTCTTCGGTTTCTATCAAATATAGATCTATTTTACTAGTGTTTCAAAATATTGAAAAAATATTTATCAGAAATTTCAATAGCTCTTGCCACTTTTTCACCAGAACACCGTTTCAAGAATTCACCAATACACTCTGCAGCTCCCTTGTCATGGCCAGCCTCAAATAAATTCCAGGTAAACCTTTTAAAATTGTATTCCGTAAAAACATATTATGAAAGTCAAATGAACTTTATGAAAATTCGGTTTCTGGCGATATTGCGTGGAAAGTCTGTAAAAAATAATAGTTACTTCTGGATAATTTGTTTTGATGTTATTGAGAATAGAATGCAAGTGAGTGGACTATGGTAATTGTTACCTTTTACAGTACAAAAAGAGTTAATTGAGATAGATCCAACTTTACATTTACGACATATGAGCCAAGCATATCTGAGTGGTGTAACTTGGTTGCGCGATCCACCGAAGTGGTGTGACTATATTTCTTCAAAATCCTTACAACCTTAGTTTTCGCTCAAATCTACGTGCAAAACTATTTCATTTTGCATGAGGTTGCCAATTGGAGCCCTGTAGCAATTGTATTGTATCTTTATATTATACATATCTTTCTTTAACTGGTAACGTTGTTTCAAAACTTTTGATCTTATTCGTATTTACTTTCAACTTCTTATTTTGTATTGTTGGTAATTCTAACTTTCTTTCCAGATTTGTCTATAATTATTGTCTTCTTAAACCTTTGAAGATATCTCAGAGTCTTCTTATCGTTTGTTTTGTTAAATTTAATCTTCTTTGCAGCATAACTACAACTAACATTCGACATACATTCTAAAAACTTAATAGTGCAAATAGTACTCTTAATGACAGAAGCCATATTTGACTATAAAATAATTTTAATTGTTGTAAATACCTGATCATACATTCAGCATTGGTATACAATTTGCGTCAGTGGGTTTCTCTATTTTCGATCGATGGAGCTTTTACAAGAAATGGTCTGTTTCTGATAAAGTAACTTTATGAAAATTTTAATCCAGCATTTTCTTTTTTGAAAGAAGTGGACAAAAATTTCATTGAGGCAGGCAAGGTGATTCTGCATTTTATATTTCTTATGAAGAACAGTTTTGCGGGCAGTAGTGGCCTTTTAAATATGGTATTTTTTTAAAAATGCTTAAATTTTTTAAATTTTGGTGATCTTAATTACATTATCACTGGTTTCTTGGTCCAAAGTTGTTCTCTCCCCAAACCGTGATATACAAAATTAGTTTTACCTCTTGACTAGTACAATACTTGAATACATATACTTGAGTATTAAAAAAAATCTCTGAAGATTCCTTTTCTCGATCTCTAGAGTTTTATAGTGTCCTTTTAAAGCTTTATATAAGGTATTATATTTCACTTGACATACAAGGGATACAGGAGTTAATTGACGAGGAAAGCGTTTGGAGTCATTTGTATTCAACGATTTCTGACTGTCTAGTGGTCGCTGATTCGCAATTCTCTATCTTTTCTTTAGTTTTTTGCATTGTATCTCAAGCGATGTATTTGCTTGGTTTCTCTATGTCTTTAGCATTGTGTTTAATTACTTCCTGTAATGGCGTTGCTTCCCGTTCCCCGAAAACCGTTTGAAATAAAATTGATATGAAAATTTTGCTGGGAAAAAAGTACAATCCTTTACAATCACTAACCTTTCTAGAACAATGAGGATAACTATTTTAATTTGCCGAAGATTTCATGTTAAGATGTCAAAACCAATAAATAAAATAAATTACCACTGAACGATTCAATACTACTCAAAAGTATAATAAATAATGTAAATGTTATTAAGATGTATTTGAGTAATTTACAATATTATAATTTACACCAAGAAATTATATAAAATTTACAATATAAATCTTCAATTTCAATCTTAATTAAGTATTAAAAATACAGGCTTTTTTTAATATAAGGATTTATTAGGTGGTCATAATGAATTAACCGATTCCAAAAGTAAATATTTTATCAATTTAAAATCTTTATAGTCTACACCTTTTTTTCTCATCTTCCTTATTAAGCTGTATCATGTGTCGTTAAAGTTCGTAAATTCCATTTTGATTCAACGCCTGTCAAGAGAGTCTGAATAATTTTGCGCTGGTTTGAAAACTTCAAGACAGCGATAGCTATTTCCGATACTATTCTTCACACGAAGCCTGAAGCGTCGCAATAAAGCGCAGACAGTGGTATTCACATACAGAAACTTAATGTATTCGTTGAGTGTATACATCAAAATGTAGTCCAAACGCAGCTAAAGACTCGCGTAGAACTGATCGCGACAGGTTTCTCGCGCATTTAGTTGACATTATTATAACGATTATAGACCTAATAACAAGAATTTGCAACGACTCTATTCAATTATTGCTTGGTAGCATATTGTATCTATTATTTCGTGGAGCGCTTTATACGAGTAATTATTTTATTACTGAATTTAAAATATTGTCAGCAAAAAAAATTACTCACTATTATGAAACAAATCGTGTCATTTTTAAATCTTGAATTAAATTTCGAAAATCTATTTGTAAATGTTGAATTAAATATAATTTGTTTAGGGTTGAATGAACTTTTCCAACATATATTTGATGTTATTTACACCGTTTGGGAGACACGCCGTTCACGTATAAAAATCAACTGCGTTTCTACTAAAGACCTTTGTTTGTCCTCGTAGGAATTGCATTGTCACATGAATATATATATATATATATATATATATATATATATATATATATACATATATAAAAAATTATCTATTGTTATCACTCCTAAAAACTATCTCATAAAAGTTGGCGACGTCTTTATGACTCTGTAATATGAGATATATTCAAAAATCTAATATTTTATTGTTATCAAACCATTGGTCTCAGTCGTTGTTGTTCATTATCACAATAAAGTCTGTAAGAGTAATTCGTTTCTAATTACCAATGGACGTAAATAATTTGAAAATTGAGCTAAAATACTCGCATATCATAGTCATATTCTATATTTTATTTTCAAATGAATAATTAACTATTTTATTAATAGCGTTTCAATAGTCGTCGTTAGGAAATTTCCGTTTTTAATATGTTGCTTTACTTAGATATTCAACTTATTTTACTGGCTTATTAAAATCATATATTGATCGCGTGTGTTCTAACAGCCGTACTTAGGCGTTAAGGATGCTTTAACTTAAAATACTCTGAATCTATTTACACTGAACGAAATCTTGATAAATAATAGGAGTAAAAATAGGAACAAAAAAATTAAATAATATAAATAAAATAATTATATTTCTATAATCAGAGAGTCTACTCTAATTAAAATTTAATTTTTTGATGCAATTTGTTATAAAAACACACGGAAAAACATAACAAAAACACACGTATAACGTCAATAGTGTTAAAGGCAAGTATTTATCAAAAAGTGCCAGAATTGATTGCACTTCACAACCAAATCGTTTGTCGAAAAGTGACTACACAAGAATAATAAAAATTTGCTCCAGAGATGCCACAGTAACAGTCAACAAGCGTTTTTCGAAAAACAAATCCGAAATA
Organism: Druceiella hillmani; assembly: GCA_039881145.1. NCBI lineage: Eukaryota > Metazoa > Arthropoda > Insecta > Lepidoptera > Hepialidae > Druceiella > Druceiella hillmani. The sequence goes on along the minus strand of JAYKKI010000017.1, from coordinate 4,718,359 downwards.
AAAACACGCGTCGTTTTTCATAACCGTTTTAACAAACTTTGCTGCCGATTAAATATGCATAAGGTACAATGTTCGCACAACGTCATATATGCACCGAATGACGTTATACTTTACGCTTCACGTTTGAGGTAAATAGGAATTTAATGAACACCCCGCCTGTTGTATAGCGCAGTGGGAGCACGTCACGCTATGTAAATTTTCGACGCATGGTGTTTGTGTAAGTTTTGGATTTTCTTATTTGAAATAAACTTTATTTTTTATTACAACGAAATAATGAAACTGACTTATAAAGTGCAACAAAGCAAGAATATTGCAGAATGTTTCAAAAATATATTACAAATAGCAATTTTCGTAATTTTTTAGTATTACATCGTTTTCCACTACCAAACTTCTGTTAAGTGATATGTGGCTAAGGGACTTCCCTTAGCCATTATTATAATGAATACGTTTTTCATATATTAATTCATCAAACTTGCAATAGAAACTGATGATTTACTGAAAAAAATATAACGTGTATGACACTTTTCATAAATATGAACTAGATATTTAAGTTAAGTGCCAGTAGTTTTTAAGGAGACTAGACGGAATTTAACAAGAATTCCACCGAGAGTCGAAGAAATTACGATTGGGAGTACTGGGGTAACTTTCACTAGAACTAATTTATTACATCATAGTTACAAACGATTTTAAATCAAATATTGAGATTTCGTTGATTTGTAATTACTTCCGTGCAATTGTTATATAGTGATATTATCTCTATTCATCAATAGGTGCAAGCTGGAAACTTCTAATTTTAGGAAAAACAATAAAAATTTCGTTTAAGTTCATACGCCGAATGCTATTAACGAAGACATGAGGACATAATCTGGATCTAAGAAAATGGGTATTCCTCTCAAACTTCACATTTATATTGCATTAGTGATGATAAAATAACCTACCTTCCACCTTCCTATATTCTTTTCAGCTGCAAAGAGAAATTTTATTAACACATAAATACAACCTAGTATTATTTTAGGAAGATAACAGAAACGTCAATCCAAATATGAAATTAAATATTTGATTTTAATAACAATAAATATACAATTCTATGTCCATAGAGATGAAATTGTAATAAAGCAAACTGTTTAGAAAATTTTAATTTTTCAGGACTTTAATATATTGTCTACTATATCTTTCATAAGTATATATTTCAAAAAAAGTATAATTCCACACGGAATTAGAAATCATGGATTTTTGGATTTTTTTCTTTACTTATGACATACATTTTCAAGATCTGGTCGACCAGAAATAATTTATAATTGTTGATGATCAGTTAACAAGATTATGATAAAAATAAAGAAAAAAATATGCTTTAAAATATTAAATCTTTTTCGTTGCCTGAACTAAAAATTTAAAATTTTTACAACAATGTGACGTCTTAGTATACGACATTAATTGCAACTTGATATCAAGAGTAGTAATTTTTAAGAAAAAGGGCTTTGACAAACAGACATACCGATGGGTCATTAAGTGATCCAACAAGGATTCAATTTTTTTCACTTTGAGAAATGGTTACTACCCTAATTATAAGGTACTATAGTACCTTAAACACTTAGCAAATTTGTCTTGAATATTTTATGTTTAATTACTAATTATAATAGCATCAATTAACAAAATATCGCCGTAAAAAAACTTTTTAATGCTTGTTCAGATTTTTAACATTAAAACTTAATGTACGATATTTTGTTTCATTGACATTAAGTACCAATATTAAGTAAAATTTTAATTCCACTTGAATAATCTAATCTATCCCATATATAACTGGACATGTAAATAAACACCAAGCCAGTTTTCTATTCGCCACCACACCTTCACATTTAGTTTGACAGGTAATGCTATATAATTTATATAACACTAAATAATTTCTGGGTAATATTGGAGAAAAAAGCCTAAAAGCAAATATTTAGGAAAAGAACAGTGACAGAAATAAAGGAACAAGGAAAGGAAAAGCTTAGCGAAATGAATCAATGGCTCTTTGCTGACTTTTGTTAAAGCTGGCGGTGAAAATGAAATCTTGCTTGAAATGCTGAAAGATGGTTTGTCTTGTCCAATGCCTTGTTAGAAAATCTGGTCGGATTGTTCAATAAATCTACAACGATCTTTACTTAGAAGAGTTAGGCAGAGAGACACAATATCACCCAAACCTTTTATCCTCGTCAAGGAAGATATTTCTAAACAACTGGATTGGGAAAATAAAGGTCTTATTACATCAGGTATACGTTTAAATAACTTGAACTTCGCGTACTCCATAGTAATGTTTGCTGATTATCCAAAAACACACAATTATCCAGAAACTGTACCTTAATTTGACGCTAGGACGCATAAAGAGAGTGGCTGGCTAAAATTGTATCCAAGCAAACCAAAATAAAATGGAATGGTGCGGAGAGAAGTAGGCCTAAACCAAAATAGATGAGGATGGCTTATTATGATTATGATGATGATATAAATTGATTGCACTTAACAGGTGTAAGACTTGTTTCTCTTTAATTTATTATTATGTGTTGATCGAATTTATTATTACATGTTGATGTTTCAGTTTTTATACAAGGATGGTTAAAAATTACAGGGGTTATTTTTAAAAGAATTGCATGGATATTCATTTCATACGACTTACAATATATATCTGATATTGTACACGTTGTTTGCTTCCCTTAAAATCACTCTTTTTTTCGCGAGGGCCATTTCCTTGCAGCCTGATTAAGTTACCATAAATTATGGGTACACGTCTATTGATCAATAATTAAATAAATCTCTGAAACTCAACTTGGTGAAAACATTAATATAATATTTGCTTTACTCTGGGACATACCTTCACTGATAAAATGTTTTTAAATTGTTCGTGGTTGTTTACATAGTTTGCCCTGTTTTATTTAGGATTGAGGGCTATGTATTATAATAATAGTCAATATTATTGGTGTATAGAGTCATTTCAGTTATAATTTTTAATGAAATAAATATTTTAATTAGATTTACCTTTTATCAATTTTTTTCCTGGCTGTATATATCCTCTATTACTGGCAGTCACTCTTCGAACGTTTACGCTATGTAATACATTTTTTGTAATTTCTCAGTATCGGCATCTATCACTTTCAAGTCTTTTTAATGGTCTGGCTTCAGGCCAAAGGGCTTGTCGCCAAGCTCTTTTCTCGAACGCAATTTTCATTACTGTCCTTATAATGTATTGCTGCCTATAAAATGTCTATAGGAATACTTTTCAGTGTTCGCATATGTGAGGTATTGTTGAGAATATGTGGGTGAGATTGCTGCATTATTTAACTTTAAAAATTATGATTCGTAATTGAATTAGGTAAGTATTAATTAAGTATGAAAATTCAAAAGACTTCTTATGAGTATTTTTACATTTTACAATATTTTTATGGTAAACCGTCACCTAAACGGTTTATAACTATGTCATTTTCTGGATGAAATATGAAAATAAAAGCATCAAGGAAGTTACTTAGTTTCAAAAGTAATGATTTTCAACTTGCTACTTATTACAAAATACCTTCATTTTGCAAAGATAAGACCGGCGAATGATGATTTTATTAATTTTTGTTTAAATTATACCACAAAAAACAATTTCGATCATTACTGATTTCAAAGTGAGTCTCACAATTGTTCGTATAATAAAAAAATATAACGTTGGCTTTTGCTTTTTAGTCATTATTTTGAAGTATTTCAATTCGCTCTGTCAGCTATAATGCGTTTCAAAAATGCGTTCACAATTCTGCTCTCTTATTTCACAAGCTCTATTAAATGGTTTGTTGACTCAACATTTTAATATTCATGAATTCTTTAGGCCACATTTAAAAAAATTCTAAAACGGTAATATGCTCTTATGACATTTTAAGTAGATTGATGCTAATGAGGATCATATATAAAATGATCGGCCCCATCTTTTATATATATATATATATATATATATATATATATATATATATATATACATATATATATACATGGTATATATACATGGTCTTCTATGAAAAGTTATTTTCTTTCCAAAATGCCTTGGCATGCATGCCTTACAGGGGAAACTTATTCTTGAAAACTTCAATAAATTTTTAGGTTATATATTTATAAATTTCAGAACTATGGTCATTTAAACCTATTATTTCTTTTCCAAATTTACACTTTATATCTGCAATTGTTGTTTCCTTGTTTCTGTCTACGTTTGTATGGTTTATTACAAAAGTGGTGTAAGTTAGTGACCTTAAAAAATAAATTGATTTGGTTTCATATCTATCGATATATAATTAACTTAATTTCTACCTCGCCAAAACACGTCATTTTTCTGGGGAAAGACCATAAAAGGCTAAGTAGTTCATTATACAGTACAGTAAGCCACAAGTTAGTATAAATGTGAAGTAGATTAAAAAAATCACTGTTGTTGTAACGGGTGTTCGACAACTAGATTCTATGTAAATATCTAGTGAATCGTTTTTATCTAAATAATAATGCTTTAAAAATAAATGTAAGGGCTTTTATTGATGCTCTTTCTGAATATCCGTAATGCATAAAACATAGTTTTACAGATACTGGCAAGCTCACATGGCGATAGATACATATGATAAGGAAAATAATGACAAGTTGAATCTTCAATCTGGATCAAAAACAAAGAAATGGATTTGAAATTAAATTGATGGGTCACTTAATACGACTAAGTGTTTTTGTGAAATAATGATGAATAATTCATAAGAAATGTTTAACGATCCGACATTCGGATTGTGAATATCCGAATTTATATATTTTTACCGAAAGTAAAACAAGAAAACACTTTATTTGTTTTTATGGAAATGTTCAAAATGTAGAAAGAGTGCAGATATAAACATTAAATTTAAGTATTAAGAAATATTTCTTTGGTATGTTTTAAAAGAGTGATGGAAAATTATATCTATGCCTTTCTAAAATAATGTTATAAATCAAAAACAAACCTGGTACGGCTAGTTTATAAAAAAAATTAATCTTGGTTTCACTCTACAGAAAATATACGATAGAGAAAAAATGGGAAACTGGAAGGACCGAACCAAAAAATTGAAATATTATGTCAAAATGTTTAGCATGATGTTTAATCTCCATTTTAAAATACGATAATTTACTTATACTGTATTTTATCATTTAAATCTGTGTCATTTGAATACCTATTTTTTTAAATAATAATATAGAATGCATAGATGAATTTTGAGAGCCTTTCATCCAATGTTTTGGATGAAAGTCTCTCAAAATTGATGCATTTAGACTTATTTACTGAAAAAAACCCCAACATAAAAACAAGCCTTTCAGTGTCGAAGCTTTTTTCAGTGTTTGTTAATGTAAATAGATTCACCAGTTAACACTGGTAAATCAATGTGTTTATATAAACTATTTAATTAAATTTAATTTAAAATAATTAAATTATCAAATTTAGAATTTTTCAAAGGATTTTTAAAGAAGCATTCAATAAAACCAAATGCCCCCGTCAAAATTGATAATTACAAACGCAAAAAATGAAAGGTGCTTAAATTTCCACTATATATTTTTTTAAATAATTTATCATACCTATTATAATAACTTTTCCAACAAAAGAATCCAACTGTTTTAAGAATATTTAAATATTTAATGCTTGTGAGCATTTATTTTATGACGAAATTACGCATGATTAAAAACATATCATGGTAATAGTGAAGTAACTGCTAAAAGTTTGGGAATCTCGTTTTAATCTTTGAAAACTTTAATTTTATATTGCCATTTCCGAATACCTTATCTATAATATATATATATATATATATATATATATATATATATATATATATATATATATATATATATATATATATACATATATATATAATTTAACACTTAAGTGAATATAACATTTTTTATTTCTCATTTACATTTAACATTTCATTATCATTTACATTTACTATTTAACATTTTTTTAGTAATTATAATTGTAACATAATAATTTCGTATGGATATTTTTCATCTTCAATTATAACTTTAGATAAATGTAGTTCAATATGCTTATCAATATACCAAATTTATATTCTGTTATATAACTGATTGTGAGAAAAATGGTAGAGACAGATGGACAGGCGGAGAGACAAGGCAGTGATGTTATTACATGGATTTCAATTTTTCTTTTGAAGTTTGGAAGCACATAGAATATAAAAAAGCGTAAACTTATACACACCCACATACATCTATGACCCGAGCAGTTATCAAGACATCACGCAAACATTATACCCCATTTGAAAGACACAGGCGACCCGTTTGAAGTCCCGCAGGACCTTTGCAAATAACAATCGATGTCAGATGCATCCGGTCCTGGTATATTTTGACGGAACAATGACCTTACTCTCAACTTGAGATTGCAAAGAGTCGGGTGTCGGCCTCCGTAGTCCGTACATATATATATATATATATATATATATATATATATATATATATATATATATATATTTATATATATATATATATATATATCTATATATATATATATATATATATATATATATATATATATATATATATATATATATATACCTCGGATAACACTACCTTTGATCTTTATACGTTTACTTTTGAGTTGGCATTGGACTTGAGCTATTTACCTCTCAGAAAGTCCAGAACAAGTGCAATTTTACTTTTGTATTGATATTAAATCGACATGCGTAGAAACATATGAACATAGATATTTTCCGGCAACGAGATATTTTGACACCGATGTCACGACTTTTGTTAATCCAAATATATTCTCACGGGTGTTGGCTAATATTTATATAGGTAACGGTGAAATATTTTCAAAGGATTGCTTTTAACGAGCCTGGCTTAAACATGATATACAAAAAACAATGTCTAAAATATTAACATTTTTATTGAAAAACGATTCGGGAAAAGAATGCAATAGTCCAAGTAAAACAACTAGAAAAATTATATAATATTATAGAAAATATAGGGAACAAATAAGAAAAAAAGTACACCAAGGAAAATGTTAAATTAAATGCTACTGAGTGCTATGGCAAAAAATTAGTATTTTCAAGGAATTTGAATAGTTAATAATATGTAGCCGTAAAGTTTGAATCGATATGCTTAGCTGTTTATGTTAACAAAGAAATGTTATAAATGAAATTAACTAATATTAAACTTAATGTACAAATTATCCCATACTACGATTGGACTCGTTTTTTTTCTTTCAAATTAGTAACTTGTAATCTGATCAATTTCAAGATGTTCTGTATTTTATGGCCACGAGAATAAAACAGATAGTGCAATACACAAATTCAATGAAAGCAATATACGCTAAATATAATGTTATTTCTTTAGAACAAATAATGCTTATAATTATATTTCTCGTAAAAATTTTGATGTGTCTGATGATGAATGAGATTTCTTTTGTTAACTTGTTATTTAATATAAAGAAAGGTGACATTATTTTTTTATTTCCAAACTATGAATATTGAACATTTATTTATAAATATGAAACAACATTAAATTTTTCACACCTCGCTTTCCCACATTTTCCGATTCAGCGACTAATAAATTTATTTATAAAAACATAATTAGTCACCGCAACTCGGGTTACCGTCGCATTTGAATCGTAGCTTTCTATAAACAGTCAATATAACTCAGAAAACGGTCCAAGATATACCATGTGTAAGACATCCATAGAAACGATGACACCTTATTTCGTTGGAAATCATTTGTGCTACCTATTTCCAACGATGATCCAATTTTCGAAAAGTGTTTGTATATGGTTTTTTAGGTTAGCACACGTCAATAAAGTGTGATATGTCCTGCTTCAATATTACAAAGTTATGACCCGAATAAATAGAATCAGGTTATGGAAATTAGGCTAATAAGTAATTGACGGGGATATAATTACACATATTAATTGCGGCACGAACCTTCCAGTAGTTTATATTATCCATGCTTTTAATTTGACTCTTGCAAGTTAAGAAACCATAATATATTTTGTATGATGACACACACAATTCGCAATCCTGATACGATGAAAACTCATGTCTTTGTCAAGTAAAATTTGGTATCTTATTTACGTGGAAGAGAACACTTATGAAAAATTCAGGTGGTCAAGCATCATCTGTCATTAGAATAATAAGATGTAGTTTTAGCTCACATGGTCCTTTTCGTTTTCCCTCTCTAGTAGTTTTTATGACGGCGATCACAACTTACCCGAAGTTTATTTTCGTTAATTTTTAGCAAATTGTCCTTATACCATTTAGTTCATATTATCGCAACATATGGTAAAAGATATGTCCTGTGTAAGTTATTCGAATAAACGATCAGACCTTCTTGTGTGAAAAATATTTTGTGTTTGTATTTCCAACGAAAATCAAAATTTTGAAAGTATTTATACATCGTGGTTATGAGGTTAGTATACGTATATATTAATAGCATATTGTATGCAGGTGGGAGAAAGAAATGGGTACATTTATGTATTAATTTGCATTGTAGTTTAAGAAAATATATTTTGTGTATTCATCCGAAGAGGACAAGTTTAATTCCGACAAATTTAAAATTATAAGAAAGCTAAGCTTTAGATAAAATTACTTATGTTAATTTATTAACATATGCATATAATGAGATACTGTATATAAAGACTATAATTTTACATCAGAACATCATACGTTTTTAAACAATTTTCTCTTTTTTATAGCTTAATTTAAAAACTTGGAAACTAGTATCTCTCATTTTTTCTTCTTCTCGGCATAGTCCATTTACCCAAACGTTTTAGGCAATTGAATTAGTTAGCAATAATTCCATTCACAGCCTTCGTCCTTTTGATACTAACTTGTTAATGTAAATAGAATATCAAGCTCGAGCAACCAAATAAAAAAATACAAAATCAGGGTAACGAAATGGACGGAAACCATTCAATTGGACGAAAACCAAGAAAATCCCTAAGCATATTTGAACTCACCATAATCAAACTCTTCTAAGTTTGTTGCGGTATTCGCGTCATTTACCTTTTCATAAAGAGTTTCCCCAAATTAATTCTAAGCCTACTCGAAATATAATCACCTAGTATCAACAGGCAGTAGAATAGATTCCAGCTTCGAACGCCACTACATTGAGATTCATACGCGTGAGTTGTCATCTGTGCGTTAAATCTTAATAATAAGTTAAATTTCAAGGAAAAAAAATATTCCCCGTAAATAATTCTGCAGTATCTGCAATTTAGAAGAAACAGAAATTTTGAAGCTTTTTCGACTCCTAAAAACGACAGGTTATTAACAATAAGACTCAGCGACAATTCTCACAAACCAGCTTTTACATAGCAGGTCGGAGGAAAAAGTGACGACCATGGGCGCTTTATATACAGCTCGAAGACAATGCCCAAGGCATACCTTAGTTATAGTCATTAGGGTTATGTCACAATTGTAATTAATCTTGTAAATAAAGTATAAAACATAGTTTATTAATAACTGTATAAATTATAGTTTTTAAAATGTCAGCAACTCATAACTCGCACACATACGCACAGCCACGCACAAACACACACAAACATACACATGTATGTGAATGTATGTATGTATGTATGTATATATCTTGAACATCCTAAGCATAATCTTATCAAAACAGTTTTGCATAAAAGTTTCCATTTTAGAAATTATGGTTTTAAATCTAAAAAAAATTTACAATTTTAATAATATCTTTTAAAATACATAATTCTAAAAATAACAAGTTCAACTTTCTAAAACTCACTATGTAAGAAAGAATAGTTCAGAGGATAAGCAGATTATAAAGCAATTTACCCAAAACAATTTTAACCTCTCGGAGCACAAGATTGCCAATAATTTTAATTGTTTTCATATCACCGCCCTAAAATTAAATATTTTTCTGCGTGTCTATATTACACATAATTTAAGAACTTCAAAGCCATTTAAACTATATATTTGTTAATTGATTAAAAGTGACTTAAATTCCAATGATAAAGATAACTCCTTGTTAACGGAATAGTTACAGAGAAGCTCAAGTAAAGCAAATTAAAACGAGACTATTCGTAAGTTGACACACATTCTCAATAAGATATCATAAATAAGCTCTGTTTTACTTCTAATTTTACATAGTTGAAAATTGTACATAAATGAGGATCACTCGTTGGATCACATTTAAAATATACTACTAAAAATTTAATGACTACTAAAATTTTAATTTCAATAATTCTGTCCATCTATTATAATAGAAAGCTAGTTAAAAGAGTATTAAAAGCATCGGAACAATTTTTTCGTTGAAAATGACCTAAATGAAATGAGAAAAGAAAAATTATTTTTTAACGAACTAATTAATTAATAAATAGAATTCTCAGAAATATCAGGTAACTATAAATTTCCTTTTTAAAAGTTATGTCGACTTCAACTAAATTATTTTTTTGAAGCGTCAGGATTAACAGGATAAATACAGTCAAAGCGCTAACTTGAAAAAATGGTTTCAAATAAATGTTCTTCAATTTAATATTTAAGTCATCCTTGAAAGCAATGTAAATAAACAAATTAAAAACTCTAGTCTGAACATCATTTAAGCGAAGTGAAAAGGAAATTAAATTCTAGAAACAAAATATTGAAATTTTTGTTTCGAAAATCTCGCTTCGTCAATTCAACTACATTTCAAGTACAGAAGCGGCAATTAATGCTGAAAATACTTTTTCAAATTGTATAAAAATTTCATTCAATTAAATCTACGTGTTAAACTATTTATGTTTAGGCAGTAAGGCTTAATGTTAAAATTTATTAACAAGCTGAGATATCGAAGACACCCATGTAATTATTTTCGAAATTTGTATTAACTAATGTCTAAGAAGAGTATTATTTCATATTTTACTACTAAGAAGCAATCAGTGTTACTCGCTCATTTATACAAATCAAGTTGAGGTTTACAATATTTAAAAATATATACAGGCTATCAAAACTAAATATTTACTTCGCTTTAGTATATGTGCTTTTTAGAAATTTAATAGGCCTTTAAAATGTTTATGAATATTTGTAATCTTACTTTTTTAACCTCCTATGTTTTGCTTGCTTTGATGCTGTACGTTTATATAAAGAGAAAGGGAGGCATGCAATATTATGGCTTAAAATAAGCCTCAATCACTTTTCATTACTGATAGGTGAAGATGATGGTGGGATTTATATTGGGGTATAAATCAAATGCGTTATAACACATTGTCATGTTTTCAACGTATCTCTTATAATATAGCCCTCAAAATTTCAAGAATCTTCTACTATATTCTCTAACCGAAGTAAACAATCTATGTGTAAATAGGAATTCTGTAACAATCTATGTGTAAATAGGAGAATAAACATTGAAACATTGTAATGTAATAAACATTGAATAAACGGTTGTTAAAAATTATACAAAACGTAATGACATGGAACAACGTTTTTCTTTAAAGTATTTTAAGCCGGAAAATATAAAAAATGTACAAAAGAAAAATTTAAAGACAAATTTACACTTAATATTTCTGTGGAAAGTTCTATTTATTAATTGTTTACAACATATTTATTTGAAGCAATTACGTGATATGAACACCTTGTATACTATGCAAATGAATTTGTTTGTGAACCGCGAACAGTTTGCATTTATTTTTAAAAAATATATTAAAATTTTTAGTACACCGTCTATGGATGGTATGATACAATAATATTATATTACTAATTAGAACTATTTCAGGTAAATTACCAATAAGTATAAAAGAAGAACAAGAAATCAATTTTTATTACCACTCCTGCCAGTCATTGAATAACAATTTCCTAATATTTTATGCACGATATATGAGGTTTAGCGGTGGTCTAGGCGGAATTCAAATTTTTAATAATACAAAATACCATTATTGTATTTAAAATATTTTAATTACAGTAAACTAAAGTAAACTTGGGCGGATTCTATGTGCAGGATATTAATCCATCAAGATGTCTCGCATCACGGCGAACGCACCCCTCAAAGCGCAAGCGTAAATTTGCAATGACGCGCCGCTTAACATCGACTGAGATGACTCTTACTTCTTCCGTTATTTTAGCCTTCAGCTGCTTCAAATTCATAAGAAAGGTATCGATAATCTTGCTTTAAGATAACTCTATATAAAAAAGTTAACTGGGCTTAAGTCGGACGATCTGGTCGGCCAAATTATGTCTCCAAATCGGCTTATGACTTTTCCCTGAAATAGCGCTCCAATTGTGTTTACGGACACCCTAGCTGTGTGGATAGTTGCCCCATATCGCTAAAGTCACACATCGTAAACGTCCTCCTATCCTCTTCCCTTTGGTCTACCTATCCTCCCTATCCTCGTAGCTTCGGTCCAAAAAAATTTTAATTATTTCGATTTTGATTCGACTTTAAATGTTGAATTTGGCGCTGTAATTACAATCGACGACTCTAAATGTTTAGTGCATCATGGTAAACCTCGTGTCTCTTATGATATCGTCAATATTTCCAATATGAGTAAAAAATATATTTTGTTTTGATTACATTTTGAACCTTCATTAGTTTTCTTAATGATATATTTGAGGTTTTTAACATATCAATAAATATGTGATTACAACAATTTATTATTAGATACAGAAAAAAATCTCGATTTTCAGTAGATATTTTTGGTATTTCAAATTTTCAATAATTTGTGAAAGAATTGTTTTCTGTCAGAATATTTTTTTAATATTATTTTTCTTTTCATCTGCATAAGTATCCCGTTGAAAAGATTCACTTTCATTTATAATTGTGACATTAGGCAATAATCATTTCAAATTCATCTGTAAATCTTACAATATTGTAATTAATAATGAAAACATCTGGTAGGAAGCTCCTAATAACAAATATGGGTATATTCATATAGTAGGCAATCGAAGGTAATGATTTACGACTATATTTGTTTAGTTTTAAAATCAATTGACACAAGACCATCATAATTACGCTCAGGTTATTGGTCGTAAGTAGTATTACAGGTATATTAATGTATATATAAATCGGACAAGGGAATAATATCAAGGATAAGAATAATATAACGTCAAGGGAGTATTACAATGTTTACAATGTACCTCTTGGTATGATGTTACATGGGGAAGACGGAGCTATGCTTAGTTAAATACCAATGTGTATTGCAGTGCGTTGAATTGACGCTGTAAAAGAAAGTGTTAAACTAAGTTTGAAAATATTAAAATGTAATAATATTTGCAGATAAGTGCTTTGCAAGTTTTATTTCATGGATGGCTAAAAAACTCATATATACTGTTATATATATATATATATATATATATATATATATATATATATATATATATGTATATATATATATATATATATATGTATATATATATATATATATATATATATATATATATATATATATATGTATATATATATATATATATATATATATATATATATATAGATTCATTAAAATTTATCGCTCTCAGAAATAAAAAACAAAAACACTAAAGGACAAATAAACATAAAGAGATGCGACAGAAAGTATTAACAAAAGGATTGGTTGATATTTTTGTCATTAAAAAAAATTGTAAATTAGTGAATCAATAAAACTGAAACACACATGGACTCTTTAAAAGATTAATTCAGTGATAATTTTGGTAAAAATTCTTTGAAACGGCAATGTTCTGCCTAACTACATGTATTCATACATACTTTATTTAACTTTATTTAATTCAAGAGATGTTTTAGAAGAAAAAAATTACACAAACAAAAATTCTTTCAAAATTTTTAGAAATAAAATTTTCATTTTAGGCTAATTTTGCTCCGAACGTATTCATTTACCCTAATGAATTACAACGGAAAGTTATTTTAGCAATATAGGAATTTGCTCAGTAATAGACACCATGAAATAACCTTCTCGAAACAAAGGGACAAAAAAACTACTTTCTGCACCCCAGGAATGGTGAGGATTTGTGGCTACATGGCTCCACCGTGGGAGGAAGGGGATCAAAAATTACATGGGCTTAAACGAGACCTCGTAGTTTATGAAAGTACCTTATTTAATTGAAACAATATAAACTAAAGTTACATTCCCAAGACAGAATTAAAAAATTCTATTTATAACATGAAACCAGCGGAAGCATAGCACAATATGCGCTTACATTCAGGCGATGAGTTTTAAGCACTGTGGGGCAAACTTTACTAATTCAAACCCTTTTAGCATTAACTTGTAGTAGGAAGTTACAAATACATTACAGAATACGCCGCTATGTTTCACAGTATATATTATTGCACACAAACATAAAGAAATACAATGTAATGGCTATATAGGCATTGTTTGCAAGCATTGTTTGCATTTTGTAAGTTCAAGCTTTTCAAGATGCCGCTGTTATATATAACTTGTGACATTCTCTACGTAATTACAATCCTAAGTTTGTTTGTATAATCTAGTTCAAGTAAAGTCTTGAATTATTTAATATCTGGAGGTGTATTAATGTCATATAATACTCTATATTTATCGTAGGTTTTGATATAAAAAGTAAGAGAGAAACACTTGAGCCAGGAAAAGATTTTATATTTAATTTTACTATTGTAGAGTATCTAGATTTTGTTTTCTTTTTTCTTTTGTTATTTGACGATTTAAAATTGTAATGTGTTTAAAACCCTGTAACATAAATGCTTGTAATTAATTTCCTTTCCGGATGTATACCAATCAGATTATATATGATCAGTTGTAAGATCTAGTTTCATAGGTTTTTTGAATATGTATCAGTCAAGATATAACATTGGATGATAGTGTCTCACTACGTAAAATCAATGAAACTAGAGTTTAAACAAAGATAGACTCGGTAAACGTCGTTGTGACTACAATGGGATTGTTATTTGCATTAAAATATTATGGCACAAAAACAAACAAAATTGTCTCATACTGTACATATGTTTATTACTAACCGACTTCTAAATAGGAGAATGTTTGTACCTCGATTGATTTTTTATGAATGTTACCTCATATCTCCATCAGTTATCAACATATTTGGATAATCCTTTTTCATTTGCATGGACATAAACCGAAGGTAATTACATGAAAATTTTGTTATATCAAATAAAAAAGAATACCTCAACACTGAATAACACAGGTATATTGACAGAGTTTGGTTAATATAGGGCTAATGATAATTTAATATAAAATCTCTAAAGTTCTGGTATGTTAATAGTGTAAAAACTTTAGACGTAAATCTACTTTTTAAGCCAAATCAGAGTGTAATGATGATGCTAGAAGGTGAAGACGGGAACTCTTCAGTGACGGGAAGTAAACTCAATAAGTTTTAACTTGTTTTTCTTATCTTGATGTAAGCCAGAGAGTAACAAAATAAACAGAAGATAAGTATATACAAACACTTGGGTGTGTCTTTAATTACGCTTGGGTGTGCAGTAACCTATCGAAAAATATTTATTATCATGATTATGTTAAATTTAAAGAATTACTTAGTCTTTATCGCTACCTATGGTGAAATAGACTGAATTCGGTATTACCCGTTAGGGTTACTGATATTAATACTTCTAACTTACAACCTCTTGCTCACAATCTCTAACTCACAATTTACAAACTTGCAAAAGGAGATTGAATTGGATTCTTATTTCAAGAAAAACAAACTCTTTCAGATTCCCCCGCCGAAAACGGCGTTAAATCTTAATAATGCGTTTATATGTTAATTTAAAAATTGCTTTCTTTGACAGTTGATAACTTCTATATAAATAATTCAATGAGTTACAATTTATTAACTAAGATGTAAATTTATTGTTGTCGATTAGCGATATTTCGTATTTAAATCTATTATTGTTAGCCGACTATCAATATATTAGAACATGAACAGTTTTTATGCTATGCTTGTCGATTTATGTAATTAAAATTATGTAAATTACTGACATTTACCAACCTAATCATTCCTTACTTCTTATATCATGCTTCTATTTTCCACGTTTCCTGTCTCGAATTCATTTTCAGTATTTTTATGTTTCCACAGCTCCGAAGAAACCCGCATTACGGGGACAACGTTATTAGTTCATCCACTGATATTTTAGATTAGAATGTTTACTTTGGAAAAAAAATAAGATACATAACGTGTAGTTCCCCCAAAATTAAAATTAGAGAAGATTTTATTCCAAGGGGCTAAATATACATGCAAAAAGTGTCACAAAATATTACCCAGGCTCGAAAAGATTTTTTTGAATTGAATCGATATATATATATATATATATATATATATATATATATATATATATATATATATATATATATATATCGAATTGCCATTAAAGTTTGAGGCATTTAACTGTGTTTCATTTGTGTTAATAATAAATATAATTAATAAAAAGACAACAATCTTACAAAACTAGATCTTATAACTACTAAATAATACAACACCCAAAGTCGATGCACAATAATGCACTTTTATATGTATAATACACATTTATATTTTAATAATAATGGCTTCTTAACTACCCACAAGAATATGACAATAAGTTCACAAAGAATGTGGTAGCTAATATAAATACAACCAACATGCGTAATAATCAAACACACAAGATATTTATTATACTCAGGGATTTAATTTCTAATACTTGATTACCAGGAGTATGACAAGATGTACGCCTAACTAATGCTCAGGGTGAACTGCGGCTTACTTTTGATACTTTACTCTCTGTACCTGCTAAAATACTTATCAGGTAACGTTACCTTTACAAAAGGGCCTGACCTATGTATATTATTAGATGAGGCTCTTTGTTTATATATAAAATCTTTTCACCGAAAAGTTTGATAACAAATTTCAATTTTAATAATGTCGTGATTCTATGATTTTTCTTCTAATTTTATAATTAACTCAAAAACTGTCAATGGATCACAAAATCTTGTTTATGGGTTAACTTTTCTTAAGAGAAATGCATTACTTCGATTATAAAGCAAAATTTTCTGAACCAGTTTAGGCAACTAAATGCGAATTTCTAATAAGATCGCAAATTGTCGTACGTGTAGATTACTATTAAGTGCTTGACGTCTTCACGAATTAAAAGGTCTGTCACAAAATACCTCAATTTTAAAAGGCAACAATTTTACTGCTGTGCATTGGCAAATGCAAGGTTTGTTAACTTTGTTTATATGCATTAAAAAGTAACGTGTTAAACGCAAAGTGGTAGTAAGTAGAAAAGGAGACGAAAAAATCTGCGAACTCATATTTATAGTTACGTTTATCCTTTTAAATTATACTACCTTTTTGTAAAAAATTTTAGATACTTTTCAAATTAGGTATAGCAATTTATTAGATTTTAAATAAATTATATATTATATTTTTTTAAATTTTGTAATAATGAAAATTGAAAGAATACAACAAGGTATTGTCCAACCACGATATCGTGATCTACACAGCCAAGGCCTTGTGATTCAATAAGGTTTATTATCACTGCCCTAACTAATGGTAATATGCCATAACTTTTCTACATCGATTCAGAAAAATAATGGTGAAAAATGGGGAAATCAATAAGTAGACAGGCAATTGCGATCAGCATGGAAGTATATAGACTATAACCGCAATAGACAAAAAGTACAACTTTATGAAACTACTAGCTATTGCCCATGGTTACGCTCGCATGTGATTTTTTTTTCTAATATAAAAGTTATTGCATTTTTATTTCCATGAATGAAATTCATGCATGCATGTTTATTTCCATGAAAAATTAATTTAGAAACAATTGTTTTAAAAAATATTGGTTTACACCTTCTAGCAGCATAAATAACTCTTATGGAAATCCTACAAACTGAAGTTACTTATTTTGTGAAATATAGCCGTGACCTGAATACCGCTCCATTACAATTCTTCTAATAATTATAACCTATTTACTTTGTACATTTTGTTACCCTTACGCGGGTAAATGTAGCGGACGCCCTAGGTACGTTGCGGTGGTCAATGTATTATAGGTCGAAAAAAACAGAAGCATAGTTTTCGATTGACCGGTAGAATGACTTCGTTGGTAAAGTTTTCCCAACTAATATATATATATGTTACTTTTTGGAGATTATATACATATACACAGACTGTAACAAAAACGGGCTTATTCTTCATGCAAATGATTCTGTGCATCAAACTGACTACAAAATATTAAATATTCGAAAAATTTCAATAGTTTTAAAAAAAAAGTTGTAAAAGTTACGATTCCCACATAAATTAATTTTTTTTTATTGAAACACACTTTATACATATTCTGTTTGATACACGAAATCACCTGAATAAATAACATACACGTTCTCTATTATTTTTCACTGCGTTAGAGTAAACGTTGGTGTAAACGTCTTAAAAGGGCAAGATTATTAGGATCCACCTAACGGTTGCGAAGAAGTAGTCAATTTTTTTAATGGTTAGACCGTTCTCCATACTGTCGGTAGGTATCAACTTCTCATACCTTGTAATGATGCCTACCATCAATACGGATTACCCGAATTACTTTTACGGCAATTGTTTTCTTTCATGCAACTTATAATTGAAACTTCCACGGGTGTCATATTTCATATCAGTTTTCACTGTTACGATTTCCCCTATTTTCGAATTATTTTTTGAAGTTTATTTTTGAAAAATTTCTATTTTTTAAATTATTAAAACCATTTAACAGTTTTATTCTACTATAAATTTTGTATCCGCGTGTGGATGGTTTAAAAAAAATACAAATGTATAAAACTTTATTTTGTAACTTATTTTTTAGAGATATTTCGGACATTTATATTAATAAGACCATTGCGAATGTTTACTCCATATAAACTCTGAACCCGTTTTAAAGTATTCAATTTGAAAAAATCATACCTAGGTACTTCACATTCTATTCCGGGGAACGTTATTTCCAAATTAATGGAAATGTTTAACAATGTTACTCTTCTTCTCCACCTTCCAGGTTTTAATTTAAAAGAAAAAGAAAGAAATTCGTCATTATTTATCTGAATTGGAGTACTTTTACAAGGTTTTGTGCTATAGGACCATATTATCTTCTTCCACCGTAAAAATTTGTATATCTTGCACTATATATAAAATTAACAAAATGCTTGCCTTTTCTAAAATTTTTATTTTAATATTCTCAATATTTTCAAATACATTCGGGTGAAAATGCTTATTCACCATTCCAAATTACAAGATGCAACATGAAATGGCATGATTGTAAGAGATGCGTAGGTGTGTGATCTTATAAGATTATGTTTATTTTGAGGTACGGAACTCTATAAGTAAAATTTAAAGTAGTAATAATGAAGTCATTACGCACGAAATTAAATATACTGCATTTTCCAAAAAAATTGCATATTATAATAATAAAATAACATTTAGATAAACTACAAGCATAAAATTTGATGTTAATGTACCCTCATCAAGCCAAATTAAATTTAAAATAAATTGCCACGGAAAACCTCTGAACGACCTGGTAAAGACAAGTTTAGTGAACCTCGCTGGGTAATTGTTTTACGCACATCGCGTTTAACTTTGAATATATCATGACAAATTTAGGGTACTTTCTGCTTTGAAGTGTCACATTATATTAGACGTTTATTTAGAAACTAGCTCCGTAGCATCTGCCTTCCGCTTTTCTCTAATTTATTAGTTTATAAGAAAAGATGAAATTTCACCAAAAAAGTAGAAGCGTTTGGTAGAGTTATGTTTTACATAGAGATATTTTGTGAGTGTGTTTTTCAACTTAAAACAATGAATGGGAAAAAATATGTTCTGAATTACCTTCTCGTAGGGTTTAACTGAAATTTAAATTGTCACACGTGTTTTTTTCATTTTAATTTTGCGAGTTTTATAAAATAAATAATGCAAAAAGATGTGTTCATCTCTTTTTTTCCAATAAATAAAATTCAATAATTCATCCACCCTATTCAAGAAAAACGACAATTATTTTGTTTTTTTAATTTTTAGACAAATATTTTTGTAACAAATTATGTAATTTCATTATTGTTATAAATTATTTTCCTTCGCGTTAACTCAAAGATTAACAGATTTTGGACTTAACTTTTGTAAAAGTCAAATGAAAATAATTATTGGTTTAAAAAAAATGTTTTACCCACGAACTATCAATTAATTTATAGCATTAGTACTATATTCAATATGTTTATAGCAGCATTAATTGGCTTCATAATATACAGAACTCTTTGAAAAATTTTTGTTTTTCCTTTTTAAATAAACTTTTTTTAACTGTATTTTTGGTATAAATAACCTACTTCCTTAATTATTGGTAACATTCTAGAAATATCCATCATTTTCTTTGTCAACAATTTTGAAATTAAATATGTTAAACGATAATGTTATTTTCAATTCAAAAGTCAATTGAGGTTATCACTTTTGTCTCCGTAATGATACATGTCACATGTTTGCTGTTCTAAAAACTCAGATTGTTTACAGATCACAAGTCACAGGTAAATACTCCATATTTTTTTTATATTGCACTTAGATTACGTCTGAAACATAATCAAGAAACGTTGTTCATTTTAGAAATGAAAAACATATAGAATAATAGAAAGAAGAAAATCCCCCGAAGTTTTATCTTAAATATTTCGAAAAATGGCGTCATCTACCCAATAAATAATACAATATCTTTCAGACACAGCAACATAAAATGGGTGCACCCTCAATAATTCAATAAAGTCCAACGCAAGGTCGCAGCAAACCGCATTGCATTTTTACCGAGTTGATATTCAAATGCTCGTGCAGACATAAATGCTTTCGACTGCAGAGATGACGGGATAATGTAGTTTACACCAGTAAGATCGTTATTTATATATTTTAATTATATTGAGCGACTTAAAAAAACTGCGGCATGTTGCTACTATAACGATGTATGACGCTGCACATTAATCAATATTTATGTACGTTCTGTCATGCTCGTTCTGCTAAATATCGTCTCGTAATTATTTCAATGTTTTGCTAACTACTTGGAGACCGACGAGACTTTCATTGTGAAAACTTAATTTAATTTCAGGGCTTAATATACTAAATCATTACGAAAATGGACCTGCCAGTAACTAATTTTTCTTTAAATGAATGCCAATTATCTATAAGTGTATACAAAACGAAATACAACAAAACATTTTTCATTTTCACTCTTAAATTAAATGTAAATGTAAATTTTCATCGCACTAAAATATTCCACTTCAATAGCAACTAATTCTTAATGAAGAGATTAAAATCGATATTTGTTAATCATTAATTCCTTTTGGGGTTCCGTATACAAATGATAAAACTTAATGTAATTTTAATCAGATAAAAATATTTTTCACCCCACTCTTCCTCTATTATATTTTGGTATTTCAAAAATTTTCTTATCCAATTTTCAATAATTTTTATTTATTCCCTTTAAAATTTCTGTGTCTTCTTTATCTGCATACTACTTTTATAAATTTGCGACTTTTACTTTTTACTGTCTTAATATAGTTTTCTTTATCTATAAAAGATCACTATTCCATATATTTATAATATATTTGTTTTCTAAACATCTCATTTGAATAACATTTAATTCGCGTTTATTTTTCTTTTATTTTATTCAAGATTTTGATGTCGTTAGTGCGACTAACCATTGACTAAAAAATATATCACGGCGACATTATTGCAGTCTGTAATTATCTACCATAGGGCAGAGGCTTTTTATAAGGTTTTTTTTCGAATATATCTGTCTCAAAATATTTAGCCATTTCCAATAAGATCCACTGTTTACACACAAACTTCATATTTTAATTTTTTAATTCGTTTTCCGTTTTACGGCTGTGAATCAAAGCGTATCAAATATAAATTTATTGACGAAACCTTCAAGAGCATTACGAAGAAACAGAGTTGAAAAAAAATTAGGCAAAACGAAAGAGAGTAAATTTAAAAAAAAAGATCGAGTGGGAAATGGAAACATTGAATTTCTATTTCCTTCACACGAGAAAACATTATATACTTTAATACTTGTCGAATTATCTCTACAAGCAAGTACAACTTTCACAAATGTTCCTAAACGTAAAGTTAATGTGTGCTTAATTATATTAATTGTGTGAAAACATTTTTTCTTATTTGACCATATCTGCCGCGATAAACATCCATTTTAAAACGAATGAATATTAATAGTTACTTAAGCTGATGACGACAATACGTTTTTGAATAAATTTAAATAAGAAAAATATTAAATTTACATAGTTGTTTTAAAGTTATAACTTGTTATTTAATGGTATAAAAATAATTAAATGTGGCAGTAAAATAATGGTAAGAGTGTTATCAAAAGAAATGCTGTTCTTCAAAGTTTTGCATACGATTGTACGGGTAAAAACTACTCGGTGCAGATGTAATCCGCAACTCATTATATGACTCTAGTAATGTTGACAGTAAACTGCAAATTGGTGAGATGAATTATTAATTAGAGTAATCGCTCGGGAAAGAGGATAAATAAAAAAAAATCACGATGGCCTGCAGGTATAAGGCTGCGTGAAACTCATTCCTTTGTTGTGGTATATGCTCCTGTACCTTTGTGCTTGTAGAAATTTGCTAAGCTCGTTGTGTGGTTAGGGCTTTCAATTGATCTGACAAATTGTGGAAATTTTTTCCCATGCACGGCAGTCCATTTGCACACAATGAAGTATGTGTACAATGAGTTATTGCAAAAAGTTTGCTACGATGGCATGGCATTTGAGACCTAATTATGTTCCAGAAATTATGAACAATAAATTAATTTTAAATTATTGATTTCAAATCGCAATAACAAATTATTAAACTAGCTTTAATGTTATTTTTTTCCGTTTCCAACTTGAAACTTCATATTACCCGTTCGTTCATCTGTCACAAACTCAAAATTTTATAGTTATATATACGACATTTTGCAAATAGCAGTCTTGTGAGTAAAGAAGTCTTTCAGAATTTTACTTTCATTTATCATTTTGCATTTTTAATTCAAATTTGCAAAATATTAAGCTTCACAGACATTTAATTTATCCCCTCCTTCTAATTTTCAACCATAGATTTGATAATTATGACCAAATTCTATTTTAGATTTGGTATATATTTTGAAATAACATAATTTTATAAAATTTTCAATTACTCAACAGGCACTTAGCCATTTCCCATTCTATATCTACACTGATACCTTCGAGACCTCTATTCAGTAGTGGACTGAAACAGGCTATTGATGATTGAACAAATTGTTACAAACTTGAAATCGAATTGTAAATTTACAAGCGTAAAAAAACGTTATATTTATTTTATTTGTTCGAATCTAAATATTTTTTCCAATAATAGGTAATAAAAATATTAAATTTTTATTATTATAATACTAATTGTAAAAACACCACTAACTTTTTTCTTGTTATGAAAGTAAAATGTGTAATATTTCTTTCAATGCTATGAAATAGATTTTATATAAATTTCATGTCCAACCCTTGCTTGGGAAAATAAAATTTTAGGAAATAATTCCATTTCATGACATTTGACAATTTATAAAATTAATAAAAGTTATGTTTAAAAACAACCACTTTGCAAAATATAAATATCTAAGTATAACGTAATTAAAACTTTTCACTTCAGCAAAAACAAAGAATTCTGGTTAATACACATATTTTAAAACACAGATAGCTCTTCTCCGTATACTCACATCTTAGAAATCATGAAAGAATAAAAAAAATGTAAAGAGAGTTTGAACAATGTAAATAAGTTGATGTATAAAGAATGACGCTTTTCAGGTATGAATCTTAAAAGTGAAAATTTGTCATGGCTAAAAATTTTAATCTATTTTTAAGTTCTGTTTCATGTGTTATTTCTTGAATCAAATTAGTTATCAACATAAGGTAAAAGTGTTGTGGCACAATTTATGTTCTCGAGTTCATTCTTTTATAAATTAGTTTGTATTAGATTGGTGGAGTCAAGTAAATACGTACTCATAGCAGCAGTCTCCTTTTTAGTTTCCTAAATTATCTAATTTACTAATTGATCAAATTCGATTGCAAAAAACATCTTGAACGCCTGTAAATTTTTTGACCACTGAATTGAAAGGCGAAAACATTATCGCCATTAAATTCGGTGCTTGCGCTTCACAATCTATAATTGCGAGATTCGGATACAAAGTATCATAGCGTTTGTTTACTTAATAGTGGCTACGATTTTACTTGAATTTTACAGTCAATCAATACGTAAATTCTATGAATATTTTAAATGTGAAAGTATTAATTAATTTCATTACAAAAACTTGATATAAATTCCTTAATGTTCATCATTAATTCGAGTCTAATTTTGGAGTATGGCATACTGTTACCACGATAATAAAAATGTGAATTATGTACAACTTATAATTCTGCAAGAATGTAAGTAGACATTGGAGATGTAGACTTAATAACCATCTTTTGATAAGATTAATAGCAGATTTCAATTTGCGTACTAAGAAAAATGTGCTGTCAATAATTCCACAAATTCACTTTCTTAAAAGCAACAGACCTTCATAATCGGTTGATGTTTCATATATTAAATACGTATAGAATCAAAAGCATTGTAAAACAGTTGTGCTAACATACTAAATAATTTAGGTAGTAACCGTCAAGATTGAGAGCAGGGTCGTGTCTAATTATGTGTGTATATTCGTATATCTGTGAGAATTGGAAACACCGAAATGGGTATAATATTTATATCCGTTATGAAAAATTAGGCAGTTATAAAAAAGTTTAAAAAAAGCGATATTTTTACCACATTTCATTAATATTTATCTTTCATAAAGAAATACTTGCATATTGAGAAAAGTTCATAATAAAACCTCTTAACTTTTTACAATGCAATAATATAAAAAACAAATACTTTTTTGTAAAAAACGCTTCTCTGTAAATCAATAGAAATAATTCTAAAGTAGACCTAATAAGATATACTTTTAATTACTTGAATATATCACTAATTATCATATATATCGTAAAACAATAATAATACTGGTATTTGAAGAGAGTAATTTGCCAATTAAATTCAAATTATTAATATATTTCTCTTATTATCTTTATCGACTTAAGAGTTCTCATTCATTTCAATAAACCTTAAGTTCAACGCCCTTTTTCTGTAAATTTAGAAATTTTCTGTTTCGTGCTGGATCCTTTCATTCATCCCTTCTAAATTTGTTAACCATTCATTGCATATGCATATTCGGTCTATCTCACAAAAAAAATTGCCTTCTAATTTTTGTAAATTTTGTTTTAACTTTCTCATATCTTTAATTGTAACTATGCCTCCGAAATATGTTTAATTGTAACTATGCCTCCGAAAAATCCTTACAAAGAGCTAGTTTTCAATACACATTAATCGGCTGGATTAATTATCATATGGAGATACCAAAACAAACAGTCAAGAGAACAAGTTTTTTGATAAATTTTTAGTAGAAAGGGGAAAGCAAATAGTAACAATTTTCCTAAAATTGATGCCGTTATGCTTGGCAGATTTGCAGATTTTTGACGTCAGTGATTTCTTTTAATCAGAATTTTGGAATGTTAAAACTGTAAAATATATATTATAAGCTAATATAGTATTATTTCATTTTCTTAGTAACTGTTTGTTTTTAAACACACATTGTCAGGTAATTTATACTGGTATTGAGGTTAGATTTTCGACGTATAAGCACATGCAAAATAGCTAAACTTGGTCCTCACGAGCTTCATATTGAGATGATGCCAAAAGTTAAGTGCAACTTAAGCGTGACAGAAAATTGTGTACCGTGAAGTGTAAAATATGACCAGATCACAAAGTTTACGCAAAATTATATGGAAGCACATTGATTGTTGACGAAGAAGATGATGTTATTCTCTTCGTTTAGTGTCATGACTGCGTTGCTTCACAGGGTGTTTGTATGCACGCAACAGCTTTTCTTATGTGGATTCATGGCCGAAGTGAGGAACCACCATGCACTTCGGTGAACTGTTATTGCAATAAATCTAAACTTTAAAAAGTTGGTAGTAGCCTAAAAGATATGACAACAAAAGACTTGTCCAAGGGTAGTCTCATATTACTGACGAATTCATCAGTTTTGATGGAGTTTTCAGAACAGGGAAGAAAGGGGAAAGCTACGAACTGTAAATTTTCCCACTTATTACCACAGTAAAGCATAGGCTGTAATGTATCATATTATATTTAATTCTAAAGATAAACGTGTTGATGCATTTTAAAAATGGTCAAATACCAGAATCTTTAATAAAGAAAGTTGAAGAAGAAACGAGGGAAAAATCCAATCACCAAACCAGTAGTCTTATTAAATCCAATAGTAGTAGGTTTGAATTGAGGTACGGACGGATAACCGCATCAAAAGCTTTTGAAGTAAGCCGATTGAAAACGTACGATGGAACACTAATATTAAGTATATAAGGTGGTAAAATTCCAGACAATCCACGCATGAAACGTGGCAGAGTTCTAGAAGAAGAAGTAAGAAAAGCAGTAGAGGAAAAACTGAATAAAGTAAATAAATTAGTGCGGTCTAATATTACACTCCAAGTGTCCAATGATTGCTGGTTCTTCTGGATGGAATATTTGAAGATGGTATAATAGAAATTAAATGTCCCTTAATTTACAATTAAATGATCCCTTAATTGCAAAGACATATAAAAAATGAGGAACCTGCAAAAAATATTATGCCCAAATACAACTTTAAATGTATTTAAGTGGAAAGAAAAACTGTTTTTTTTTGTGTAGTATACCCAGATTATATACAAAATAAAAGATGAGAAATATTAAGTGCGCCATTCAATCCTGAATACGTTCAAAATATGATTGACAAATATGAAAATAATTCATTTTAAGTAAGAAAACAATAATAGTTTCAGTTTTCTGTTGTACTGAATTAAGGAATCTTGGAAATTATCTAAATCACATACAATTGTTATTACGTCATAGAGTATTTTTACAAAATTAAGATAAATACATGCCCAAATGCAACTTCAAATGTATATAAGTGGAAAGAAAAACTGTTTCCTGTGTAGCTGATCCATGTTATGTACAAAATAAAAAAGGAGAAATGTTTAATGTGTCATTCACTCATGAATATATCCAAAATGTGATTGATAATTTATTAAACTTTTGAAAAAAATATGTACATGATTTAATATACTACTCAACTGTAATATATTTATTATTTACTGCACAACTGTAATATATTTTAAGCAAAAAAAAAGATAATAATAATTTAAGTTTTCTGTCGTTGCATTGTATCTTGTAAATTTTTAAAGCACATGCTATTATTATGCACACTTTGAAAGAAAATACATAGTGTTTTCCTATATATCGCTCGGTGTCCTAAGTTTCATTAAAATCCAAGTGATTTTAGAAAAAAGAAATTGTGAAAATTTTATAAAAAAAATTAAAAATAAATTTCCACGCTCTACGACCATTCCATCGACACATTTAAACGTAATCGTTATTGAGTTATTCACAAATATGACAGTTTAAAAATTTTCCCAATATTTTTAAATATAAAAGACTTATCCTCCAAGCGCTGGTCATGCTAGTACATGTTTGTACGTTTACGTAAACTCGTAGCTGTGGTGTATTTTTAATCTTCCTTTTTATTCAGTTTCACGAGTTTCCAATTGAGACACGTATTGTTAATAATGAAAAAATATATAATATCATGTGGATAAAGAAGTAGTGTAAAATGAAAATTCGGTTATGTCTCAAAAATGTAATAATTGCGGCTTTATATTACTAAAGGATGGAAAACAAAAAAAAATTATTGTAAACTGAAGATGAAGTGCGTACTTACAACATTCCTCAAATGAAACCACTTAAAATTGGAGATGTACTGTGTAATGAATGTCGACTGATCTCATACAGAATTTCATCGGCTACTGACGACTTAAGGATAGGATTTTCTCATATTGGTATACATACAGAACAAAATGACTTCTTCTAACTCAATCAATGGATGGGTAAGAATATTATGTTCATAATAAGGAGGACTTCGTCCATCAAAAACTATTGTGAAATAAATTGTAACGTGTACCAGAATACACAAATTTAGTTCCATTTTCCTCTTGTGTCTACGTACTTTAAAAGTTACGTAGACACAACGCTTTGAAGAAAAGTTGTCATCGGACAATTTTTTTTTACTCCACAATCAACCAACATAGACGGGTAATTACTTCTGTATCAAATTCGATTAGCTTCCTCTACAACACAGCATAGGTAACGATATAGGTTCTTAGCAGGGGCAGTTCCATCATCGAAGTACGGCTAGGTAATTTTAAGTCAACTGACCTATATTCTGTATATACTCCGAAAAAAATGTTCACAATTTTGCTAACGTAGTTTATTTCTTAGAATTATAAATTGGAGAAGTCTATGCTTTTCCGCTCTGAAAACCATCTGATAACACAAAGGTAAACAAATGAATTACAGAGGGTAAACAAGAAAAAAAAAACAAAGCGGCAACTTCCCCCGTACTCGCGCCGCAACTATGAGAATTATTTTTCTTTTGTAAGCGTGTGAATTTTCCGCAATTTTATCCATTTTCTTATAGAGTTTGGTAATTATTTGTATTCATGTTCACAATATAACCACCGTCTACAAAGTACATAGAACCTACGCGTTATATCAATATCAATTCTTTTTTTAAAAAAGAGACAATTTTTTTTTTATCTTAAAATCTACTGTAAAAGTATCAATAACGCGTTCGTAGAAATTCTTTAAATAGCGTGTGGGATTATATAATATCAATACAGGATTATATATCATCAAGAAAATATACACTAAATATCGAGAGAGAATAAGCGACAAGGATCAAGAAGCATTTATTTCAAGAAATGAGATGAGTAGAGATCGTGTAGGGTACATAACTCTTTTTCTGATGAAAAAACAGATATAGGAATTTAATATGGAAGAATTTTTTTATGCCTTGAGAGTAGCGTGCCCATGTTACTTAGTCTTTAGAAGTTTTTGTTAACTTATCGAATGTACTTATAGAAAATTATAGTTAATTTATTCAGATTTTGCTTTGGACAGTTTGAATAAAAATTAGTGAGAGTACTAAAATTATTTAATTCTGAGCAAGTTTTAAGTTCAAGTCTAATTTTCAGGGTTGGTGAGTTTGTGAGGAGGCGAAAACCAAAATTTCTTAAAATATATTAAATCAAAATACTTAAATTCAAAAAATTCATAAACTATATTACGTATCCATTGCTTTATAAAATTTCTATATACAACTAGTTTTATGGAAGTACCACGAAGAGGAAACATTTAAGTATGATGCTCAGTGTAATTGGAAAGATGAACCAAAGAAAATTTATCAGAATAGAATTACTCTAATAATAATGTGAGCAAAATATGTAGAATAAGTAAAGGTCCTAGCCGGATAATAAGGGCATTGATCATGTCGAACTTTAATTGGAACTAATATAAATATATTTTTTTCTAAATTATTAGCTCGAAACGCTTTACAGTATGGCTGCAAATATGAATAGTAAACATTTTAAAAATTATTTATATTTGTTAAATGTCTGCGGAATCCAATAAAATAAATATATATTATAGATACATATAATGTATATATATATATATATATATATATATATATATATATGTATATATATATATATATATAAATATATATATATATATATATATATATATATATATATATACATATATATATATATATAGAAGAAGTAAAAATGACAAAATACAGTTGAAACAATCAAATAAAAACAAAATATTGTTTTAATTTTTGCGAAATTTTCTAAGTAGTTACTTGACACTTAAAAATATAGTACAAGATTTTTATGTAAAATATTTAAACGCAAAAGAAAATTTACTAGTTACGTTATTTACACCACTGTATAATAAGCGTTACTTTATGCTATAAACGCAAAACTGGAATAATTTTAGGCCGTGCAGAAAATTATGACTACTACAATAATATATAACAATATATAAATATTGTAAGAAAAAAATGCCAAACGAATTAAGAGATAAATAAGATTATGACACACATAAAAATATTTAAGAAACTGTCAAAATAAATTTAATAGCCGAATTGACAAAAATATAACTTGAATTTAAGCAAAAAAATTCTAAACTATATTAAAATGGCAACATATTACAAACTACCCCAAGTAACTAACTAAACCTCTATAATCAAGCCAAGATTTATAGTGGTATAATATATTCAATGAAGGTGACTTTAAGTCTAAAGAAATAAGGTATCCTCGACAATGCTAGAAATTACCAACAATACTCTGACGATTATATGAAATATTTCTTATTTTACAAGGGGATTTTGGGCGTATGTTACCATCTACTTTAAGAGGAACGTATCTATAACTAGAACCTGATTCAACTCGAGTTAGTGCAATATGTAATATAGTAAAAATGCCCGCGTTCATATGAGTTCATATTCGATGCTCTTAAATCTTACACCGCCCAAAAGTATTAAACCTGAAAGGGCTTTTTCGGCTGTAGCCTCTAATATTCATAGGAGATTCGTAAATAAGAGGAAATACACTTTTTGTTTTCCTTAGGAAAAATTTCAAAAAAGATGGCTTAACTTATTTAAGACTAAGATTGTACTTACGATACATAAATATTTTATCAAAATAAATGTTTACATCCATCCCATCAGTATTATGTTGTAATGGTTACAAGTCAGATTTATTTATCGCTTGCTATTAAATCAATATTTTTATTACACAAAAGTTTAATGATGAACTTTTCAGTATAGAAAAGGTAGGTATAATATTAAATGTATTATTATTATATTTATGTCATTAGGTATTTTGTTTAACAATTACTATTTTATGTAGTAATTTGATGAGTTGCCTTTTATTTAATACTTAGGGATTTTAGTGAACAAGTTATCCGTTTTTATGAATAAATAATCTAATGTTTTATAGTATTAAGTGGAGACTAGGCATGTCATTTATAATTGCTTGTATCATTTTGAAAATTTGAATACATTCGTTTTTAATGTTTAATATCCATATTAGCTGTTGACTAATCTATGTCAATTTTACCAAACAAAAGTAATTTACGCACTTGTAATGGAATGGTCATTTTACACACATTCAGGATCTACTTTGATACTTATAAGCCTAATAACTAAATTGAACGTCATGATGGTAAACATTTATAATATTTACACTAACGCACGCGCATGCGTCGACCTGTAACTTAGTAATGCAATCTACGAAAATAATTTCACACTTCGGATAGTTGTATCATCAGGAAATTTGGCGATTTTGTGTAGTTCTGATGACACAACCACAAAATCGTAACACTGAACTGATTCAGTGGAATAAAACAGGAAGTTAAACATTGAAATCGGTAACGGAACTACGTATCCTAATCATGTTTGGACGTCAAATTGTTGTTAACATTCAATAATTCAATGAAATAGAACCGGAAGCTAAATACTGAACTCAGTAATAAAGTAACGTATCCGAACCATGTTTGGGCTTCGAATTGTTTTATCATCATGAGACTTGGTAGTTGTGTTTCGTTCTGATGAAAACACAATAAACTTGTACCAATGAAACCTTTACGAC
Source organism: Druceiella hillmani (assembly GCA_039881145.1). Taxonomy (NCBI): domain Eukaryota; kingdom Metazoa; phylum Arthropoda; class Insecta; order Lepidoptera; family Hepialidae; genus Druceiella; species Druceiella hillmani. Next base: position 4,686,855 of record JAYKKI010000017.1, on the reverse strand, counting down.
TGGGCTAGCATACGTAGCTCTAAATAGGGTAAATTATTTGAAGACTTCCGATCGAAGAACTAGATAGTTCAAAGCTTAACGGAAGGAATGCGCGCTAAGTCGCCTTCAGATACAGAATCAATGAGAGACACCTTAACATAATCAATGCATAGCTGATCTGCTAATTTGAATTCTGTAGTAGTTTTTTTTAGAATGCGTTCATATTTGATAAAGTATTTCTGAATATAATATAAAATAAGTTCAAAAGATAATATTTTCTTTGATATAAGACTAAAAAAATAATTTGAAACTAAAAAACAATAATGAAGACGCTTTCATGAAAACTGCATTAAAGAGGAAAAAAAATAATTGAAACTGTTTTCTCTGTGTACTCTGTAAGAACTTTAGAGTAAACCATGTTCGTTATTGTGTATAATATTTGAGAGTGTTGCGCTTTTTTCAAAAAAAAATAAGGCTTTGCTTCTCAAATTATTATCATGTTAACATAAATGCATGATATTTGAATCAAGTTTCAAAACAAAGTGAAATAATTTATTTAAAAACTATATTGAGCAAAGAAATCAACCCACTAAGGTTTGTCTTGCTGGTGTTCATTTATTCCGCAATGTGTTGGCAATGAATTCATTAGTTTTAATTTTTCATATCAAATCATTAGTTTTAATTTTCTTTTCCATATTTCTGCTTTATCTCAATTAGTTTCCACAATAATATAAACACTAAATATTTATTGCACTAGAAACCAATCTTGTTAACATTATATTATAACATTTTAGGTCAAGTTGTAGTTGTCTTTATTGTGTAAGTATATTGGGATTCGTAAATAAAAACAAATTATTATTCATTACATTTATTACGATAAATTGACTTAATACACAATTATACGTTATTGTCCATAATACGAAGTTGGATCACTCGTTATGCGTTAATGCTAGTTGAATTCGATATTTATTATAGATATCATTCGAAAAGTCACTTAACTAGAAAGCAATCGTTAGTTAAATCTACTAAAATAATTAGGATCTCTTGGCAAAATATCATAGTTTATTCCAACTTTTTTTCAAGAACTTCACTCCAAATTTCTGCGTGTCGGGAATTGTCCGCAAGCCCGAGTGTCATACCCATTTCAAATATGTCAGAAATATTGAAATATAAATGAAAATTGGCAGCTCGAATATTTATCGGGATTCTTAATATGAAGAAACCAAAGAAACCTATTTTTTTTAATTGTAAATTTTAATTAAAATTGAACGATGTCCCTATGATAATGATACGGTTTTGGTACAGATTGCATGTGACATCTACCAATCGATTGTTAGTCTCAAAAAAATGTATAGGAAGACATATACAAATTTTTTGCCGTCAAGAATATATGTAGTCTGCTTAGTCTGTACATGATTCTTACTAGTTTCATTACTAAAACAATTTAAATAATTGATCGTTCATGTTTATCAAACACGAGTGAACAGATGGTAAAATTATTATTAGGTTTCGAAAACTTAAAAGGTATATTGGTTTAATAGATTTGTCTCAAAATGGCTACATGTTTGCACGTAACAAATTAAAAAATAAATTACAATAACTTAAATAAATAATTGTTCGGGTTATTTTCATTAAATCATAGTTATACATAGAAAAGTAAAAAATAACTAGAAACGCTAACCATATTTATTTATAACTAAATGTATTTTTTTACCAACAACATTATAAGATTTTTATGTAATCTTTATTTTTATAAATTTCAAATGCGCGGATTAGTTCTAGAATAAAAGTAGACCTACGAAAAAAGCGATGAAAAATTTCTCGGAATATACCATGATGAAAAGTGTAAATAGTAACAAGGTACTTTATTGATTTTAGTGAGAATGATTTAATTAAATGTTGAAAAATTTAATTAACGGAATCATCTTGGAACAAAATTTAAATTTGCGTTCAGTTTTTGTCATAGCAACAGCATTAGTAAGCATATTCCTATTATTCTTAGCGAAGTACGTGAAATGACATTGTGTGCAAATTTTCATCAATTTTAAGACACAAATCACAGTGCTTGGTTAATACTTCACAGTAAGTGAACGGTAAAACAAATTAGCAGAACATGACAAATTTCAAATACAATCTAGAAATACAAGTCTAAAATATCTTATTTCTTTATTTCCAAACTGATTTTATTTCATTTTGAAATTCTTCAATTTTGCCAAACTCTGTTATTTTACTTTATTTGGAGTGAAATTATTCTTATGTGCTATATGATCTCAACGACACTGGTTAAAACAGCTCAATATCAAAGAGAACTTGATTTTTCTTGATAGTGTTTTGACCTAAAACAACCGCTAAATGACTCTCGAGAGTCTAGCATTCAGAGTTTACCCAAATAATGCCTAATTATATATGACAAGGTTTTAGAAGACAAATGTGTGTGTATATATATATATATATATATATATATATATATATATATATATATATATATATATATATATATATATATATATATATATATATATATATATATATATATATATATATATATATATATATATATATATATATATATATATATATATATACGTATATTGTACAGCATATTTCGGCTTCCAGAACTTATAATTTACTTACTTATATCCTCTATCTATGAAAAGCAGGAAACAAAAGGAATTTTAAATTTTGTGAAATAAATTGATTAAATTTTCTTCTTATTTTGAGGACTTTTTCATTATAATTTAATTTATGCTATGCAATGAACAAGGTTTTAGTATTATTATTTTGAGATTGAATTCAATCGTATTGTGCATTCTCTTGAATCATTCTGTCATGGAATCTGATAAAAACACTATCTAAAATAGAAACACTATGTTAATTTTGCAACGAAATATGTTTTAATAAACAGTATTAAAAGAAAGGCATTTAGACGTTACCTTATTTTCAGATTCAGAGATAACTTTAGTGTACCTTTTTCTAACAACAACCTTGTTGAATATATATATTTCTCGAAGTATGTAAAACTAAATTGCTTTATCTTAGCTGAAGATATTCCTGTGAAGAACATTCTTCGCCAAGGACAGATTTAAATATAGCACGGTTCGCAAAATGAAACCATTAATATTTTGTTTGGATACGTTAAAAATTGCGTATATTTATTAAAAAAAACAAAAATATAACGTCATGAAATATGGAATTAACACATTTTACATGTAATTTAATTTTGGATAATTTCAAAACTAAAGTTAAATTTGTTCTGAAATGGAACAATATCTTTTAGTTTCAATTTGCATAATATAGTCATAGTGATGGTTGCATAATCATATTTCTGAGTTCTATATTAGCTGCAAAGTTTGAATAAAAAATGGTCTTGGCCATATATTAACTGAAAATTCCTTTAAAATCATAAAAAAACTAATTATGGAAGCAATGCAGTATCTAGTTTTATTACGAAAAAGTATATAACTAAAAACAAGAATTATATGAAAATAATTATTAGAAAACATCAACAAAAATGCCATGACGCTAAAAGTCCTTATAAAAATGAAAATTCTCATAAGCGGTTTCCATTTTGGAATTTTAATTTGAATTACAAAAAGGTTAAGTTAATTTTAGATTATTTTCGGGGCACGTACAATATGATTTAATGTATAAGTATATCTAATAAATCTTTTGGCTTACTTTTTACACAAATTAATAATTATAATTTTCAAAGGAAAAAGATAATTGGAAGACAAAGACGATTATTTTTTAATCATCGACCTGCTTAATGACTGGGTGCAAGATGCCACGAAAACAGAAGCAAAGGCAGAATAACACTTAAGAGAGATATGACTTTATCGGAAAAAAAGTTTAAACCATAAATTAAAAACCTTTTTACTTTACAAAGACAATGGTATTCCTTTGAAGCAAAAGCAATTTGTGGGCTACTCAGTGTTGATGCAGGTATTAAGGAATTAATTTGTTTACATTGTAACTGAAGAAAAAAAGTGTATCTTTTATTTTTAAGTTACTTTAAAAAATATAAATTTTGTTAACTATACCAACATTATGGTCTTACAGTACACTCGTGCGTTATAGGGCACAATCCGTGAACTACAAATGATTCTTCAATCAGTTGAACGGAAATTCAACTTGTTCGTACATAATTAATTAATAAAGATAGCTCCTAACAATACATCCCATGAGGATACACCCAAACAGATGTGTTGGATTCCTAACTTCCTGAAAGAAGAACCTACTGACAATGAGTTGGAAATAAAGAGCTTCACAAAGCAAAGAAGTACTGCAAATCATTATGAAATCTAACTACAAAAAAGCGCCAGGTTACGATTATTCACAGGAAAGATACTATGTGAATTCCCTGAATCTGTGAAAACCTACCTCATGCCCTATACATTGCCATACTCAGAATATAGTTCTTCCCATACCACTGAAAGTTGTGTTGCTAGTAAGTTGCTGTTGCTATTATGATTATTCCCAAACGAGAAAAACAACGCTATGGACCCTAAATCTTATAAACCTATCAGTCTGCGTTCGATACCATCAATAATCTTTAAGACTATTAATCCAAAGGATATTACCAATTATCAAAAACAAAGGACTCACACCTGATCATCAGTTTGGTTTCCTGTATTATTATGAAACCATCGACCAAGTCCACATACTTATAACCAAACTTTCTCAATGCTTTGAAGTAAGAGTATTGCGCCACTGTATAAGATCCTAACAATACATCCTACATTGATACAACAACCCTACATTGTGATTCTATACGAGAAGGATTGTGGCTTTTATTACAAAATTAGGCTTAAGATCTAGTTTTAATTTCCCGAAATGATTTTTGCAAAATTGAAGAATATGTGAAAATCAAATTATATGATAGTGTACATGAAAATCAAATATTTTCATATTTTATTTTCATCAAATATGACAATTATTACTTTTGTAACGTTTTTTCAGCATTATTGCACATTTGTGGATGTTTTCTAATAATAATTTTAATAATACCATTGAGGGATAATATTTTTTATAACTATGAACAATTTTACTTAATGCACATTATCTTCATTTGGTATCACGATTACTGAATTATTCCAGTAACCAAGATTCCAGTATTGCTATATTATTCTAATTGTGTGTCTTTTTTTAGTTGTATAATTTTCATACTTAAACCAGATACTGTATTATTTCCGTAAATATCCTTTAGCTGCTTTTGATTCCGCGAATTTAGATTTTGTAATTTTCTTTTACGTTTGAACCCATAAAAAGTTATATCCTTTCAAAACTTGTTCTATCTGCATATCCATTTATTTTGATAGTAATTTGTACCCTATAAAAAATTCATAAATAAATGGCTTTATCTCTGTACTATACTTGATGTTTAAAAAAACTAGAATCGTCCATTATCTTTTCGAAAAATGTTACCATTCTAATATTGATATGGGAATAGGGGATAATTCCCAGTAGGATTAACGATAATTTTTTGTATATATAATATTTACTTCCGTAAGTCCAAGTCAATTCTTACAAAAATAGTGCAGGTTCCACTCGTACTTAACTTATTTATTTTTAGTTAACCTTTAATAATACTCAACGGTATAAGGTTTTTGTTAACATTTTACAACATGAAAACCAGAATAGAGTCCAAACTTTATGTATAAAGTATGCAACTTATTTTCAACAGCTCTTTTATTTAACTAATAGTCAATTTTATTTAAAATTCATTTTGATTAAAATGTGTATAATTGTAGCTTTTTTATATACCCTTTTGGATTCCTGGCTAGAATGTGATTCTTTTCAATGCCAAATAATTCTGAATTACAAATAATATGATTTTTTTATAATATATTCAAATGGCATGAAATATTCTAGCTTATAAAAACAATATAAAATATCCTAATTTTTGCGTGATAATATTTATTATAAATGACGATAATTTCATCCAAAATATAGATTTAAAAGGGAAAAGTTCAACCTGAAAAAATTAGGCGTCAAGAGTAATGAGATGATAGCAACTAAGTTCAGGCAAAGATTTGTTATGAAATTGTAGATGAGGGAATTAGAACTCTACTTGTAAATTTATTGAATATTATCGCAACGTGGAAATTTGACGGTAAAAAATCCTATCTGACAGTCAGTCAACCATATGGTAAGTTTTATAAAAGCACTCGAAATTTCCCTGTGGGTTATACGCAGAAAAAATTCTAGTGCCGGTTATTAAAGCAATAAATATCTGAAAATTTTTCACCGCTTCAGACTTTCAGCATTCTCTGGAGCTTAGCTATGGCGGTGCAAAATTAGCTGTGAAGCACTTTGTATAAAGGGAGCAGTGTACGGTAGTGCGACTCGGAACTGAAAACTAATTTTAATGAAAAACTAATTTCACTGTAATCTCAGAAGTTTATGTTAATACCTATCATTAAAATTATTACTAAAGCATAATGAAAAAAAAAAATAACTGACATTAAACATTTCAGAGCATTTTACCACTTGATAAATATAAGTATTAGTCCAAATACTAATAGACTTTTATGAAACTAAATTTTAATTCTCTTGTATGTAAACATTTTCAATACAACCCACAATAAACAGATTTTTAAAGTAATTAAAATCTGTGAGCTCCCATATAATGTATGGTTCATAATATATTTCATAATGGCGCAGTCATAATGAATAAGCATAAAGGAGGGCATATGGGATAGCCGTAATGCAAGTAACGACCCACCTTACCGAATGAAAGCTTTGTGCTAAACTTAATTCCGCTGAGTGCGATAGGGCCACATACCTCGACGTTTAATTACGAAACTTCGCAAATAATTAAGAGTAATAAAATTCGAATATTTTACAAAAGGTTATAATGAATAATTATACGTTAAGGTGGAGATAATAAAATTAGCATGAAGCGAAAAGTAACGGGCTTTAACCACTAATTAAATATTTTAATATTTCATAAATATTAAGGAATAAAAGACTGTCCACGGTTTCAGTCGAAATTGAACATGATATATGAATGTAACCGGACTAACCGAACTATCACACACTGGTTAAAAATATTTAAAAAGGGTTGAATAAAAATTTCGATTACTAAACCTAAACACTGTAAAGGTTTTTTCTTTGACAATTATCTCAATGTGATCCCAAAACGATAAAGGTTTTTTAAATGCCTGGAGCATGTTTAATATGCTTAGTAGATGAAATTTATGTAAGTGACTTACTATTACGTAAACCGTAAAAAATTAAGTGGGTATTTAAATTATTTTAATACACTCTCCACTTCCCTGAATCTGACAAACGTTTCAGCTGTTAAAAGATTTACTGAAAAAAATTAATTAAAATTGTTAGACTTAAAAGTACAATCTATTTGTGATTTATTTATCAATAATGCAAACCAATTTTCTAAAACACTTTTTTGGAATTTTACGAAATATAATTTTGAAAATATTTTAAGAAGTCTATAAAATCAAACGTCAAAACTAATACAGTAAAATTATAAAAAAAACAGCGTTAATGTAAGTTTGCGTAAAGTTTATCGGGAAATTATTAGACATTCGGAATATTTTCACGCCAGTGAAAAACACATACACGCACACATATACATATGTAAACAGACACACATATATGTAGATATATATAGGTATATATATATATATATATATATATATATATATTTATATATATATATATATATATATATATATGTGTATATATATTTACAGTGTGAAAAAAACAATATTTTCAATTTTTTTAAATAAGCAAAACAACCATTTGTGTGACCATCAGAATTGTTATATTTAGACACATTTTGTTACTCGGTCTATTTTAATTCAGGTTCATTTTATTGTAAATAAAGGTGGTATTTGGAGATGCATTAGACGTGTCAATAACAATCTCAATTACGATAATTATCATAACCTACTGGAGATAATTTTTAATTTCGAAGCGGCAGCGTTATTTATTGTCAATTCATGGCTAGAAGAGGAAGAACTAATTTTATTATTAGGTGAAACTTTCCATAAATCTGTATCGGGCATAGTATATGTATATGGAACTTATTTCTTCTTTTATATAGTTTACAATGCGAATGTGCTGATGGAAAAGTCATATTCCTGAGTTACCTCGTCTTGAAATTAAAATAAAATTTACTTTTTCGGTCGTATTAACCTTCCGTTCTCTATATCATCCCATATTTGAATATGTTATTATTCGTCTTGACACTTTGATAACATATTAATAATTCATATTTTGTGTTTACCCAAATATAAGTGAACTTGAGTTCAAGTTTTCGATACACATCAGGTTTATATAAAAAACTTTATATAATTACAAATCTAGTTTAGGTTCTAGGTTTATATAATTACAAATCTAGTTTAAAATCGTAAACTTCAATCTGTCCATCAGTTATAAATGATTCAAAGCTACTCACAGTGCGACAAAGTGAATATTAAATTGGTGCCTGTGTAGCTCATGTGAGGAAATCAAAATGGATTTGAGAATTTATATTTCATAATTTTTTCATTTGAACTTAACCAGTGTGCAACTGATTAGGATATTTAATTCTAATCAAGTTTACCTTCAATTTTACCCCACTGAATATGAAGTATGTTATTAGGACAACATTTAAAAAAATAATATTTTGTTCAGATAAAATAATGTAATTTTTTTATGTTAACCTTATCTCGATGATTATTGCTTATGGTTCCGTAAAATTATATAAGTATGTATTACATTAAAATCTCACATATTAATGAAACATTTGTAATTTGAATCGAATTATGGGAAAGGCCGGAAATAATTTAATTCAACACGAATTTTATTCAAACATCCCCAACACCATGAAGTTGATTATACGTGTTTCTAAAGGCGTGGCACAGGTAAGTTTTGGACAAGTGCACCCTGTGGTCATATACGCGAAACCTATTTAGTCACTTTTGATGCCATTCTGTCTTAAAACGTATTTGATGAACCACTGTTTGACATTGTAAGAGATTTCTTGGAAATATTTGTGTGTAATTTTAATTTTCACTTTATTCTGATTCCAAATATAAAAACTACTCAGGTCTTAACGGTTTTTTTTAATTTCAACATGTGTTTCAGCTAATTTAAAAAATTAAGAGCTGTGGAATATACGTTAAATTTTTATTTCTAATGAGGTGAAATTAACTTCAATGATTGGCAGGTTTCGAATTGCTGTACTGATTCTACAAAATTATTACCGATAAGGCACATATGTGTGAAATTGTGTAACTGACTTAAATATAATAGTAAATTTACATGTGGCTATTGATAGATATAGGCAGTCTTATTTTGGAATGCCTTTCCCAATTAACACATTAAAGAAAATTTTTAATTGGTTTCCATGTCTTAAAATATTTTTCTCGTATAATTTTGAAAAAAATATTAGACAAGTAATTATTTTAGACAATGGAACAACTCCTTTTCAATACAAGAACTTCAAAGTATTACCAACGAATGGCGGACCAAAAGTACACTCGCTGCATAACAAAATGGGCTTAATTAGGTTGACAGTGGGACTTCAAATTGCTGAAATGAATCATTAATAGGAAACATAGCGCGGAAAGAAAAGAGAATGAGAGTTTGTAGCCACATTGACAACGCAGCCTAAATCAGAAGAACCTGCAGGTGCTTGGCGGAACACAATAGTTTGATATGGTAATGTGCTCTCGTCAATTTGTGTTTATTGAAATTTGTTTACCTTGTTGGTCGGTTTGGGCTCACAATTGATCTAAAAAATTATGATTGTGATTTTAGTTTCATCCAGGATAAGGCTGCAAGTAAAGAACTTTTTTAAGATTTAAATTTAGACTCCTAAGGGCATATTTATTATCAAGGTTTAATATCAAGAGATAATGGAACAAGTTTTTAAAATCAAGTAAAACCTATTGCAGGAATAAAAAAAATTCAAATTCTAATATAAAATTTATATTAAATACTTTAACATATATATATATATATATATATATATTCTTTTTTTTTTTTTTGTTTTAAATTTTAATTTTATTCTATATACAAAAAATAAATATTTTGAACTTGACAATTATTTTGTTTTCAATTCTTTTTTCAGGTAATATTATTATAAGAAAAAAGCCAAGTAAAATAAATAAAGAGACTTGTAATGAAATGAACCACTCATCGACATTTTTTCGTTACATTTGTATTTAATACCTAAATATCGTAAATCGAAAGAACAACACGCAGTTATTTCTTTACGCTTTTTATAATTTTAAAGAGAACAAATATTACGGTGATATAAAGCTATTAACGGCATCTATTGAACAAGAGTAGCCGGGACTTGAAATGACCATCATTATAGTATTTTTTCTAGAACTTATCACTAGTAATGTGATTTTAATTATAAGCAAAATTAAATGTATTTATTTACAAAAATGGTGAAATTTTCACATATGCAAGAAATTAGAAATTATTTATATTTATATAACGTGTATAAAAGGTATAACCGTATTCTGTCTTAAGCACGATCTGTATGTGTGAGCACAAGTGAAAATAGTTTAATAAATAAATTTGATCAAAAAAATAATTTCACATAAATTTTTTAAAACGTAACACTCAGTAACTCAGCCTTAAGCCATCTTTTTGAATTTTTTAAATACCGATTAAACCCTAGTTATATGCCAAATTTCAAGTCTCAAAGTCGCCTGGAAGAAGACCAGAGGTTTTGATGTTGAATTATCAAAGCAAAAATCAACAAATTTCAGAGATATTTGTATTAGGAAGTATGAAGACCACATTTTCGAAAATGTAAATGCAGCGCTATGTTTGCCATATCCTTATAATTAATATGTGTGCAAACTAAAAGTTTAAAATGTTTCGAGGAAATATTCGCACAGCAAGGCTCTCTAGAACTGGAATTACCGCCAATACACATTTACATATGATGTCTCAATTTTTTAATGTATTATTGACATTTAATATTAAACTATAAGGAACCGCTGAAATTAAACAGAAAAACAAGTAGATTTAAAAGTTCATTTACGACAATTATATTAGAGCTTACAAATACATGTTGTAACAAAACGCATAATCAATTACCTCAAAAAAGCTCATGAAATCGATAAATCAAATAATTTCACGGCACAAGTGTAGAAAATCGTAAAGTTATATTTAAAATGTTTCGAGGATCAGTTTACGATAATTCTCTCTGTTTTAATAAGCAAAACATTATTATCGTAATTAAGGGCGACTACCTAATTCTTTTCTCTTATGTATAAAATTCCCTTTCTCTCTCCACATCGTCTCGCTTTCACTCCAATGCGTCTTCATTATAGCTATTATTATCATCAGCGCAAGTTTTAGACGTGTAGTAAGGAAAACGAAGCGACAAATACTTTGTTTCTGTCAAGGAAAGAAATATTCGCTCGCACAACGCTAAATAAAAAAAAAACAATCTGAAAAGAATGTAATAAACTAGATTAAACAATTTACTAAACATACAAATGTCTAATTAGACTATATAGTCGTACTATGAAATTACAAAGTCGACGTGGGAATTTACAATTAGTGCAATCTCTCAGGAAAAGAATATTTTGAATTAGTTCATATCTATAATTTAATGATATGGTTCTTATAGGTGTTGCAATAATATAAAATTTTTGGGAGAAATTGACATTTTCTTTATTTAAAACATTAAAATAATAATTTTTTCTGCTACCTAGGAATAACTATACAATTTAAGAATATATGTAAATAATTCCTAATACATATTTAGGGTCAATATGAAGTGAAATATGTTAGCCACGAATCATAGGAACGTATGAATATAATTTATTTTAAGATTTCACAGCCTTTTATCTTTTTCCATTGATAAAATGATATTTAAAATGCACATAGGTTTTTCCACATATAAATATGGGTATTGAACTTCTAGCGGTCCTTCTAGTTTCCAGTTTCATCAGAATTATGAAAATGTTGCGTTAACATTAATGTTCATACAATTAAGGGATAGATAATATTTTGGGGGGCAAAATGATAGTGGATAAGTACGAACCAAACACTAATCCATTTTCCGTAGGCAATGACATGAAAATGGTTTATTATGTATGTTAATTTATAAGTTTTACCTTAATTTATATGTCAGTTATTCATGCATTTCTTTCAAAGATTTGTCAAGGTTGAAAGGAGTGACTGATTGCCTTAAAACAAATTTTATTTCATAGTGCTTAGAAGAACGTATTCATAAATTTAAACGTCTGATCAGAAACACCAGACCATACAAGAGATACATTTTACAAAATTTGAGAAAAATGCATGGGATTCAAACCAAGTTGTAGATTTGCTTTTGTTCACTATGTACCTGGTTATAAAACTGTATCCGGTTGTAAATTTTTATGGGACGAGGAGAAATAATTTAAAATTTGTAGTCCGTTTTGAAAACGTGGTGAATTAGTTTTCTTTTAAGTGTTGTGTATGTGAAAACTTGCAATTGATTTTAAATATATTAATAATAATAATAATGTCACTAGTTTTTTTATTAATTATCTTACTTTCTAGATGAATATTAATACGTCTCGTCACGTAGTTAGTACAGTTTATTTATATTTTATATTTAAACAGAAAATGCTTCTAGATAAAGGACGGTAATTTTACAACGTGATTGTATTCATAATCACATAAAATAATTTTTTAATGGGATAGTTTATTTATAATTCTTGTTATTAGTACGTAAGTACAAATTAGATAAATTTTGAAATATTAAATGCACGAATTTTGACTCCAGCAACTCAATTTCTACTATATAAAATTGTATTTTAGTCATTTGAAATAAAGTTTACTTTTCCGATTTCTATGTATTTCCGGAGAAATCGACTAGGTAAATAGCGTTTATTTTATTTGAAAATTCACATTAGACCCAAAATAATGATGTAAGATTTCATTATGACGAAAAATTAACCATGGGCGTAGGTTAGATTAGTCGCAAGTACATTCTATTTTGTACCGAACAAGCAAACAAACGACACTCGTGGTTGAGGACAATTCCTTACAGCACAATGTAGCACATAGAAAATTAGGAGGGAAGTTATTGAAAAAAATGTGAGAATAAACGATGATATTTGGCCAAAAGATTCCAATTATTTTAGTACATTTAACCAATGATGAGATTTAACTAACATAGATTTAATTGCTTTCTAATTAAGTGACTTTTCGAACGATATCCATTGTAAAAAATCAACTAGCATTTTATAGAGTTCTTCTACTTTTTATTATGGAAAATAACGTATCGCAATATATGTAACGAATAATAAATTTATATGTGCCTTTATTCCTTAACATTATGCTTACATTTTTTTTATTAACGAATCACAATATATTCACACAATAAAGACAACTACAGCTTGACCTAAAATATTAAAATAAAATTTTGGTTTCTAGTGCAAAAAATATTTAATTATTATGTTATTTTGGAAACTAATTGACAATTTTACAATATTAATTTGAGAAGCGAAGTCTTATTTTTCTCTTTGGAGAAAGTATATCTACATATATATATATATATATATATATATATATATATATATATATATATATATATATATATATTTATATATATATATATATATATATATATATATATATGTATAACGTTATACTTTGGATACTCCATATCAAATCAAAAAAAAATTGTGGAAACAATGGCGCATCTAGTTTTATTACGAAAAGGTATGTAACTAAAAATAAGAAAGAAACATGATTCTTTTTCTTTATAAAAATTATTATTGGAAAACATCAACAAAAATGCCATGATGCTGAAAAACTGTTACCAAAATGAAAATTCTCATTTGCGGTTTCCATTTTGGAATTTTAAATTTAATTACAAAAATTAAATTATTTAATATAGGTTATTTTCGAATTTCGGTTTATTTTAATTTTAGATTGTTTTTGAGGGTCCGCAAAAAAATATTTGGTGTATAAGTAAATCTAATGCATCTTTTGTTTTACTTTTTATACAAATAAATAATTCTAATTGTCAAAGGAAAAGAGATAATCGGAAGACAAATACGATTACATTTTAAACCGACCTGCTTAATGACTGGGTGCAAGATGCCACGAAAACAGAGGCATAGGCAGAATAACAATTAAGAAAGATAAGCCTTTGTCGGAAAAAAGAATTTAAACCTTAAATTAAAAACCTTTTTTGCTATACACAGACAATGACATCCCTTGGAATCAAAAGCAATTTGTAGGCTACTCAATATAGACGCAGGTGTTAAGAGATTAATTTGTTTACATCGTAACTGGAGTAAAAAAATGTATATTTTTTATTTTTAAGTTACTTGAAAAAATAAAAAATTTGCTATTTTGTTAACTATACCAACGTTCTGTTCTCACAATATACTCGTACGTTATACGGCGGTACAATCCGTGAACTACAAATGATTCTTCAATCAGTTGAACAGAAAATCAACTTACTCGCACAGAATTAATTAATAAAGACAGCTAGAAGATCCTAACAATACATCCCACATTGATACAACAACCCTACATTGTGATTCTACACGAGAATTGTTGTGGCTTTTATTATCAAATTAGGCTTAAGATCTGGATTTAATTTCCTGAAATTATTTCTGAAAAATTGAAGAATGGAAAATCACATATGAATTTTTTTACATTTGTAACGTTTTTTCAGTATCACTGTGTATTTGTAGATGTTTTCTAATAATAATTTTAATAACACCATTGGGGGATAATACTTTTTAATAACTACGAAAAATTTTACTTTACGGAAATTATTATCTTCATTTGGTATCACGATTACTGGAATAAGTATTGCTATATTCTTCTAATCGTGTTTCTCTCTTATTTTTAGTTGCAAACTTTTCATACCAAAACTAGACACAGTATTGTTTCTATAAATGTCGTTTAGTTGCTTTTGATTTCGAGAATTTATATTTTGTAATTTTTTTGACATAGAAGCGTCTCTTCACGTTTAAAATCATACAAATTTATATATTTTAAAAATTTGTTCCATCTGCATTTCCATTTATTTTGACAGTAATTTGTTCCCTGTCCATTCATTTATTTGGAAAAAAGGATAATTTTTAAAAGACTATTAATGGCTTTATCTCCGTACTATATTTGAAGTTTACAAAAACCTGAATTGTCCATTATCCTTTCAAAAAATGTTACTATTTTAATATTGATATGCGAATGGGGTATAATTATAAATAGGATTAAAGATACTTTTTTGTGTATTACATTTACTTCCGTAACTCTAAGGCAATTCTTATTAGAATAGTGGGGGTTTCACTCGTAATAAAGATGTTTATTTTTAGTTAATCTATAAAAAGACAGAACGTTATAAGGTTTCTGTTAACATTTTATAATATGAAAACTAGAATAAAGTACAAAATTTGATGTATAAAGTATGCAATTTATTTTAAACAGCTCTTTTATTTAACTAATAATCTATTTGGGTACTAAAATACAATTTAATTTAATTTTAAATTCATTTTAAGTAAAATATGAATGATTACAAAAAATAATTTAAACGCACTTAATAATACTAATTTTGATTCATTAGTTTAATAACTCTATAAATCGATTAGTCCTGCCAATACATTAAGCTAGCTGGTTGTGAATAACGGTAATGGAGATTTAGTGTTATTTCATCAAATGAATGTATATTTGATAGAATTACGTAATATTTTAAGTAAGTCTCTGAGCCTGAAAGAAGTCCATTTCAATAAGTGAAAACCTTAAAGACAATATTAACAAAATGAGACAAACATTTATAGAAATTTAGCAGATATGATAAGAGCGATAAGAGCGTATATTATTCAGATTTGTAATAGACGCTCTTTGAAACGTACTTCTGAAATATCGAAATTAAATCAAATTTTATTTTTATTTACAAAACGATTTTATTAGTTTTTATATCATAGATTATAATTGTAGCTTTTTTATATACACTTTTGGATTCCTGGCTAGAATGCGGTTCTTTTCAATGCCGAATAATTCTGAATTCATAAATAATTTAATTTTTTTATAATTTATTCAAATGGCATGAAATATTCTTGTTTACAAAAAATACATTGGCAAATAATGTAAAATAACCTAATTTTTTCGTGATTATGTTTACTATACATGAAGATAATTTCATCCAAAACATAGATTTAAAAGAGAAAAGTTCAACCTTAAAAAATCAGGCGTGAAAAGTAATGAGATGAAAGCAACTAAGTTTTGCTAGAGAATTATAGATGAGGGAATTAGAACTCTGCTTCTAAATTTATTGAATATTAACACAATGTGGAAATTTAATCGAAAAAGTCCTACCTTACAGTCAGTCAACTATATGGTAAGTTCTATAAAAGCACTCGAAATTTCCCTGTGGGTTTCACGCAGAAAAAAATTTTAGAGCCAGTTATTAAAGAAATAAATATCTGAAAATTTTTCACCGCTTCAAATTTTTAGCATTCTCTTAAGTCTGATTATGGAGCTGCCAAAGTAGCTGTGAAGCGCTTTGTTCAAAGGGAACAGTAGTAAGCACTTTGTTTTAAGGGAGAAGTGTACGGTAGTGTAACTCGGAACTGAAAACTAATTTCGTTGAAAAATTAATTTCACTGTAATCTCAGAAGTTTATGTTAATATAATCTAATCATTAAATTTACTACTGAAAAATGAAAAAGATAAAGAATAATCATTGACGTTAAAAATTTCAGAACTTTTTACCACTTGGTAAAGGTAAGCAATACCCCAAATAATAACAGAGTTTAAGAAAGTAAATTTTAATTCTCGTGTATCTAAATGCTTTCAATACAGCCCACATTAATCAAATTTTTAAGTAAATAAAATCTGTGAGCTCCCATATAATTGATGGTTCATAATATACTTCATAATGCGGAGTCATAATGAATAACATAATGGAGGGCATATGGGATATCCGTAATGCAGGTAACGACCAACCTTACCGAGTGAAACCTTTGTGCTAAAGTTAATTCCGCTAATGGCGACAGGGCCACCTCGATGTTTAATTACGAAACTTCGCAAATAATTAAGAGCAATAAATTGCGAATATTTTACAAAATATCAAAATGAATAATTATTCAGTAAGGTGGAGATAATAAAAATAGCAGGAAGCGAAAGGTAACGGACATTTAACTGCTGTTATATATAGTAATATTTCATAATTATAACGGAATAAAAGAATGTCTATGGTTTCGGTCGAAATTTAGCCTGATATATGAATGTAACCGGACTAATTAACACACACTGGTCGAACATATTTAAAAAGCGTTTAATAAAAATTTCGATCAATATGAATACAACATTGTAAAAGTTTTTCCTATGATATTTATAACAACAAAAGTTTTATGAATACTCCATGCATGTTTAATGTGCTTAGTAGATGAAATTTATATTAACTAACTGTTAATATTACGTAAACTGTGAAAAATTAAGTGGGTATTCAAATTATTTTAATACGCTCTCTACTTCTCTGAATTTGACAAACGTTTTAGCTGTTATAGATTTATAGAAAAAACTGAATAAAAATTGATAACTTGGAAGTACAATCTATTTGTGATTTATTTATGACTAGAGCAAACAAATTTTCAAAAGCACTTTTTCGGAATTTTACTTATTAATAAAAATAAATTTGAAAAGTCTATAAAATCAAATGTCACAACTAATATAGCCAAGTTAAAGTGAAAAAAGCAGCGTTATTGTAAGTTTGCGCAAAATTTATCGGGAAATTATGACAAGTCTCAGTCTATACATAAAAGTATGTAATATATATATATATATATATATATATATATATATATATACATATATACATATACACACACACATACACACACACACACATACACATATATATATATATATATATATATATATATACATATACAGTGTGAAAAACCAATTAATATTTTGTTTTAAATAGTTTGGTATTACTAATAGTTTGGTATATGACGCAGTCCTTAGTTGGCGAACCAAAATAGGAAAGACTGCTTCATTTCACTATTTCAATTAATCTCGGCGACTTAATAAATAAATGGTGTATCGTCATCACCACCGATGGCGCTATCAGCGGTGCCGTTATGTAAGGTGTATTTCAGGTTTTTTATTTCGGACTTTGTTCTTCTATATATCATCCCATATTTGAATATGTTATTATTGATCTGGACATTTTTATAAGATATTTATTATTCATGTTTTGTATTTACCGAAATATAAGTGAACTTTAGTATACGGTTTCGATGCACATCCGGTTTTACCGACCACAAAAAAACTTTACACATTATGAAAATTATAAATCCAGTTTAAAATCGTAAACTTCAATCATTGCAACAAAGTAAATATTACATCGGTGCCTGTCTAACTCATGTGAGCTAATCAAAACGAATTTGAGAATTTAAATTTCACTATTTTTTCATTAAAACTTGGTCAGTATATTTAATTCTAATCAAGGTTAATTTAATTATATCCAACTGAAAATGAAATAATTTATTACGACAGAAAGTAAAAAAAAAAATGTTGTTTTGATAAAATTATGTCGTTTTTTAATGTCAATCTTATCTCAATGTTTGTTGCTCATGGTTCCGAATAAATTACATCTGTATTTATTAGATTATAATCTCATGCAAAGTAAATACAGTAAATGGATGGCCACTAAAATATCTTTGTATTTTGACCCTCTTTTTGCTCGTCGCATTGCCACTTTCCTGAACTTTAACCAACTCCCTCGAAATCGTCAATATTAGCGATATAATTTTTAATAATAAACGCATAGCGCTTCTAGCTGCCTTTTCGTAGGGCAAATACTCTTAATATTCAACCGGCAGTATGACTGATATGACTGTTATTTGTTAAGACGCGTTTGTGAGGCAGGGTAAGTAGTACGAGTATAAAATACAAGTAAACATGTTATTTAAAAACAAAACAGGTGAAGGATAGGTCAAACTCATTTAGGTTTATACTTATATTTAAAAATGAAAATATTAATTTAAAGTATTAGTTCCATTTTAAGCAACATTTTTAAGCAGATAACATTGAGGAAAACAATATGAATTAGAAACTGTTTATGTGGGAAAATTATTTGATACTTTTGAAAACCAAAATTTTTAAAAACTAGTGTTTAAAAAGTAATATATCGCATAACATATTCGCTTAAAACGAAATACAAAATACTCACACCAGCATCTTATGTTATTATATTTTTTTAAGAGTTTCGTGCTATGACAACGTCCGACAATCTGAAAAGAAGGGTATTAATTCAATTATATACTAACGATGTATTTAAGATGTTATATTTTAGTTATATACTACGGATATTATACGAGCAGATCAAATGCAGATGAACAGTGATGGACCTAATTAAAAAAATTGATAAAGGTTAATTTTAATTTCCACTTTATACTAATTCCACGTATAAAAACTACTCGGGACTTGACAGTTATTTTAATTTCATGACTATTTTTATGTTACCTGAAACATTCAGATAATATAAAAATTTAAGAACAGTGGAATAATGCGTTATGTTTTGATTTCTAATGAGGGGAAATTTAAGTCAATTATGGTTATTTTTGAATTGCTGTACCAATTCTGCAAAATTATTACTGATATGGCAAATACACATGACATCGTGTAATTGATTCAAATAGAATGGTAAATTTACATTTGGCTATTGACAGATATGGATAGCCTTGTTTTTGCGTGTCCTTTTGCAATTAACATACTAGAAGAAAAATTTTAATTAACTTCCATTTAGTAACATATTTTCCGCGAACAATTTTGTAAAGAAAATATTACCTAAGTAATTATTTTAAATATTGAAACCACTCCTTTTAAAAATAAGAACTACAAAGTATTTGCAACGAATAGCAGATCAAAAGTTCACTCGCTGCATATTTCATTAGCACCTTGTAAAATGGGTTTAACGAAGTTAACACCGGGACTTCAAATTGCTGAGATGGATCATTAATTAGAAACATCGTGCGGGAAGGAAAGGGAATGAGAGTTTGTGGCCACATTGGCAACGCAACCTAACAGGACCTACAGGTGCTTGGCGAAACTCATTCCTTTGATATGGTAATGTGCTCTTGTAATTTTGTGTTTGTTTACTTCGTTTACTTCGTCGGTTGGTTTGGGATCACAATTGATCTAAAAAGAACATTGGTTGTCTGTAAAGTCGGTTTACGGACGATAGTTTTACGTGATTACGTCATAAAGAAACATTGATGAAAAATTGCATACTTTTGTGAATTCAATTGAATTATTGTCACTCAATTATTATTATTTTGTATAACACAAAGAAGGAGTTAATTAAAAATTAGCTTTTTTTCGATAAAAGAACATTTATTTAAACATGTTAATTTAAAATTTGTTTACTTAAATTATACAGATTACACACAATTAATTGAAACTACGTGATGTAGTATTATTTCTACTTTCTTTAAGTGTATTACCAGAACCTAGGTTTCGTTGTATTACAAAATTGTTAGTTGGGATATTAGCAAAGAATTTTAGCAAAGAATTCTTTGCTAATATCCCACCTGACGATTTTGTAATACAACGGAACCTAGGTCGTGGTAAAGAACTTAAAGAAAGTAGAAATAATACTACATCACGTAGTGTTAATTAATTGTGAATAATGAATTTTCACAAAATTAACGCCAAATATATTCAATATACCGATTAATTACAAGTAACAATGTACTATTAACAATTTATTTACAACTTATATACATGTGTTATATTTAAGATCTTCCAATTTGCGTTATTATGTTAAGGATAGGACGATGATAGTAAAAGTACGAAATCAAGGGGTGTGTTTCAAGTGTAATGTGTCTTGAAAAACACGTTGTCTCGTATTCAACGCTTCTTGCAGATAATGGCTTCCGTCGAGGTGGGCGGAGCTTATTGTAGAAGTTCTCGAAAAAGCTCGCGTGGCGGCGTTCCAGTAGCAGAACTATTCGAACTGCTAGCTTTGACGTCACGCGAAAAGAGAGATAAATTCCGACTCTTGGGCCGATCGTGCCTCTCTATCACTTGTTCTGCGCTCTTACTTGCACGCTCAGGCTCAGGCGGAACGTGACACTTTTTCATGCGTGCAGTTGTGTTAATCGATTTATAAGACGTTATCACGTCAAAAATTACGACTATGTTTTTAGTTTCATCTAGGATAAGGCTGCAAATAAAGTAGTTTATGAGTATTTACGGCATAAAGAGATTTTTCAGAATTTAAACTTAGACTTCTAAGGGCATATTTATTATCGATATTTAAAGTCGAGAGAAAATAGAATAAGTTTTTAAAATCAACTGAAACCTATTGCAGGAATAAAAATTTTTCAAATTCTGATATAAAATTTATATTGAATACTTTAACATATTTAAGAACATTTTGAATTTTAATTTTATTCTATGTATATATAAAAATTTGTTTTGAGCTTGACAATTATTTATTTTCAATTCTTTTGTCAGGTAATATTATTATTAGGAATACGCCAAGTAAAATAAATAAATAATCTTGCAATGCAATAAACCAAAATCATCGAAATTTTTTCATTAAATATTCATTTAATACCGAAATATCGTAAATCGAAAGAACAACAAGTAGTTATTTCTTTACGCTTTTTATAATTTTAAGGAAAATAAATATTATAGGGTAGTAGGAACTTGAAATGACCATCACTGTAGTATTTTTTTCTAGGATGTATTGCTAGTAATTTGATTTTAATTATCAGCGAAATTAGACGTATTTATTTACAAAAAATGGTGAAACTTTCACATATGTAAGAAATTAGAAATGATTTATAATTACATAACGTATAAAAAGACAACCGTAATCTGATAAAAAACACGATCTGTATCTGTGAACCCAAGTGAAAATAATTTAATAAATAAAATTGATCAAATAAATCGTTTGAAATAAATTTTTTAAAACTTAATTCCACTGCTAAATTTGTCAAGATGTATAATCCAGTCTTGTCCAATTCCTATTCCCTACTGCCGAAATCAGCATGTTTCAGAGATATTTATATAGGGAAGCATGAAAGCCACATTTACGAAAATTTAAATGCTGTGCTAGGTTTGTCCCATCCTTACAAAAATGTGTTCAAACTAACAGTTTACAATTTTTCGTGGAAATAGTCACGCAGCAAGGTTCTCCAGAACTGGAATTAGCGTCAATACACATTTACATACAATATCACAATATTTTAATGTACTGCTGACATATAATATGAATGTATAAGAAACTGCCGACATTTAATAGAAGAACAAACAGATTTAAAACTTCATTTACGACATTTATGACAAAGCTAAAAAATATACTATAACAAATAACATGATATGCTATAACTAAACACGTAATAAATTACACCAAAAAAGCTCGTGAAATCGATAAATGGAGTAATTTCAATGCACAAATATAAAAAATCGTAGTTATATTTAAAAATTAGTTTATCATAATTATTTTAATACACGAAACATTATTATCGTAATTAAGGGCGACTAATTAATTCTTTTCGCTTATGTATAAGATTCTCCTTTTCACACTACGTCGTCTCGCTTTCATTCCAATGCGTCTTCATTATAGCTATTATTATTATCGGCACAAGTTATAGATGTATAGTAAGAAAAACAAAGTGACAGATACTTTGTTTCTCTCTAGGAAAAAAATATGCTTTTGCATAGCGTTAAATTAAAAAAATCAGTCTGAGAATAGTGTAACAAAGTAAAAAATTAACTAAACATGCAAATTTTTTCTAATTAGACTGTATATATAATCATACTAAGAAATTACAATGTCGATATGGGAATTTACAAGTAGCCCAATCTCTCAGAAGTAGAATAATGTAAATTAATTCATATCTATAATTTAACGATATGGTTCTTATAAGTATCTCAATAGTATAACATTTATGAGCAAAATTGATAATTTCTATATAATTACATTAAAATGTTTAAAGTAATAATATTTTCTGCTACATAGGAATAACTATGCAATTTACGAATATCTGTAAATAAATTTCAACACGTTTTTAAGGTCACTATAAAGTTAAATATGTTAACCACGAATCATAAGAATATATGAGTATGATTTATTTTAAGGTTTCGCAGCCTTTTATCCTATTCTAGTGATGAAATGATGTTTAAAATACGCACTGGTTTTTTTTCCTATATACATATGGGTATTGTACTTTTAGCTGTCCTTCCGTTGATTGTTTCTAGTTTCATCAAAATGTTGCGTTAACATTCATGTTCATAAAATTAACGGAAAGAAGATGATTTCAGGCAAAATGTTAGTGGATAAACACGAATCATACAGTAATCCATTGTCCGTATGAAATCAATTAATAATGATTTATTATTATGTACCTTAATTTATTATTTTATGTTAATTTAAGTGTTAGTTACGCATATGTACATTTATTTCAAAGATTTTTCAAGGATGAAAGGCGAAACTGATCGCTTATTTTCTTTCATAGTGCTGAGTAAAGTATAATCCAAAATTTAAACGTCTGATCAGAAAAACCAGACCATACATGAAATACATTTTACAAAATTTCAGAAAAACTCATAGGATTGAAATCGAATAAGTTGCATATCCTTTGGTTTTTCTCACATGTAAAAAAATCAAAGAATTTTAGTTGCAGAACTAAAAATTATCTCTGTTGGTTTCATGTTTATAGACTAATATTTTCCATAATATGTAAAATAATTATTTATATACTTTTCCTTTAAATTATCACCTTTTTAAAACGAAATAGAAATTTGAAAATAATTTCTCTTAGCCCGATATAGATTTATAACCAGATATTGATTGGTAACCACATTCAATTATCCTGGAAATTTGTGACTATGAATTTTTAATAGCTATGAAAATATTTGTAAGAACTAAAACGAAATATGTGGAGCCCAAATTCATCCAAGTCACTAATAATTCTTTAGCACCAAAAATTATATGACTTTTTGCGCGAGTTTTCTCGACGACGGCTACTTTGCACTCCTTGCTATTATCTATCGTATGCGCCCCACGTATTTCGTTTTAGGTCTTAAAAGTAGTTTCATAGCTATTAAAAATTTACTATCACATACTTCCAAAACCCTATTTAAGTGGTTATTATCCCGTGTCGGGTTATATATAAATGTTTATGGGGTAAGGAGAAATTATTTTAAATTGTTTAGTCTGTTTTGAAATCGTGGTAAACTAAAAAAAACAATAAGAATAATTATAACTTTCTTTTTAGTGTCGTGTGAATGAAAATTTGCAATTGATTTTGAATATATTAATAATAATAATAATAATAAAGAGTGTTTTTAATATTTATTATCTTACTATTTATATAAATATTAATATTTTTTGTCATGTATGTCATGCAACAGAAAAGGTTTATAGACAAAGGACGGTAATTATACACTATGACTGTGTAGGTACTTAATCAAATAATATAATTTTTTTTAATGTTCTAATTTATATACAATTCTTGCTCTTATGTTATTATTATACGATGAATTTAGTTAAATTTTAAAATACCAAATTCACGACTTTGACTCCACCAACTCAATTTCTACTAAATAAAATTATACTTTAGTCATTTGAAATAAAGTTCACTTTTCCGGTTTCTATGTATTTATGAAATTGACTCGGTAAATAGCATTTATTTTATTTGAAAATTCACATTAGATACAAATTCATGACGTAGATTTCATTGTGACGAAAAATTGACCGTGAGCGCAGATTAGATTAGTCGCAAGGGAATTCTCCTTTGTGCCGAATAGACAAACAAAAAGGCACCAAAGAAAGTAGGTTAATATTGTATTATCATCGAGTCATAAATTATGTTTAAAGTTTCAAGTCTCTAGCTGCATGAAATGTTAATTTAAAACAGTTTGCAAAATTGTACTGAACAAAGAAATAATCACGCAAAAAAGCGAGCTAATAAAAACGTGGTAAATATGAAAATTGTTCAGTAAATTTGAGTATAACCAGTCGACACACCAGCTGATATCTAGTGAAAAGAGTGGAGAAACCATAAACGTGCAGCAAAAATATACGTGTCACATTGCTGTCGTCGATATAGTTATATCACCTGGCATTTGAATTTTTGGTATTGAATTTTTTTTGCTTAATTATATTGATAAGACATTGATCTCTACATTTAGTTGTGTCTAGATATTTAGTTGGAAATTACAGTTAAAATTAACTTACAATAATTAATAACATTTACTATAGTTATTAATTATAAGAAATTAATTTTACTTTTAAAATATGTAACTTTTTATTTAATGAATGCAATATAGTGAAGCACGCATGATTTCTATAACCAATCACATGCGTTAAGGATACATGATTTTTTTTTGTATTTATAAATTATTTGTCACTTTGAGATGAGAGTTTTTTCAAGTTCTATGGTTCATGTGCTCTAAAATTTGGTAAAGATACTTTTAATAAATATATAAAAGTTAAAATAATTATATTGTATATGGGGTAGTTTGGGATGTAAATATACCAGCAATTTAATATTTATATTTATTTTGTTAGCATTCATACAAAATATCCGTTAAGTAGGAATAGAACTTACGCATTGAGGGTTCCTTAATCACTTGGGCGTAAATAAATATTTAAGCGTACATAATATTTCTATTAAACTACAAAATTTAATATAATTTTTTACTGTGTACAAATTTTCCTAATATGGTTATCAAAGGCGCAAAGATGTCGCAATTTTCTCAAAAACTTTTGATTTAGAATAATTGCTATATTTTTCTGGTAAAGTTTTGATAAACTCCTGTCAAAACTGTTTTTTTTCATAATTTTAACTTCAGCAGTTTCGGAGATAGAAAAATGAAAACAAATTTTTGTGGACATCTCTAAAATTCTGTGACATAAAATGAAGAAAAAAAATTTAACAATTAAAATACGTTTTTCTTTTTATTGATAAACCACAAAATTTCTGAAATGTAAAAAAATTAACACTTCATTAGCCTCCTCTAAATAACATATTACGTACTTACATATTATTATAACATGTGGATTTGATCTTTCGACATTAAATGAAAACCCAGTCTGTACTAGTCGACACAAATATTTTAAAATAGTGAAATAAACAATTAAGCTAAGAACTTGAAATGCCACAGGCATAAGAATTAAGCTGTAATGAAAACATAAAGTGAAGTCTGCTGTGAGGAGAAACCATTACGGTTACCATTTTCAAATGCTGGCGCAGAAGTAAAGATACTTTGCAGCTTATACACTTAGATCTATATATATATATATATATATATATATATATATATATATATATATATATATATATCAGTACGTCTGCGCCAGCACTTGAAAATAGTAACCTGGGTGAAAATGGTGGTATTTTTCCTCACAGCATATTTCACTCTTTGTTTTAGTTACAGCATAATTATGACGAAAGCTTAAACCCTCCACAATGCTATTCTTTTTCAAGTCTACGCTATTAATGTGTCTAATCTTCTGTGCTACATATCATCGTCTACAATTGTCGAAGTTATTAACAAGCAACATTTTTTACTCGTATTTTTTACTTGTACACCCGAACTATCAAGTATTCTTCAGAAAAAGTTCAAAAAGATTCAAATATGATGTTGTTTCCATTTACTATCAGCTTACTGGCCAATGAGAGGAGGAGGTAAGGAAACGGATCTCAAAACCGGTACCTTGTTTTGAAACGGTAATCTCTGGTAATTTTGAATGTATTTTACATCCAACTCTCATTAGGTGACATATGCACACATGCACCGGGATCGACTTTTCAGATTGTTTATATTTGTAACAATTTACTATCGCTAATACCAGTATGACTAACATTGCGGTTTTACTCAATCTGCTTCACTTATTTTTGATATCCCCGCTACATCAAGCAATTTTGATGTAATGGCCACCGCGATTATTGGGATTCCCAAATATTTAATAGCCATTACCGTAGTTATGAAACAATCTAGTAATCCAATTAAAAGTTGGGAGCCGATTCATTCAACAGTAATAGTGAATCCTGTACTATTGAGCCTATGCGCTGTTCCCACAATTAGCGTGACATAATTCTTCACGGAATTGCACATTTCTAGTCTTATTGAAACAATTTGTCGAAGCAAAGTAATTCTCCTCGAAAATCCCGAGTCGTCACAAATATTTTTCAATTTCGATCATAGCTCATTCGAAGATTTTGTTTGTTTTATTTGCACGTACAAAGACGGGTCTATTGTGAGTACTAATTTATCTTTAGCCTTGGCGTCATTTGTAACTGTGGTTGCATCCTAATTGCATAATGTTCACTCTTTATGCACTTGTCCTTCAAGATCAGAAAATTCTCCACGGTGAACACTCAGTCATCATATTTTTCCCTAAGCTTCGGCATATTGGCGACAAAGTTTTAACTTACTCTTAGTACACAATTACACTTTTATAACTAACTACCCGATCGATAAAAAAGTATAATTGGCTAGGAAACGAGTATATCATATCCATACCACCCAATCATAACCGAAAGTAACTTAATCATAGCCATAATCTAAAGAAAAAAACGTGTTTTCTTCAATCGAAATTATTCTTTAATTTATTAACGTTGATAAAGTCGGATATACACCAAGTTAAAAAATAAATTAAAGTAAAAGATATTAATAATCATTAAGGAGGCTGTGGCATAGCCGACTATTATACTATAAACCCTGGTGCACGGTTTGGCAATGTAGCAAAATTTCAAATAAGCGGTCCTAATAATCTGTCAGACCACTGCGTGTATAAGAGATGAAGCCGAATAGGAAATTCGCAAAACGAAGTAATTCGATTTGAAAATTCATGTAAACTGAGTTGAACAAACGATTTTATAAACATATTATTTGATTTTTCGTGAATCTATGATTTAAACACTAGTTCATTCTTTGGTTATTTTAAACGGTTTGTTGGAAAATAAATTAAAACAGCCATTTATTACTTTTAAAAATATATTTATATTTTAACAAATAAAATACCACATTAAAACAGCTATGTTTTCGTTTAGTCTTCACCTCTAATTCAGTTTTAATACTTTATTTTTAGTCCATATGTATGTGGACTAAAAATAAGAAAAATGGTTTTTTTAAATTTTCACAAAAATTGTTTTACTTTCTTGGATAATGCATCAGTCGTGCTACTTAAATTAGAATAGATGAAAAATAATAGAATAGATAGAATAGATAGAAACTTAATTAGAATAATAGATAGAGTTTCTATATAATGAATAATTTATAAATTAAAATGTTTTTTATTATTTATTTTAATATGTATACATACATCTGTATTTACTAGATGTAAACGGTTTGAACCTCAACTCGTTTAGAATCGGTTTGCAAAGGCGAGTTACATCTCCAACAGCATTCGGGCGTTTAATATTAAAACATATCAATCAGACTTGACGACATGAATTGGTAAGTTTATTAAGATATTTTAAAAGATCGAGTTTACAAGGCATGAAAACAAATTCATTATGAAGAGAAAACTTACCAATTACGTCTATATGTATTTATGTATTAAGATATTTTAAAAGACCGAGTTTACAAGGCATGAAAACAAGTTCAATATGAAGGAAAACTTACCAATTACGTCTATATGTATCTATATATAATTTGATATGTTAAGTATATCTTATACTACATTTATTATATACGATGTCTGGAAATAAGTATCGGTTCCTTGACTGAAAAATAATAGATTGTCGTTAAAATAAAATTTAAAAAATTACTATTTACACACTAGGGTGATTAAATATCTTACACACTAAGGTAATTCATAAAAGACCGAAACTTTTTTTTTTGACATTTTCTTCACTCTCAACCCCTTAACTTTATCTGTTCCACTCTATTTAAACATACCAGGATTTTTTATTTTTTTAAAATTTATATTTAAGGGTCACTGCCCACTTTTGAAATTAAAAAAAGCATTTATTTTTAAAAGTTTATCAATACCAGAAATGACTGTTACGCATAGGTTTTAGGGAAAATATTATACTATATAACAATACCTATCATTCCTCTAAATTATTAACGAAAAAGAAAAAATTATAATATATTTGCCTTATCACAATTTGGATTTTTCTGCCTATAATTCTTAAATAACAACATTAAGTATTGCTTCTCTTTGTCATTAGTATGTGATTTATTGTACTCTTCCATCAATTCAACACCCCTCTCAGCTATATCGTTAACGACTTTCATATGTTGTAAAATTTTTTTAGCCGATTTGAAGCTTTTTTTCTCTTCCCATAGCTCAGGATCTTTCTGAATGAACTTGTAAGAAATTCCAGTGATTTTGAAAAAAATTATAGGGTTTGTTGATATGAAATCTTCAATGTTTCTCTTTACGATTGCATCATATTCCACAGATGCGTTTTTCGGATTGTTTTCCGTTCATTCAGTTTGAAAGCCAAAATCATATTACGTTTTATTTCGACAGAAACTCGTTTGTCAAAAAAAAGCTAAAGCAATTAGCTCTTCGGAAAGATACCAAAAGATGACTCAACATTTTTTTGATGGCGAATTTGGCTACAGCTGTGTTATATTTTTCGAAATCAACCAAATCTTTTAATATCTGTAAGTCATTCTCTGAGGCCATATGAGCCACTGGCACTGTAAACCAGTATTTTGCGTAAACAACTACAACATATATACAAATATCTGTAACGCCCTTGGCTTGCTAAATTGTGATTTTAAGCTAATGCTTAAACTAAAAGGTTTTCAGTGCGTATGTAGCTTTTGCCACCCATCGCCCACGGTGCATTCTAGCTGAGGCTTTGGATGAGATACCGCTTTCAGGAATCTTTCCCAAAAAGATAATTATCAAATGAATGAGCTCTTTGTAATCATCACAAGGCTGAAATTGTTCCAGTTGATTCTCAGCAGAAGCGATGGTATCTTTCGCTATAGTTTGAAAGCAATTTCATGTAGATAGATCGGACATTGCGGTTTTTAATTTTTTTTTGGTTTATTTTTGGCCGATAGCTTTTAAATCTTTTAAAAATAATTCAGGATCACTGGAAGGCCCTACAGCTGTTACAATAACACTTTCGAGTAAAATTTCTAGTATATGATACCGGCATGCAAATCAAATCAGTTCCTTTTGCATTTTCTGTTCTAGAAGAACACATGCTCCGTTTATTCACCCTGTATTAGATGCTGTTGTATCAACACATATACATTTTATTTTATCATATAAATTCCATGATAAAATAGGCTCGAAAATAGCAGAAGCCATTGTCTCTCCCTTCCCGTCTGGAAGCTTGGGAACGGTCAAGAGCTGGTCGACTCCTTTTCCAGATACTAAGATTGGTAGACGATCTACTATTTCATGTCCAGTTATATCCTCCAGCATCTTTCCATCCCAGTCCACAGTAAGTATATTTAGTGGTTGGAAATCAGTTTTCATAGACTCGGCAATCTCTTTTCTAATATCCATTCTTTGGCGACATATAGAAGAATAGCCAACATTATATTATGATAAGTCAAAGCCCAGACGTTTGAGTGTAGAAGCCAAAAAAAACGGTTGCTTTTCAGTCAGTCAACTTAGCGACATCAACAATAGTAGCTAAACTCGAATCTAAAATTATTTTTCGCCCTCATTTTTGTGATGTAAAACTATACCTTGAAAAGGGTCCTGGCTGAGGCTTTCGCGTGGCTTCTATCAATATTACCAATTTTTCTTGGACGACTCAATTCTCTTTGTTTTAAAAGAAATTGCTTATCTTCTTCAACAGTTATCATATTAGGGCATTATACATAATTTATTAATTAATATCAAACAAAACATTTAAATTTGATTGCCATTTGTTTTCTTTTTCTTTTTTTGCTGCAGAGGGTTTTGCTTTACTTTCTTATATTTTTAAATTCTGCCATTCTTTGAAATATTTAAGTATTTTTGTGATAACATGTTGTTTTTCTTTGGTAGGAATAGTAGCTTTTTGCCATAGTGTCATCACATCACTTGCTATTAATGACGCCGATTTTCTATTTGTTTTGTTCATTACGTTTTTATTATGAATAAATAAACACATAAACTAAATACCGTCATCAAAGTTGTATAAGTAAACCTTAGCCAATATCGCAATAATTGCAATATTTAAGGTAATTCTTAAATATCTTACGAGGCGGTAGCTACTCTTAAATATTAATTTAAAAATCCGAAATTTAGAATAACTTATTATTTTGGTAGATAGAATGATATTATGGGTTGAGAGTTAAAACAATTAAAACTTGAATTTTATGACTCACCCTAGTACACACGATATTTTTGCACATTGGTCAGCGCCCCTCGGGGGAATAACCTGCAAACAGCTGCGAAGACATCGCTACTGCGGGTAATCACTGCACTCCAGGCAAGTATTAGGTGTGTTAAAAATAGTTATGTGTAATATTTTTTGTACTCAATTGGAAAAAGGGCGTGTTTTACGTTTTATTTCAACGATAATTTATTCCTTTTTAGCCAACAAATAGCGGTTTTCTTTGCCTGATATTTATTGTCCTCAAGTAGTAATATGTTGGTGTACAGATATTTATAACTTAGTTGAAAACCTTGTTTGACCGAGTTTTATTTATTTTTATATTAATCACTATTATTCAATCGATTCAATTAAATCTATATTTTGTTATTTTCTTTTGCCTTGTCTCAAAATAAGTGTAAACACAATTTCTTTATGTGGGTTTTTATATTAATCCAATATATTTCTAATATTATTAAAAATGTGTACTCCCATACAACAGAAAAATAATTTGTTTAGAATTAAAAGTGTTGGAAGAGTAATATACCTATTTTTATTAATTCAATTATTGTCAGTTTATATGCTACTAATGTTAAAACCTTAATGAAATTATTAACATCAACGGTCAGTTCCTTCAACTATAGTTCAGAAATAGATTTGGCAGGTACTAATCGGATAACCTCTTTAAAATCACCAAAATTTGATGAACTCATGAAATACACAACTGTTTTTGCAACCGTGGATATACCTCCATTTTCTGCCACATTTCACAAATGACAAATGACACTTATAATAAATGTGCATATTTATATGTATTTCATTTATTATGAGAGATACAAATTGATCTTGCTTAGATAATAAACATATTCTGTAACATAGATAATATTACCAATATTGTCGTACATCGCATATGTGAGACATGTAGGGAGACTTCTCAAAATTTGTTGAAATTTTATCATCACTATCCATCAGGTGATGATACAATTTCAGGGGAAATATCTAGCAGCTCAAGTCTTTTCCAAGGTCGTCCGTAATACCATTTTTTTATTAATTCTTGGAATTTTATCATCACTACTCAATAGTGGCTTTTCATAGAAAAATATGCTGCATATACATAGTCTAATTTTTGATGGCGCACAAGTTTAAAAATACTTTTGTAAAAACAAGTAAGGCTTGAACAGTTATGCATTATCCAAAACAAGTTTTTTGACACACTACTTTTCATAAATATTTCAATCATTTTCTATACCGCAAATTATTTTTATTTCGTTTTTATACATCATTACTGTCTATTTGCTTTCAGATTTTCGGTCAGATTTTTAAGTTCCAAATTATCTTTTTCTTAAATCAAGCGACGTTTATGTGGGAAATAAGTGTAAGTAACCTATTTCTCGCCACCAATTACTAATAACTTGAGGTAGTCAAATTCACGTTTTAATATCAATAGATTAAAATCAATAGATTTAAATCAATTTTTGTTAAGGCTAGTCGCGGCTAAAAACTTATTACTAAACCCAATTTTTGCATTTCGGATTAGCAGATGGACGGATGACGTTGCCTCAACTTTAGATTCCAGACGACATTGTCATGAGATGTTAATGTGTAGTTCATTGTTACTTATATGTTTGATTAAATAAAGGCAAAGTAAATATACTTTATTTAAAACACCTATGTGTTAAAGACTCTATTTTGTATTATAATGTTCAATCTATCGTCAGATTTTTACGTTTAATGATTATAAAATCATATGGAAACATTAACCACCATACAATGTGTGAATTATACGTTATTTTCAAAACCCTATTGGGGCTTTGTTTCCGACTCAATCTTTTTTATTCTACAATACAATTATGAAAGGCAATTTATATACTTGTCTATTTTTTTATATTTAATATCTAATCAATGACTCTAGCTAATATATAAATAATTATAAAGAAAATAAACTAGCAATATTTGAAAGGCTAACATTATTAGTTATTACCAACGGTATCAAGGAAAATAATCTATGCTTAAGGTGATTTATACTGAGATTTATAAATTAAATAAGGACCTTGGCTTTATTAAATACATCAAAATTTATAATATGTTTAATAAAGCCAAGGTTCTAGCTCTCATTTAATTGGAACGAAGGAGAACAACCCTGCTAATAAAAAAATTACATTTGAAGAAACTTGTAAAAAGTAGGAACAAGCGACCGAGATTGAAATAGATTGGTTTCTTGAGGTTAGAATTTGATATCGTGATAGAAAATAACTCGCACGAGGTTAATTACGTATGCAATAAAAACTGCTACAAAAAACCGTTTTTTTTCTATCTTATTTCACTTTTACTAATCCTATTAAAAACATTTCCTCTTTCACAAAAAATAATTATATACAACGTGCCACACTTCCAACGACTCTTAAAGTGCAGTTCGCAAAATTTTCGGTCAAAAAATTATATCCAAAAGAGAAGACTTTACTGACCACCTCGTAGCCCGGACTTATCTCCAACGGATTTTTTTCTTTGGGGATATCTTAATAGCAATCCAGCGACTCTTGAGGAATTCGCGGGGAAATACAAAACATTTCCTGAAACAATTGTCAGTCGGTCGTTGAAAATTTCCGCTCCAGGTTGCAGCAGTGTTAAAAAAATGAAGGATCGCATATGAACGATGTGATTTTTAAGAAATAAAATCCCAAATTGTGTACTTTCAGAATAAATAAACATTTTTTTCCTTCATATAACTAGTTTTTTTATCATCGTATGAAATGTTAAGGGACTTTTGGACCACCTGTATGTTAATCCTAATTTCATCTTATAGGATTAATTATTTTTCAGTATAATTTTAATCAAAACTTTTTATTTTTAAGAGCGGGTATTTTATATTTCATCCAAAACATAAACGCTGTGGGCGCTTATGTTATAACGCCTGGAAATAATTTTTTATATTAGAAATAAATTCCAAGTCAAATAAACGGCTAGGAACACGTACTTGTTATATAAAACATTGAAGGTCGCTACCCGTCTGATATAACCCTCTCAGGAATTGTAGTGGATTTGCTAGCAGAGGTAACAATTATTTTTGGATGGATCAACTTGACATAGTAGTTAATAATTTACTTTTTACGTTTAACCGGTCATCCCTTAACCCAATTTACGTTACGTTTTAGGTCAGCCATTATGTAATTATTTATTACTAAGTTGAATATTAAATATATATTTATTTCAATAATAATCTTACTAATACAAAGTAAAATTGTGCCAAGTGGAGATCTTATTTGAACAATTAGTGATCAGTAAGACCAATTATTTTTGAATCTAGTTTTATGGCGTTTTAAAAAATATAAATGTGTAAGTAAAGCAACAGTCGCTTTGAACAGAATAATTTGTTGATCTTTTATTAAATACAGGGGTCAGAAAAAACAGAAACTGCTATGTTTTTTCAACAATATGTTGATATAATTATCAATTTGTAAGCTCATATTTCATAATGTTTTCATCACTAAATATTAGAACCAAGGAGCCGCATTTTAAATACGTTCTTCATGACATCGATTCCCATAAATATTTTGTTCGACTAATTCCTTTTACCCGACAATAAACCTGTCATGTACGAGTAGAACTCCCATTGGAAGGATTTTGCACACATTTAGACACTCAAAAACGTTTTAGCGTACATAATTCTTTAATCAATTATTTACAAATATTAATTTACCCGAATTTAAATATTTTGCTTACAACATGGTGAATTTTGCATAGGTTTCTGAAAACAGTTTCTTCATAATTTTAGGTTCAGTAGTTTTAGAAATACGGGGTGGAGGAGGAATTGTTTTGAATGTGTTTTAGTATGTTTCTGAAGATATATAACCCGAAACTGGGAAAAAATATTCTTATCCTCTATAACTCCCATACGACTCCCAAAACTTTGATTTTTTTTGTGGGTTTAAATAATATATTAAAATACCTAATTTCAAGGTTCCCCGTCAAAAAGTTTCAAAAACGTATGTCAGAGGGATACGCGTGTGCTGTCCTAAGGTTCGCATTTTTCCTATTGAAATAAGGAACCTTAAAAAGAAAATCTTTTTCAACTGGGTTACTTGGAATACTTCTAATGTCAGAGGAGTTTTATTTGATAAATCATTAATAAGCTAAATTTTGCATTACAGTTTTAACATACTTTGAAGGATAAAAGGTAATAAATTATATATTTTTGTATTTTTCTTTTAAAAACTTTCATTTTTCACTTGCCACAATTATCTTCATCTTTCAAACAAAAAAAATATTTTTATGAAATATATTTGTACATGCATGTTCTTCTTGTGTTTCTTTATGTCATTGGAAAACTAAACGAGAAAAATTGACCAGGCTTTTAATGATGTAACTTTTTATCCTTCGTAAAATTGAAAAGAAAAATAATTTACTATTCTTTATAACTGAGGTTAGTTTCTTACTTAATATCCACATCTATATATTACAAGCCTAAAGCCAATAACCTGACCCACTACAAATAGCAACCGTTATAGTCTTAACACCATCTGCTAATCGTATGACATTCACTAAGTTTGTAACGACAAATGTCAAATCTTATCGTTACTCCCCCGGGTCAAGTAAGCACGTTGCCGACGGCATTGACGA
The DNA here is from genome assembly GCA_039881145.1 of Druceiella hillmani. NCBI lineage: Eukaryota > Metazoa > Arthropoda > Insecta > Lepidoptera > Hepialidae > Druceiella > Druceiella hillmani. Next base: position 4,651,021 of record JAYKKI010000017.1, on the reverse strand, counting down.
AAAGATAAAATCGAAAAGGAACATTTCAGAAACTCTTCCGATTTCAAATAAACAGCTCTTAGCGGGAGAATTTATGGATCTCTCTTTCGTTACATATCCCTTACGTCATGACATATGAGCGAATCGACATTAACATTCTAACAGAACATCCGCTGCCCGCCGTTAAGGGAAGAGGGAATAGTCTCATTTTAACGCGAACCTATTCGGAGAAGTGAATGGGAAGGATATACCGATATTACTATTGTATAATTTATGATAGTTGCAATGTTTTGGATAATTTTATTTCAATGAAAAATTGTAGTTTATTTATTTAAAAATGTTATTGTATGCAATTTATATTACGGCAAACATATTGCTATGAGAGAAATCTTTTACAGTCAACCAGAGTACTAGTCCAGCCGCGCTCTACGGGTGGCTGGGAATCGAACCCAGGACCCGGCTATGCGTGGCGACGTCAAAGGCATCGTTAAATAAATATTTTGGAAGTACCTAAGTCATTATAGAGAATACATTTTAATAATTTATTGAACATTGACCTCTGAAACAATTTCTATTTAATATATAAAATATATTAACGAAGTCACAAACATTTATCGATATACCCAATACTTACTAATTGTTTTTTAGCTACTCATTGATATTATCAATTTTAATAATTGTAGGATAAGGAGAGTGATATTACATTTTCTCTTATTATCATTTATTTAATTGAAATTAGTTCCAGAGTCACTTCTATTAAACTCCATCAAATATTACTTTTACTTCGAACTGATTAAATTCAGCCCTAAGAAATATAATCTAATTGAAAAGTTCTTATTTATGTTCTTATTATAAGTTCTTTAACTATCAAAAAATGGACATATTTTGGGATAACATTTCCAATACAAAAATAATTCGACATATGGAAGAGATTTTTATTAGGACGTTACTATTCATTTTAGTTAAACCAAAAAAGGAAATAGTTTCAAATCACGCAGTTTACGAGAAGGAAGTCGTTCGTAAAAGTTAACATAAAGGCATGGCAAGTAAATTTTGTGATATTACGTAACTAAGACACCATAAAGTAAAACACGTAGCACCGAATGAAATCTTGCAAATATTTACCGGGCCTTTCAGAAATTACAAGCGTATTACATAACTATTACAACAAGTTTTCAATGAAAGATTAATTCGAAACTATAGAACACTTGCAGAAACTACATATTTGCGACTAAAGTCTTATCCAGGTTTTAAAAAAATTACAAAAGAACAAGTAAAAATTAATTATATTAAAATATTATGAAAAATTAATTATTGTAATTATTTTATTAAAAGTTATAAAAGAGTAACAAATTTATATGAACGATGAAATTACTCTGAAATACAACATTTAGCTAATCAAATTTTAAATCTAATCGGTACATTAAATTTAAACTCACAATATTACGAATTAGTGTGTAATTGCAATCACCTAATGGATTTTTCATCTACTTGTTAAAACTCGATCACACATATCAAAGGAGCGACAAATGAAAGCCGGTCCTTTGTCAGCGTGCTTAACGTACTCAGTCGAATCGATTGAAATTTCGAAGGTCTTTTCCTGAGATATATCGTAATTTTTCCCTCTACTGAGTTGGAAAATATCATCAATTTCTCGGTATCTATTAACTGCTCATTCGAGTCAATTTCTTGGACTGCTACTATCAAAAAAGCATTTTGTTAAATAATGGGAGGAAAATTAGTCTTTTTTGTCATGTCAGAAGAAAAGAAGAAACGATATTGCGTTGTTTTAAAACACTTAACACGTAATAATTTTACATAAAATAAAATGCTCCCTATACAGCAAGTAAATAATAATTTTCGCCTACGATTAATTCTGTATTCAATAAATTGTGCGTATCAGCTCCGACGAGCGACTGGACTAGTCTTAAGTACGATTGTCTTGGAGTGTATAAAATAGGTAAATAAACGCATCTCTTACGATAGGGATATATATATATATATATATATATATATATATATATATATATATATATATATTCTATTTATACTTATTTGATTTGTATTAATTCTTTATAAACTGGAATGACATCACCCATAATTGATATTTATATGCATTCAAAAGGTTTGAAAACTGCCTTATTTATGACATATTTTCTTTGTAATAAACATTAATAAACATAAAGAATATAATTAATGGAAAAAATTAATAAATCACTTAAACATTAATAAACATAAAATTTATTTTCAATTGTATAGATAACATTACATATACTTTTATCCACAGAACTTGTATTATTATATGTTTCTACAGGAAAGTAGATAAAACTAGAGAAGAAGTTATTAATACTTATTTATTTTTCACATTTGGTAATTTAATAAATTCTTATAAAAACATATATTGTATTTTAAAAAACGATTTATTAGTATTCTAAATTGGAATTAAAAAATTCTATTATTGAAATTTAATTCTACTAGCTACATGATTCCCTTTACCTATAGCTAGAATATTAAAATGGGCAATAAAATTAGTTTGCGCTGGATGGTTCACTTTACCTATAACCGTAAGGATAACATGTGCATTCAATTACTTTGGACTAGATCATATAAGTATGACTGCTATAATTCAAGAAGTCACCATTACATATTTATTCTTCATATTTGGTAATTTAAGAAATACTTGCAAAAGCATAATACATTCTGACAAATTGAATTCGAGTGCAAATGATGACAGAAGCTACATTAAGTAAAAATTATCTTATTGAAATGCAATGTGTGGTTCAATTTGCCTATAACTAAAACAAAAACGTGGATTAAATTAGTTTTAATCAGATAATATAAACCATTCTTTCATAGGGTTTCAATGTGAAAATCCTGTTTCATTGCTTAATACACCAATTCATTGAACATTTGAAGTACCAAATTGTAATGTATACTTGTAGACCCTTATTAACAAAATTTAATAACCTAAATGCGACTTTAACAATTAGCAAATAATTCCCACCATTGTGTAAGATAAAAAATTGTGCAATATTAAAAATATAAACTTTAACATTTTTTAGCCTTTAAATATTTTAAACAACGTGCTGTACTACGTTTCTACATACAAGAAAATAATAACTATATAATTTCTTATTGAAAATTTAACTGTTTGTCATAAAATTAAATACAATACGAGCAGAAACATGTATAAAAATAAAAGTAATGAAAATAAAACTAGCACAAAAAATGTATAAGTAGGGCGTATAGAGAATGAAAATGAAATAAAAAAAAGTATTTAAAAAAAACAAAATAGAATAAAAATGAAAAAACACAAATGAAAAAATTGAAAAAAATATCTAAAAACGTAATTCATTTATTTTTCAATTCCTTCTCTGCAACATTAGCACGAGCCTTTACTTATCGAGCTTGACATAACAAAATTTCCTTGTGGATTTCATGGAGCTATCTTCTTTTCATTTCGAGCAACGTTGATTGACGTTGTCTAAAAGTATGCCGGTATGCGAATTCTGGGTGCTAGTGCGTTTCCTGTGTATTGGTACATTCGTGTCCACATCCAACATGGTTTCCGGTAGCTCACCCCTTGGCCAACCAGCAGGAATATCTTCCGTTGTCTCGAACGATGTTGGCAAAGTTTCCGCGGCTTCAGCGAAAACGTCAATTCTACCCGTCGATTGTTGCTCCGACGGATCTGTAGACTAGAGATTGACTCTAATTAATTCAACGTCAATTCATGAATATCCAAATTTACAAATTTTAAATTTCAATTCATTTTCGCACATCACTAGAAAGAAAATAAAATAAAATTCCAATTGAAAGTTTCCTAAATGAAGTTTTCAATTTGTAATTTTAAAAGTGATTAAATTTCAATATATTTTTACGTGTAATACTGCTTCTTCAATAGTAAATATAAATTGAATAAAATACACTTCAAACAAATCAATCTAAAAACTTTCGGTGCACCGTTACTATATTATTCAGTTTCTAAAAAAACACTATAAAAAACAATTGTACACTTATCCAAATTCGGGTTGTTTATGTCGACTGAATTGCTGGGTAGAATCGTTTGATTTGACTTTCAAAATTAGCCCAGACGCTATTAAAAAAACGGCGGAGGTAGTTTGGATGTCGCTATCGCATCTCCTCCGACGGGGGCTACCGCTGCAGCATTTTCCCCGTCAATTATCTTCTCTGCTTCGCTTTTATATTAAGCCAAAGTCGACACAGTAACACATGTTTCTTAGCACATTATTAAAAAAAAAAGAAATTACATTCTTGCAAACAAATTAATTCTGTATTCATAAAACAAACTAATGCTGACTTCATCTTGGACAAGAGTATAGATCCTATAAAATTCAACTGCAGAGATTTTATATGTTATCACTGGCTATGCGGTGAAAAATCGCTGATCCGTTATATTTATATAAAATCATCCATTCGCCTGTTGATTGTCCCTATCTCCTCTCTCTACTACTCTAAACTTTAATATAATTGATCAATACATTTTGTAATATATTTAATAACACAAGGAAAATGTATATATAAATACTCTAACCATTTTGTGCAAACATAATTGAAATTGTAGTCTAGTCACAATTAAATGAAACTACGTGATGTAGTATTATTTCTACTTTCTTCAAGTTCTTTACCACAACCTAGATTTCGTTGTATTACAACATCTTCAGATGGGTTATTAGTAAAGATATCTATTTTTGCTAATAACCCACCTTTTGCTTTGCTAATGACCAAACAACACAAAAAAATTAATTCATCAAAACTACATAAATTTTAGTAAAAATATTTATTTCCTAAAATATAACTAAATATATATTGCGAGAGGTTAATTAGTCAGTATAAAGCATTTTGTTTCTTTAATAACAAGAAAATATCTATTAACTTTATAATAACAAGTTTAGATTATACCACTTATTAGGTCTAATAATATGTCAAAAAATTGCAATAGAATCTCTGAAGAATAATTGATTTAATTATAAAATATTAATTAGAGAATATTTTTCTGCTGTCACAATAGCAAGTGAATACCTCATGCGTTTCCATTTGAAAATACTCCGAGTCTCATTATTTCTATTTAAACTTCTTCGTAAAGAACTAGACCGTATGGAACAGATGAATATTATTGAATAATTTCAGTCAGTTAATCGTAGTCAGTCTTTAAATCAGCAAACTGACAAATAATTATGGACAAAGCCCAAAATAAGGTGAAGTCCAGGGTTCAAAGGCCAGTCAGCCGATTAGGTAAATAAAAGATCAATATTGCAAAAAATAAGTCCAGCTTTTGTCAATGTCATTATCTTATTGTGTGTTAACATTAATTAAGGTTTCGCAATTTTTTATACTCAATATCTTGTTTGAGTGCATAAAATTGTAAGTTTACAACGTTTATAAGAACTTGGGAAGGAAAATGTCAAGAACGTATAAATGTTAGTAAAGCAAACCGAATAACATTTTGTGGTGGATTGGACAATCAGTCAACTTGCCTAGTCAATCATATTTTATTTTTAAATGATATTAATTTAAAACAAATCCTTGTTTTATCAGAATAAAACAATAACAAAATGGAAATTTCCCTAAGTATTAGAATACTATACTAGAAAATTTCTATATATGAAAATTAACATTACCATTACCTGAATAGATAATATATTTACTATATTTAACTCATATAAAATGATTTATCATACATTAAAAAAATTTACTTCACGCGCATCATCTTCATTGTAAACTATTAGATTCATGAAGAGCCGAATACACAATATCCTAGCGTCGTTGGACTTTCACCTTTAAACAGCGTAACTAAAATTACCATATTAATATTTCGGCTAGCATTGACAGATATGACAAATCTCTGATACTATGTTATACAAATTTTAGTAAAAATGTTAGTTCCTATAATTTGTTTGGGCCGTGAAAAAGGCCTTTTTAAATATTAGAAACGAAAATTTTATTACACACATTTGAATTCAACAAATTGAATCTTAAAATCTCGAAGTTAATAATTGATAACTTTTTAGTCATTATTTCCTATTTATATTGCTTTTTAGATTACCTATACTATCTGATTGGCTAAACTTATCTGAAAATATTAAAAACCATCACAAACAATAATTAAATAAAGGTATTGCTGTAATTTCTAAAGTGATTACAAAATAAAACTGTTTAATCTTCTCAAAGGTGTGTTAAATGAAAACGCTCATATAAAAATGCCTCATGTTAAGTTATATTAGGTTTCATACGAATAGTCTTTCATTTCTTCGGGTTGTTATTGATTACGTATATTTAACTCCTGTTATTTTTATTAAGTAACTTTTTACGTAACTATAATATCTGGTTATATTTCATAGAGATGGATAAAATTACAAAGCGACTTCTCATTCCAAATACAATACAAAATATTTAATGCGATGTAACCAGTGTTATTATTGTACTATTTACTAGTTTAACCTGAAATACTCATAGTAGAATTAATATCTAAAAGTATTTCATACTAAAGCAAGTCACATTTTATTAAAAGGAGAAAGAAATGAAGAACGATATCTAACCTGCTAAAATCAACAATATCATGAAACATAAATACAAGTCTTTTAAATGGAATTCAAGTAATATTTGACTAAACATATCAAAATTACTATAATTAGATGTATCTCAAATTTGTTTGTATATAATTTAATATGTTAAGTTTGTTTTAAAAATGTCACATTATAATAAAAAACATTTTTGTAGGAGTTATTAGAGTAAAAGTTATTTCGCAATTAACATGTCAAGAAAAATATTATTTAACATGTCAAGAAAAATATCTTCCCTGAAATAGATGAATATGACAGCGATTGACAACACTGCTGTATTGAGACCAATATTCGATAAATTGTTCTATTTATTTTTAATATTTTCGAGAATCGATACTTCAATTAGTACGGCTTTATATTTATTATTTTTAATGAGAAAGAATATACAAGCAATTCGGATTCGTCAAAGGCTTTCGAGTGACATTCATCTTTTGTCTATTTGCCGTATTGTCGGTATGTGAATTCGAATTCGATATTATTTGGAAAAAATACTCCCCCGTTCAATTTTGAGAACAGAACTTTCGGTATCTGCTGCCGATCGCTGTCTTTTATGAAATTTGTCTCAGCTGCAAGGAAATGTGTCGTGAGCGGAGCGAGCTCACTTAGGCGATTAACGCATGTGATGTCCACTTGCTTTTGATGTGCTGCCTGTAATTTCCTCATTTGTGGTTACTGGATAGAATAAATGCGGATGACTTGATCAATTTCAATTAGATCAATGCCACCGCTAGATATTAAACATATTCCCCTCATTGTTTAGTACGTTGAAATGGAAGTATATCGATAAAATTTGTATTTGCTCTTTTGTAGGTATGGTGGAAAATATTATCAATAAACTACTCTTTGCTTTGAAATACATTTAATATTATTGTATATATATATATATATATATATATATATATATATATATATATATATATATATATATGAACTTTTAGGGTAAATGTTGATTTAATTTTATTGATTTCTTATCTTTATAACAAGTTTACCATACTTATAGGTTTTCCCTGAAACGTTAGAGAAGAAATCTAAACCTATTTATGAAACCAGTTTAATTGCATAAAATTATGGCTTCACGACGCGACGTTGTTTTTGATGAATAAAAATATACTTTAAAACAGTTCTGTACAAAGGTTGTGTATATGCATACCTGTTATTAATAGATTAATAATAAATAACCGTAAATTAAAATTTAACAGTCTTTTAAAAGAAAACAGTAAGTTGACAATTTAAATTACGTCATAATTTGGAAGATTAGTCATATAAGGTTAGACTATATCTATTCCAGATGGAGTTCGTGGTGAACCTAAATAATCTTCATTTAGTAATTAATAAATGATAAGAGTTTTTAGGGCAAAGCTGAAATTAATATAAGCTTAATTAACCTACTTAAAATAAAGTGTTTTAATGACTAGTGTTTATTAAATACGTGGTAATGAACTAAACTTTTTTACCTTACGTCTTTTGACATTCGTTTGTAATCACCAGTTAGCGCCGGCCAATTTGAACCCATTGTTGCACGCTCTTTCCAGATGGCTAGATATAATGCTTTGTACCTGAGTAATTTGTCATCTATAAGGTTTTTAATAATTACTTGGACTGATCTCAAATAATCATTTCATAAGAAGCGAACAAAAAAGTATAAAATAATAGAATTACGAGAGTTTTCAAAATATATACTGACTATTGCTATACCATCCCAATTCGATCACGGCATTTCTGCTCTTCATTGGTTTTTAATTTTACTGTTCATTTTTAACTTTCGTTGTCAAATTTTGACCAAATTTTCAAGGAATCTTATTAGGAATATACCCCTCCAATTAAAAAAAGAACCATCCAATTTAGTTGATAAATGTCTGAAACGAAGCAATAAATATAAAATATAAAAGAATGTAAAGTATTTTTATACCTGCATATCTACCTATTTATGTTGTACTTTCTTACTCATGAAGAGACAAGTTAGACGAGTTTAAACTCAATGAGTAAATTTTCATCACTGAAGACTTCCTTTCACCATTTTTTCGGTCCATAATTGTACCCTGATTGTGCAAAAAGAAAAATATGCCTTTTTTAATCGCGTCAAAACTTTAAAGACTATAATTAGATTATTGTTAGATCTACAAAATCCAAACTTGATCACGGCGACCGTGCTCTCCATTGACGAGGAATTCTATGGAGTAACTTTAATTTGCATGGTCAAATTGTAAGCAATTTTTTATAATACTGCTACTTATGGGCTATAACTTTATCAAGTAATGGAATCTTTCTAATTGGTTGATACGTGTTACAGGTATGAGATAGCATACACAATAAATACATTTGAATTGAGAACCCCTACTTTTTTTCTAAGTCGGTTAAAAACACATCACACTTCGCAATCTGCTAAAAAATTCCGTACGAAAAATAACTATTCACTTTAAATTATTCATAAGTGGAGATCCTTTCTTTTTTGGACATTGAATTATTATTATATTTAATTTTGTTTCGAAGATTTTAAACAAAAAAATATTTTTCCAAATGTTTATCTGCCTTCGTCTGTTACATTCATTTATTCATTAATATTTTCTTTAAACAAACCATTTTGCATTAGATTTTCCTAAATATATACAAACTAAACTTCTACATATTGACAAAATAAAGTGTATTAATATAATGTACATCTAAAAACTCTTTCAAAACAATTTTCCAAATTTTAAGTATTCAATTGCATTATTGTGAATTCATCCAAAAAAATCTAAAATTTCACTATTTAATTTGAAAAAGATAAAAAATTATTAGTAGTTTAAAATTAAAATACACAAGCTGAGACGTTTTGAAATGACAATGATTTATCAGGTGCGGGACTAAACATAAGTTGGCGTTGACAGTCCTCAGATCATGTCATTACTTAGGATGCAAAATCTTCAATAAAATATTTATAGTAAACTTTTTTTTTTTATTACAATTTTTATTAAAACTAGTTATATAACTAACGATTAATTTGTTTCTGAATTAATGTACTATGTGCTGACTAAACTAAGATTTTCCTTTGAATCACTTAGTGTTCTAATGTCTAACAAGCTCAAAAGGTTTTATTCTTTTGAGTCTTCTAATAGTATTTTGCAAGCTTTGAGAGTCTGGACACTTCTGGATTAATGTGGTTTTGAAGTCTCTTTTGGTGAGAACTAGCAAATTTACTAATAGTATCGTCTACCATCTCAATCTCAAGATCGCGATGGAGATCACAGTTACGGACATACCAAGGCGCGTTAACTACACACTTAAGCACTTTGTTTTGGAATCTTTGTATCACTTGGATATTAGACTTACTTATTGGGCGTAGGATTTGCTTATACAAAATAAGCTTGTAGTATGTTGAAAGCTCAGAATTATGACCAAGCAACCAATACATTTTTCTGAACTTGATATTAAGTTCGTCGCGTTTCTTCTTAATATGTTCTTTCCACCGAAGCTTGGCGTCGACAGTCATACCAAGATATTTAGCGATGTTTGCATATGGTAATTGAGTGTCATTAATAAATACTGGATGTGGTGTTATCTTTTTCTTTGTAAAATTGATATGTGTTGATTTGGATTCGTTTAATTTAATGCGCCACAGCAGATTGCAATTTTCTAGTTGAAACTTACTCAGTCTCACCCATTGCCATTATTGCCGTATCATCTGCAAATGTGGCTGTTGTACTATATAACGTTGTTGGAACATCATTAATGTATAGCAAATACAAAACTGGGCCAAGAACACTACCTTGAGGGACCCCAGCCTTAATCAGCTTCAAGTCTGAATACGAGTCTTCGTATTTAACCCGAAAGTTTCGATTATTTTAATTTTAATTTATGTAGGAGACCTTCGTGCCAAAGTCTACCAAATGCCTGTGCTACATCCAAGAAGACAGCAATACATATATTTTTGTTTTCTATCGCTTTTTCAATAACATCAGTAATACGATGTACTTGATCTATTGTCGAGTGGTTGTTTCTGAAACCAAATTGATGTGGTGGTATCAGGTTTCTTTGATCAAGAACAGGTTTGAGACGCTTTAAAATTAGTTTCTCAAATAGCTTTGACATGATTGGTAAGAGTGAGATGGGTCGATATGATTCAACTTCACTTAGATTTTTGCCAGGTTTTGGTATCATAATAACTTCAGCTGTTTTTCACGCATCCGGGACATAGTTTAGTCGAATACAGGCATTGATCAGAGTAGTTAATTTAACCAGAGCTTTTCTTTGAAATCTTTTAAGTATGTCACCTGTAATTAGATCAAATCCAGGTGCTTTCTTCACATTGAGGTTATTTTTAATTTCATCAGCAACTTCCTTAGGCGTAACTAATGGAATTCTGACAGGATAAGCATCGGGATGAAGATGTGGTAGAGCATCATCTCCCTCGTTTGGATAGAATCTTGCTTCACGGTCTTGAGCAAACACATCTGCTTTTTCTGAATTATTACGAGCCCATTTTCCATCAGTCTTTTTTATAGGGGGTACTTGAGCTAACGGTCGTTTGAGATATTTTGTAGCTTTCCATAGTGATTATTCAGTTTTGCTATCTGCAGTAAGTTCTGTGAGAAATTTTTTGATTGATAATTGTTTGATGTATTTTATTTCTGTAGTTAGTTGTTTAGTAGCTCTGTTAAGTAGAGTTTTATCATATGGACTTCTTGATTGATGCCACTTTCTTCTAAGTTTTCTTTTTTCTGATATTAGGACTCTAATTCCTTTCTGATAATTAAGACCTTTTAATGTTCTTTTAATAACCGGCGTACTACTCCAGGCAGCTCCCTGAATATCTGCGGTAAAAGAATTTAATTCTTTTTCCAATTGATCAACAGTCTTTTTCGACACCATCAAATTGATATCATTTTCTAATAAGTAATTAAAATAAATCCAATCTGTTTTTTTTACTAAGAGTTAATGTTTGTTCTTTCAAAATGATTTTGTCACTAACCGTTAGGTAAATTGGAGAATGATCAGAGTTCAAATCAAGTCCCTCTTCAATTTTAATATAATTTGCTGATAAATTTTTGACAACAAAAAAGTCTATTAGGTCTGGAGTTTTATTAGGGTCTGTAGGCCAATATGTTGGTTTACCACTTGATATAAATTCGCATCCATAACTTACAGCAGCCCTGTATAATTCTCGGCCCTTAGTACTGATTAATCTTGAGCCCCAGTGTGTGTGTTTAGCATTGAAGTCACCTCCAATGATGAAGCGACAATTATTTTTTTAAAAAGTGTGATATATTCATCTGCATAAATATTATATCTAGGTGGGCAATATATTGCACTTACCCTGAGCTTGGATATCGCAAGTTACATATTTTTCTTCTTCAAAGTGTTTAATAATAACAGTATCAAACACTTTGAAGAAGAAAAAAATATATATATAAGTGTTTAATAATAATAGTGTTTAATAAAGTTTTTAATAATAACAGCACTACCTCCGCGAGCCGTGTTAGCAGGATGATTTGAATAATAGGTTGAGTAGCTTTTGAATCTAATAAAGGACTCCCTAGTAAAATGCGTTTCTGAGATAAGACATATGTCAATGTTTTCTGTGTATAGGATTGCTTGCAGCTCATGTTGGTGCTGTAACAATCCATTGGCATTCCATTCCATAATTCGTAGGGAAGTCATTGTTAGTTTCCAGAGACTTTTATTTTGCTCTCAACTTTATTGAGTCGCAGGTTTTGATATTTTAGCATCTGCATAATTTCTAATAATATATTATCATTATTAGGCATTTGCTTAGTTGCACGGGTATTATCAGCAACAGCTTGGCTATATGTTCTTCCGGAAATTTGGGGATTTTGTGGTTTTGTGGCCTCAATCTGAGTGATCTCATTCTGAGTGGACATTTTTATCAATTTATTAGTATTTACTTGTTGTTTAGGTTTGATTTTGATATTTCTTAGTTTTTGAAGTTCTTTAATCACTTCACATCCTCGATAGTTGGCAGTATGATTTTCCCCACAGTGACAGCATTTTGGCTGCATATCACTTGATTTATCACAGTTAGTCGTCAGATTATGTCCAGCACATTTAACACATTTAGGTTCCTTGTTGCAATAGTTTTTGGTATGACCAAATGATTGGCAGGTTTTACACTGCGGTATTAATTTATTGCTTTTAATTGGTTCGACAGTACCGATCGCATTACAAACTTTTTTAATGCTGTATATTTTTTTAATGTCCGTATTATTTTTAAACGCAACAATAAACATATCTAATGGTTCCTTTGTTTTCCATTTCAATTTGCCTGTGGCATTCAGTGCTTCCAAACCTTGAGCTTTTAGATTATTTATGATATCTGTTGGATATTTATGAAATCTGTTGGTATCTGTATTGTAAATTAAATTTTTTTTTTAAATTACTTGTGATAAGATTGAAATGCAATAGTCATAAGAACCAATGATTCAAGACCAAGGTAAAGATATTTTCAAGCGATTTTATCAGAGTAAATCCATCAAATAAAAATAAAAATTTTAAAATGGTTATTTTTAAAGCTAGTCGTTGAGAAATATATTACATGCCTTTAAATACACAACTGCACTTATTGCTACTTAGAAAAAGTAGTTACTTCGTTTTTAAGTTTTCTCCCACAGTGTACACGAAGCGCCCATATCGAAAAATGTGAGAATAAATTTCTCGTCGGAGTAATTTTTTGATTCATTGAAGTAGATTCAACAATTTTTTCGGCTTACGTCATTATTTTCCATTCAACCGATTCTCCGTATTTTTTTAAGTTAGTCCGTCTATTGTGAATGATCGCGCAACCTTTACGCTTTGCCATTTTTGTGAAAAAAATTACCTCCCACCAGGAAGGGTCTTTGCTTCAGTCGTTAATATTTCACAAAAGTTTTTACGAACGGTTAATTATGATGAATTTATTATGTCCCTTTTCCTTTGTACTTTTAGAATATGGTTATTGTAAAATTAGTGGCGAGAAATATGTTAAAAATATTCTTCTTGTAGTTAACTTTCCCAAGTTATAAATAATTTGTGTCTCACATATCAAAATAGTATATATTGGTTCAGAGGTTTTACAGGCAAACATGTCCACTCTAATAAATATCGGAAAATTGGATGGATTTTAATTGTTATCAAAGATATCTCAAAATTAAGTGAAAAATAACATACAAACTCATTAAGTGAAAAATAAAATATGTCACGACTTTCAAATTCAATGAAGAAATTACCAATTCTACTTTAAAGTGTACTTAAATTTATTTTAGTTATCGTGTTGAAGCGGAGAATAGATAAAATCCAACTAGTGCAAAAGTGACAAAAGAAGACTGAAAGATAAGATAAGAAAGAGTTAATACTTATTCCAAAGAATTGAATTAATTATTCATCTCAACAGATCAGTAAAATTTCATGATTGGTGAACAAATGAAATTGTTACCATGGATTAAGATGATTTCATTACTGTTGAACAAATAAAATCGTAAGCATATGCTTGCCATATACAGATAAAAATGTTGATGATTGGTGCTATGATCTACGATCGTAATTAAAAAAAAAAACAAATAAAGCAGGGTGGAGGATAATAAGACAGTATTAAATTTCTTTGTAACGGCTAAATTTCAATTGTCTAAAAGGGGAAATAAAATATTGTACAGCTCAAGAAATATTAAAATAAAATAAGAGTATATGTAAAAAAGCATATCGACACTATTCAGTGACGCATACCGGTAATAAAAAAATTAACTATTTCATCATTTCCTTATCTTTTAAGACTCGTTTAGACTACTTTGCAGAAAATTTTAGGAATTTCAGTGGAGAACAAGGGAAGAGTTTGCACCAAGGTATAAAGGTAATAGAAATACATTATCTAGGAAAGTGAGATGAGAAAGTGAGAAAGTGATTGCAGACTATTCCTGGATATTGAAGAGAGGTATTGATGCAGATGAACACAGGTGAAAATCTTTAAATAAAAGCTTCAGCAATATGCAAAAGAGGTACTACAAGAATCTAATTGTGTATTTTCTTAAATAGTTTAGTCATAATATCGTAGGAATCTATATGTTAGCTGGTTTATTATTTTTTTAAATTTTAATTAAAACAACATCATAAAGGCAATAAAAATGATTTTTTATGCGTGGAAAACCTTACGTGATAGAAAAACCAAATACCATAATAGAATTTAGTATCCCAAAGTTATCTACCGTTCAAACAAACATTTTCCAAAAAGGTCAGTTTTACATACAAAAATCATATTATATCTAAGAGTACAATGTAAATGATTAGTATTTCTCTCGTTCCATACAGAAACACAAACATTAATATCGCTGACCTGATACCAATCGCTAATTTTGTTATTATATTCTTATTTGTTGAAATATTTTACCTAACAAATTAGAACACATAGATGTTCAAAGCTTAATTTTCTTTTTCAAAGAAAATATAGTACTGAGAAAGAAAAAAATTTTGAGTGCGTTAAATTATTTCCAAATCTTGCCTAAACGATGACTGAACCAATATTTTAAAGTCCTCAGGAGGATGTAATTAAAACACCATAAACAGTATTTTTAAAATAATTACCGTCCGATATATACCATCAATTACCATTAGTTGCATAAGACTTTCAAGGACCTAAAATTTCTTTCTTTTTGGTATTTCTAGGAATCCAAAATATTCATTTCGAAATTTTAACTCGGAAATTAAATACTCGAATTTTTTTTCATTTCACATGTGGTATGGAGTATCCTTTGAAACAGTTAGTTAAGAGGGTTTCAAACTATTTTTGATATACTGAAATATTCAAAAATATATTTCGCCACCCTTGTTTTCTAAGCCACTCAACCTAAAACTATAAAAAATATGAGTCTTAAACTCTATGAAAAATTAAAGGAAAATTATTGTGATGATTTAGATATCGTAATTTGTTTAAATATACATCATGTTTTCACGACTACGAAATTTATAATAGGCAAATACATTTACATTTTTATATATTCATGGCCGATTTTCTCAGAATTCATGCGATAATCAAGTTTCTTTATTTAAACACAATTTGCACTTACTTTTAAAAATATTCATGGAAGAATTAAAGACACGGAAAATAAAAGCAGGGATAAAAAACACTGAGGTGTTCCAATCATAGGGCTAGTAAAAATTGTCGCTCAGAAAATTGTTCGATACTTCTATCGAATATTAACGACCATAAAGGATATAATCCAAATGGTAGCGAAAAATTGGGTTTAATCTATGCATTTATGCATAAATGATTAAGTAAAATTAATGGAAGTAAGAAATAAATTTTTATTTTTTTTCTAGTCCAAAAAAAACGTTTAAAATATTATTTTTTCTTATTTAAAATAATGAATAATTATAACTTCAACAATAGCCTCGTAGTATCCTTACATGTTATAAACCACAGGTTCTAATTTTAAATAAGAAATGACTTGAAAAACGTACCTACACAAAAAATTAATTTTACTGAAGTACATTGGCTACAGCCTAATGGAGAACATGTCGATTCCCCTTCCCATAGCGAGAAGTTTACAACGTAAAGTCGAACACATCAATAGAATAAATAAAAGTACGGTGTACGAGGTAAATAGGTAATTTTGTGTTTAAAAAAAATCATAATTTGATTACATTTATAATATTCGCATCAGCAACATGCTAAAATAATTAAATATTTAATATCTATCGCTATTAATGGTTTATTTAACATTTGTAAATATCTAGAAATACGACAAAGAGCCATGGTTTTTGAGTGCTAAAATATTCAATCTTGGAAGGGAGGATTGAATTCATTTGTTGAATATTGAATATTTTCTCGTTTTAGATGACTTAAAATTTTGAACTTAGGTTCTAGTGTTTATTAGTCGAGTATTTATTCATTTGTGGTGTGTGTATTTTATATTAACATACTCTAAAAAGTTTTGTTAAAACTGTGAAGTTTTTCATCACAAATTTAAAAATTATATTATTAATTTTGTTTAACGGTTCCGTACCCTAAAAGTCGAACCGGAGCCGTAATATGAGGTAAACATTTTAAGCGTTAAAAATAAATTAAATTTTTTTATTTGGCATCATTTAAGAAACAACGTTTTCTGTTTCTTTTTTTTTGACCTTTGAATACTAGGAAATATATTTACATATTGAAAAATTACAAATTAGTATTTGTTATTGTTCAGGTTGCTATTTTCAAACTTTCATGTGACCGTAAATGTACTCCGAACCTTCTGAGTGCCACTATTTAACATATTTATTTTCGTATATTTGTATATAACAATAAGCATAGTACCACATTAATAATATTTTTTATGCATAGTCAGCAGTTGCTCGTCTCCTCAGTTCTGAAGCCAAATCGTTTCTGGTGTTAATTTTAGATCCAAGGTAGATGAAGGAATTCCCTTTCCCTTCCAAATTTGTAATCACAGCTTTTAAAATGCGCGGGGGATTCAGAGTTGATCACAAATTGCTTGTATTTGCTTTTGGTCTAGTTTATTGAGAGGTACATATTTTTTGCCTCTCTTTCTAGTGCTAGAAATGTTTTTATACAAAATATAAAATATGTGTAATAATAAATGAAATGCAAAAGAGCAAACATAGATTTTACTATAACGGTATCAGTAAAAACATTTTTTCTACTAATTGCAGTATTTTGCCCTTAGAAATACGGAAATGAAAGAAACTAAAAATATATATGAATTAAATAAACAAGAAATCCTAATTTCTGCGTATTAAATAAATCAGATTAATGTGATTAATATAAACTCATCACTTATCTGTTACATAGAAATACATGAAATCCAGGCACTTATTATCACGGAAAAACGTGTTTACATATTTAATGGATTAAGAACATTTTACATTACATACCTAGGTATACGAGGTCTGTTCAGAAAAAAAGGTGACTTTTACGCGCATTGGATTCTCGAATTTTTTTTTGTTATTTTGGTACACATGTCCCCAATATATGTTGACATTATCAGCCATTTTGCATTTTTAGTTTGTATTTGACAGATATAAAGGCTAGACGTGTTTTGCCGTGCTTGGCGATTTTTTAATCTAAGAATCCCTATTAAATTTTATGTGAAAAATAAAATTAAGTACTCCGACGCATATAAAACGTTAATTTTTTATCGCATTTGGCGAATCTACTTTGATCAAGAACAATTTTTATAAGGGGTACCAGCTCCTCACAGAAGGCCGAGAAGATGTTAATGACGGTGCCTGCCCAGCACGACAACACCAGAAACGTTAAAGCAGTGAAGAAAATTGTTTTGGAGAATCGTCCAATCACTATTAGAGAAGTTGCTGAGGAAGTTGGTATGTCGGTTGGCTCGTGCCATACAATTTGTTTGGAGGTTTTGTCCATGAAGCTTGTGACAGCGAAATTTGTTCCGAAATTGTTAATTTTTGACCGAAAGAGCCGTCGCATGAGCATCGCTCAGGAGCTGTTAAATGACGTGGACAACGATGCAGATTTACTCAAAAGGGTAATATATAATAATATAATAGAAATAATTGGTGACGAAACATAGGTTATGACGTCGAAACCAAAGCCCAATCATTCCAATGGAAGCGGCCGGAAGACCCGAGACCGAAAAAAGCTTTTCATTTTGCTCACTGTTTTCTTCGATTACAATGACGTGATGCATCATGAGTTGTAATCTTGCCAAAAGGTTGTACGATCAATAAGGAATAATATCTTCAAGTTACGTGCCGTTTGCGTGAAGCAATACGAAGAAAACGCCCATAATTGTGGAAAAACCGGTCAAGGATATTCCACCACGATAATGCGCCAGCTCACTCGTCATTGCTGGTTCGTGATTTTTTGACCAAAACCACGCCCTAATCATGTCTTAGCCACCGTATTCACCAGATTTCCCCCTGTGACTTCCTTCTGTATCTGAAACTGAAAAGGTCCATGAAATTACTTTAATGATTTTAATGAATTATCTTGAGTGATTGAGATATGTGACACGCGAGGAACGTTTTCCCATGGTTTTTTCAGATATTCATAGTAAAGATGCTAATGATGTTAATTTATTTAAGTTGGTTTTAAGGGATACATATTAGACAAGTACTAAATATTTCAGTGAGAATCACTTTCAACCTATGCTTAGTTTTATTCATCTTTTAGTTTAAAATTTCGCCAAAATACATATCGATCGATCACACCAAGGTAACAAATATAATATAAACCTTGAAAGTATAAAGATTTTTCACGAAAAGTTTTTTTTCATCTCTTATTGAGACAGGTTGGAATTGTATTTCAACCTTATTGGCATAGCGTAACCTACACTGTACTTTATTATTTTGTATATAATATTAATTTCGCATATTAGGGTATAAATAGCAAAGAAAAACTTGACGTTCAGTAAAATATCCCTCATTAATTGACGTTCGACCTGAGCGTTTTTCCTTGAACAATGTGTAAATTATGAAGTTCTAGAGAAATCTTTTAATTCGTGCCTAAGAATATTTACCATTTTTAATAATTTTACACCATAAAATGTTAATTATTTCCATGACTTTTAAAAAAATTAAATTTTCTGTAAAATTTCCACAATTTTGATACACACATTTAGAACATACCAAAAATGAAATCATATTTTTATGGGTTATGATAACTCAACTTTTAATTACTCCATTCTGCCTGATATAGACAAATTTTAGACATAATATTAGCGCGCTAAACTAAACTTGTATTAGAATGTTTATTATAAACCAAACTTGACTAGTAAATATCAATCTTCTAAGATATTAGGCCTGGCAAGTTTGGATTTACAATAATAATGGGACTATGTTCATTTTTATAATCATTATTTCAGATAAGAACAAATAATATGTGTGTAAAATGTCAGCTTTAAGTTATCTAGACCTTTAAGTTTTTCATTTATATATCCGTTAAAATAATATTTTGACGACTCAAACTTATATATATAAATATTAATAATTCGTTATAAATTTTGATACAAAAACAACAAACTTATTCAATGGATAAATCTGCTTTCAATTTTGGAGTTTAAATATATTTTATTGAAGGTAGTTTTCTAATATTTGATTGACATGAAAGAATCATTTCACTATATACCTAAAAATCAAAGTCAACCTCGACAACTTCCATATGTACTACTTAGTATTCTCGGCAAAGACAAATCATGCTTAAAATCGTAATGCAAGTGCCAACTTATTAAATGATTCATATACTAGAGCCCCATTTGTTTTCGATCAAGCCGCTATACTTGTCTTGATGAATGACTACAACAGCGACGTGTGAATTAATTGACATATAGGTAAAACTGAAATCGTAGATGATCCAATCTTTTCACGAAAATTGATATAATTTGTTTCGTGACTATGAATGCCCAAATGTCACTAATATTTTTATTATAGTTTATGATTACTACTGTCACTTACCTAAATTGTTAAAAGAATGGAGCGAATTTATTTCAATGACCTAAAACAGAATCTCCAGTTCAGCAGATTTTAGACTAGTTTATATATTACCACTTTTATCAAAAGTCAGAAAGTGTTCTTCGAATATAAATAATCTACTTTTAGATGTTTTCTACTTTTGCTAATTATTTAGCATTGTTTCCCCATGTCGGTATATGAATGACGATATTTTAACAATAACACTAATACTTTCGGAGAGAAGGTTGAATACTATATAGGAAAAAAACATAGTAACTTCAGCAATCGAATGATTTCCGGCGAACTTACTAAAAAGCTAATAAATTATATACAAAGATTTTCCTCGAACGAAATTTAAGCCCTTTTTATTTATGGGATAACAAGTTACCGAGCTCCCAAGAAACCGTTAGTAAATCATTAAGAAATAATTATAGTCAGACAATTCCTGCCGGTTTAACGGGTGACAACGGATTAATTTGGCGCCAGAGGGTATGTGTTTAGTGAAGTAACATTATGTGTGATGTATGTTTTAGTTATGTGTCAACAAAGTTGGCTTCGGTTAATAATGGCAACTTGCTTGACTGATGAACTCACTTCGTTAGCACGCCTTCGTTCTTTCCAAGTACTTGACACTTTAAAAACTTACAGTCAGATTAAGTGATATATGAATCCTGGCCATGATATATTTCAACTGAATAACTAGCCGTAGTCTCGCATTGATCCAATTAAAACATCCTTTCAAAGCTTTTTAAATTTTATTTAAACCAGAACTTTAAAAATTAACTGTTTCGCGTTATAGGACGGAAAGAATTAATAAGATGAACTTTTTAGGATAATAGTTTTTAAATGTTTTTTTGTTTCAATTGCATTTATTTTTAGCGAAATCGATTTGAAGTTTTTCACAATTTCATACATTCATTAAGCCAAAAATATTGTAGCAGCAACCAGGAAGATAGTCAATGAAAGTAATAGAAAAAGGACGTTTTCAACCATTTATTATCAGGCTATAATAGTGGATAAGCAAGGATCACTGCGGATACATATATATCGTGTGTGCGTTTGTAAGTATGCACCTTCATAACTTCGTATCACACAAATATATACAAATATATGCGCTTTCAAAGATTTATGAAATTTGAAACCAGCATTTGATTGACTATTGGCTTTTATATCATAGTGCTCATCGCAACGAATACAATCGATTGAGTTATGCCCCTGAAATTTTCACCCCATTGAGACCGGAAAGTTTCAGGTTATTTATGTTTATTCTTAGATAGTAAATACTTATTATAAAATGGATAAAATCGGATCCAACATCTAGCTAAAAACTTTTTTTCCTTGTATCAGAAAGGCCACATGCGTTCAGTAAACAAAGATGACTGTCATCCAATGCTGTTGCTAGGGTTTCATCGTCTGGTAGTTCAGACTCTAGGGGTTGTCATGATATCAATAATCAGCTCAGTCAATATTAACATTTTTAAACATATTCAAAAAGCTTTCTTATTAAAACTTATTTACCTAAAACTTAGAAGTACCTTTATCGAAACTCATTTAAGACCTATTAAAACAATTCAGTGAGGCACATTAAAACCTTACGTCGAAATCAAATATTAGTAATAATGGTAATAAATAATTACAAAATAACTGATAATAATAACAGATAACAGATAATGAATATGATTCTCGTTCAACAAATTAAATAATTTATTGTGAGGGTATAATCCATACTTCGAGTTTTAATAAAACCGAAATGTGTTTTCGTTTGTGAAATTATGCATTACTTAAAAAGACGGCGAAATCTGAAGGCTAAGTCCAAATTCGTTAAGCTTTACTATTTTACGATATTTAAATATTATAATTTAATTACGTTATTAAAATTGAACGCAACGATCAATTATTTTATGATCTTATTCCATTTTAAGGAGTATTAATATAAATTAAAATATATTTGACATCTTTTTCCTAATTTTATAACAACAATAAAGTAAATATTATAACAACATAAAGTATTTCAAAAAATAATATTATAACAACATAAAGTATTTGAAAATGCGTAATTAATTTTATTTGATAACAGGACACGATAAACCCAACAATTGATATTATTTTCAAATATTTCAAGATTGTATTAATGTGATATCGCATTTGTTGCAATGGTATTTAATTCAATGTTGAAAAGTTTATTAAAATTTAAATCCCATGATAAATGTGGTATCAAGTAAGGAGGTTATACAGATTGTTTCAGAAAACAGTTTCATTGGGTTGCTACTTCCTTAGGTCATCTTTTTATTTCATTGGGCTTAACAAAATTAACATTTTTCATTGAATTACAGATATAAAAGAACAACTTTGGATAAAAAACATACATATTTTTAATTAAAAATATATACCACAATTGGTTTTACAATTTTTTGAACAAATAGGTAGTAAAAACGGTTCTCTAAAAAGGCACTTGTTTTCAATGTAACAAGGTTTTTAAACAAAGATGAGACCAATCTTCTGCTCCGAGGAAATTAAATTAATTGAGGAAAAAACAACAATAATGTTCTGTGTATTGTGCTAAAATATTATCATATGTAAAAGGATTATTTAAATTCAACCAATATTTAAGGTTAATAATACTAAAATATAATAAGAACATGCTTTTTTAGCTTCAGAACTCGGACGAGTTACATATTTGTTGAATTTTTTGTTTAATGCGTATAAGTGTTTTATCCCCAAATAAACTGAAAAAGTAGTTGCGAAAATTCATGAGTGCTATTAACAAAATAAAAAATACCCAATTAGAGACAAAAATACGACACACAACAGTTTTTTTACTTTCTGACTGTTTTTAATTTTAACTACTGATCATACATATCTTTGTTCATTTTTATAACAATAAAAATAGCTATATTAGATTTAGTATATATCGGAATGAAAGGAGACCACAAAATCCATATAGAATTGGGCCCAGGTATTAGAAGAATAAAAATGGTACTCTCAAGCTATACTTAAGCCGCCAATTCGACAAATGGGGAATGTTTTATTTTCATGTGTAATATGATCATTTTTCAAAATGGTTTACAATTGGTATGCCCACGAAACTCTTCAAGTGCGGAAGTTGAAATGAAGGGCAGATTGTATCTTTTTGTATCATCCATAGATGTACCTATGTACTAATTCATGAAACTTACAGACTCAATATTTTCTGGTTGTCCATCGCTGACTTGTCCATTTTTTTATATTCTGAGCAAAATCTGTTTTCTAAAAAAAATATATTCATCAGAAAGCTGGTAATTTCCAGTTTTTTACGTTCGTTTTTTGGACTCAATAATTAATTTGAAAATTCTCCTTTGAACATGTCTAATTTCGAAGAATCCAAAATGCTAAACTATATAATATATATTATTTATACATAGAATACATAGTCGTAATATTAGGAAGAAAGATTTCTCTTATACATTTTACTTACTTTTTTATTTAATCAAAAGTCTCTTTAACTTGTAGTGGAAACTTAGGTTGGCCAAGTTAATATTATATATATATATTTATATATATATATATATATATATACATATATATATATATATACAGAATCACATTATAAAAAAGAAAACAACCACATAACTAAAATAATAATTATTAAAGTATTGTAGCAGATCACGAGCAAACCAAAAAAAACTACAATCGTATATAAAAATCACAAAAATAAAAAAATATTTAGATGTACCTTTTAACCTGATTATTGATGTATGATATGTATGATCTTGAAGAAACAAATAAGAACTTGCCAAAGACTATGCCGTCTATTAAACTAATATTCGAACTGCTATAGATATGTCTCCAATTTTTTTGCTCTAAGTCATAAAAGTTTCCTGAAAATTATCTTAAGACAAAAGTACACACAAGATATAATGTTAAAAGAACTCTTAAAATACTTAAATATTTTTTTAAAAATATTTCTCCCATCACTTGTTGACAAAAAGAACAATGCATTCAATTATATTCCAATATATACGGCCATGATATTTCAAACATTTCCATATAATAAAGTTTCATTTTAGCAAGTATTTCTGTGACAAACGCTATTCTGTATTGATGAGCAAAAATTGGAATTAATTCTTTATTTTAGTCCATTCAATAACCAAAATCACGCTAAGAATTAATATTAACTTTTTTTCTCGTTTGGGGTGTATAGACACACTGTCTAAACTAAAATCCTAAATAATATCGTAAAACATACTGATATATAGCTTTGTGTTATTTATATTTTATAATATTATTTATATTTTATTAAATCTAAATTTCATTTAAGAAAACAATAAGTTTCAATTAAATATCGACTAGGTAGCGCTGCCTTACTTCGCAGAAATAGGGAAATTAAATTAGTCTCTCTGAAATCTAATTAGCTCTTCGTAAATTAGTTTCTCGTTCATGGGTTTTCAAAATAATATTTTTATTGACATTTCCAACAGAATCAAAAAATTTATTAAATTCCACTTGTTCATTGACGCGTGGCATCATCAGTATTTTTCTTCAAACTCTAGATTATTTGCTTCCATTATGCAAATAAATAAAATTAAAAATATTTATGAAAACACCTACAACTGAGTACAAATAGGAAACTTTCCTTATAAATCATATATTGTAAAATCAGATGAGCTCATTCTTATAACTTTCATTAAATTTTGATGTCCATTCAAAAATTCGCAGCAAGTGTGAGTATTTTATTCGAATATCAAGTATCAATATATTAGGAAAAATTTTAGAGTCCAAATATGGCATTCAGAATAATTATATTACCTCATAACATTATATATACCCTCGCTTTACTCTTATTGCGAATTTTGTTGATGAGTTGATCAGTTAAAATTCATAAATCACTAATTTTTTAAGTCCGTAGATTATTTATATATTAAATCACAAAAGTTCGTTAATATGGAGCGATTTGTTAAATAGAATGCTTACTTATATCTCAAAGCCTGGTTTATAAATTATTAATAATAAACTTGTTACATATAAACATTTGGAGTTTCATAATGTTTCCAATAGAATTTATATTAAATATATCATCGACTGTATCTTTAAATGACATGTAAACATCGTGAACTTTTCAAAAATATTTATGGTTTACAGCTCATATATCATAAAATCTTTGTTATGTTTAACAAAATCTTTGTTTGTTATGTTGTGTTGAAACCAACAAACCTTGAATCCAAAAGACCACTGACATGAGAATATTTTTCCTTTTCGTAAAAACGACAATACCTAAATGTCGCGCGGGCAATAATACAAGTCAGATCGATTTGAAAAAAAAAATTATTGGCAGTTAATTAAGTGGAAAATTGTAATACGTGCTGAAGACAAGTTTTAAGAAGAAAATTATTGGCAGTTAATTAAGTGGAAAATTGTAATACGTGCTGAAGACAAGTTTAAGTTGCAAAAAGTTCAAGAATGTGTTTTTAATTGGGTTAGTACTTGTGTTATCGTTTTATACTCATCAGTAACATAAATTAGTTTTTAGGTATATATAGAAAGCCGTGTTAAGAATATACCGTTAGGAATATATTTTGTTAAAAATCTACTACAACAAAATTTGGAAAGTCGGTGATATGGCTTAACCAGTTCTATAAAAAAATCATTATTAAATTTAAATTATTTCGGATCTTGAACAGAAAACGCTTGTATGGTGACCACATGTGCACAAATAAATCGCATTAACTACGAGCATTAGGGATGGATATTAATGTCATAGTTTATATTTAAAAAAAAATATTAAGAACGTCAATAAAATTTATGTGATATCCGAAAAACCTGGTTAAGTACTCATTCGTATTTTTCCTTGCTTCATTTTCGTTAAATAATCGTAGTGGTTTAAAACATAATATTAATTTTTAAGTGTTAAAAGAATATTTATGTAATAATAATAATGACAGATCGGGTAGATTTCGGATCACACTTAAATAAGAGGTCGTGATTATTTATAACGCTTGAAATTGTTGACGCAATCAAGCTAAATAATTTTATTAAAATGTAAATTTTCAAACAAATGGCTGAAAAATCCAATCACACTGCACGTCATACTTCAGTATAAAATATTACAAATGAGATTAAAAATGGTAAATGGGAACAAATTTTTTTTTCAAAAGACTTTTTTAATGATAAGATACGTTATAAAATATACTTTAAGCCTTTTTTTATCACCTTGCATATTAATTGATAAACTATTGATAACTCTATTGGTAAAATTGCATACAGACAATTGAATTGACAGTGAGATTGTAACATCGAATGGCTGTGCGGACGTAACAAAATTATTATAGTTCAGTTGACTACAGAATTATAAATAACTTGAATGGCACGTTGACGCACTAGTGCTATGGGATAATAATGTTACACGAACGCGTAAAACAATGAAATGAATGCAGTTTTATATTAACAGTAGTCCAAGAAAATAAAAAAATATGTGGCTTCAAGAATTGTGACTTCTTGACTTTCTGTGTAAATAAGTCCAAAAGAATCAACAAGGGACTACGAGAATAAAAAAATGTTCGAATTCAAAAGGGTCTATCGTACTTATAGTACAAGTGAGGTAAGAAGAAGCAAGAAAAAAAAACAACAGACCAAGAGAACAAAAGAAATACGATTTCAAGAGTCGCTACCTCTAGTTTCTGTACAAATACGCATATTTAGTACAAGTAAGGCAAAAAAAAAGCCAAGAGAATAAAAAAACGACAGACCAAGAGAATCAACAATAGATCCAGAGGGACAACAGACTAAGAGAATCAACAATAGACCAATATAATCAACAACAGACCAAGATTATTATCTTGGTCTGTTGTTGATAATGATGGAAATGAAAATAAAAAAATGTTCGAATTCAAGAGTGGCGACCTCTAGAGTTTCTGTGTAAATAGACACAAGTAAGCCAAGAAATACAAGCAGTGACGAGACGCCTTTTGAAGACTCCTTTAGAGTTAGTGTCCTTAGAATATACAATTACGGTACTCTTGAATTTTCACCCAATTTTATTGCACACGGTAAAAACCCTTAGAAGTATATATAAATAATTACATAAAAATAATAGACATTTACGTGTATAAAATGTATATATTTGTCTCTTTAGAATGAGAATCGTACAAATTTCCATCTTCATTTCTGAATACAGGGTATGCAAGGACAATTTTAATTAAAACATCCACATTATCCGCAGGTTCTAAAAAAATCGATGATGCAAACGAGAATAAAGAAGACTTTAGTGTCTTTAAAAATGTTTCCTTCAATTGATGGAATGCTATATTTAAATTGTCTGAATGTGTCACGTATGTTCTTGTAAAAGTATACTTTAATGAGATTGTTTTTCTATTATTTTGTTCCTTTTATACAAATTTTATTTAGCTCTCATCACTTTTTGTAGAGTAGTGCATTTAATTTTTAACAACTTGGAATAATCCAAAAAATAAAAAAAATGTTTAAGACAGAAATCAATATTTCATATATTATACATTGAAAATCGTGAATTATATTCATATTTTCAAAACATATGTCTTACGATATAATCAGCCTTGCACTTCTTTCAAATTAACTACTGGATTGCTCAACCAATTTGCCAATATTTATTTGACAATATTTAAATTCACATTTTCTCAATTTTGTAATATTTTTCTCATAATGTTTTTTAAATAATTAAAATATTTATACAGTTTGTAACAACACTAAATAGCGCGACATCAACCACTTGTCTAATTAATCGAGTGTAATCGGGCAAAATGTTATTTTTTAAATTATTGGTCACGTTTATAAAATAAATAAAGTATAAATTTTGTACAAAATCATATTTATGGGTGAATTACCTGTATGAATGGCGCCAATTATCATTCAGATAACGTATGACGTATTGTAATTTGTCAAATTTCAACATGAATTGTGATTTATATATTGCGAAGAAATAAAAGGTAAGTTTCGTTCTTAATTAAATCAGCATATTTCACTGAAATATTACAATGGTAACGATTAGTAAATTAACTAAATACATTAAAATGAATTGCTCTTAATTCTATACATTTGCTTCTTTTTATCATTTTTCATTTACCAAGTACTGTTGTATGATGTTTCATGACATTTGAAAATGGAATATATTTCTGCACTTATATAAATTTTATTTTAATGGCTACGCCAGCATTATAATGGAATTTGGCGTAAAATAAAGTCGTATCTAAATATTTGCTCGTACATAATAATCAAAATATAAATTGTTTTGTTTTATAATGTATTTCTGCACTTATCTAAACCTTATTTTAATGGCTACGTCAGTATCATAATGGAATTTGGCCTAAAATAAAGTTATATCTAAATATTTGCTCGCATTAAAAAACCACAATCCTACTAATTCTACTGATTTGAGAATATATATATATATATATATATATATATATATATATATATATATATATATATATATGTAAAAATTTAAGAAACATCATTGATACCTACAAATACACATTTTAAAACAATAACTATTTCTTCAAAAAGATACAGGTATTCTGATTCAGAAAAAAGTGGTATGATTACAAAAAAAATAGGTGTATTTACCCATGATGCACTATTGTGGATTAAAGTGGCGCTTTAAGTGATGATACTTGCTTTATATAAAAGCGTTTTATCCAATATTGGCAAAAAGAAAAAAGTGATAATTCATGAACCGTGGTAATTTAAATAATAAGTGCAAAAGTGATCACCGAGTAATGGCTTAAAACTTGCTCTATTAGCAAGCATAACGCAATGCAAAATATTAGTGTTATAGTTTATTTGAAATGATTATTATAGGGCAATTAACATCAAAAAAGCTTGTAAAATTAGCGCCAAAGATATTCCATACCTACATTATTAAAAATCACTTAAGCTTCGATGAAGTAGATGTATATATTTTTTTCATTTAAGAACATGATGTGGATACACACTTTATTCATTTACACTTTATTCATTCGATATTTGAAAGTAATACAACAAAAGATCCTTATAAATAAAATTAGGGTTCCATTACCGAATTTTGAATTATGTTAAACTTAAAAAGTTTAACGTAATTTCGAATTCGTTGTATAAATAGAAACTCGGAATATTTGTATTATTATATTTACTAAGAATTCTAAATATCTTCTTCTCAGAATTTTCAAGATAAATCGGGTAGCTAAGTATATATAACAATGGATTTTTAATGCTTTTTCACATGTAATCATTTTTTAAAAAAAAGGTTCATTTTTATAAGATTCCTTTTGCATATATATATACTTTATATTAAAGAACTTTCCTAGAATTTTGTGTCTAGAAACTAAGGAGTTGCTTTGGGCCCCCTCAATTTTAAATATGAAGAGAAAAATGGAATTCAGATCAAAAATATAGAAAATGGAAACGGCATATTGAAAATTCAGAATGGTAAACTTGGTAACGTTCGTAACTCACATAATTGTAATAGCATAAATCAAGAGCTACAGCCTTAAAATGTCATGTCCAATTTGTTGATAGCCAGTTTACATCGACTCATCTAAACTTGAAATACAGCTATCCAGTAAGATGAAATTTACAATTTAGTTCATAATTTTTCTCTCATCAAATTAAATATACATTATTATTGAAAATAATGGCAAAGATATAAATGATTCTGACACAAACATATAAAAGTATTATAAACTATGGGGCTCAATATATGCATGAAGATAATAAAATCTAGTTTTTGAAATAAAAATCTAAAACCCTAATAACTCCTGGCAAGTTTGTGAGTTACCGATATTTATATCAGTAACTCTAGAGGTTTCTACCAAATTCAATTTGGTCCACCGCATGTAGCGAAGAAGCATAAATTTAACTCTTAAACTAATGTAATTGTGAAATAAATATCTTTTCATAGGTTCCCGCACATTCTAGTCGTAAGTGTATATGATTCCTAGTAAGTAGTTACAGATCCATATTTATGTATTTCTAAAATGATAAATGAGACAATTTTCTAGTTCGCCGAACACATATATATTTGTTATTCAGGTAGGAAATAAAATTATATTTCCAGTTCTGAATCACAATAATTTATATTCTCCAAAATTTTTTGTGTGATTTCGCTGATAAAAAAATACTATATCAATCAACTTTTTCATAGTATACCTTTTTGAGGCAAAAATTAAATTAACGAGTTAATTAACAATCCACGACTTACTCTAAAATTATACTACTAAATGATTCGAACTAATATGACATTTACATATGAAGGTATGCTTCTCTATTTGTTTATTTCTTCTATTATCCAAACCCAACTATTCATGTATTCTCCACAAATGTTAGATACGTATAGCTTATATCCTTGAAAAAAATATACAAAATATTATAGTGGGTTAATCTAACTCCATGCACAAGGGCCATATTTCTGCGACCAAAAGGTTTAGTTTTCATATTGCTGAGATTATGTCGGAAATAAAATTGGTAAACATTCATGATGGGTGCCCAATGCATATACTTCTCGTATTTTAAAATATCTTAAATAACTAACAAATCTTCTCTAATCCCACATCCATATTCGAATCTCACTCAACTCGGGGTATGAGTCTAAGTTTTCTTACCTACATATGTTTCTTATTTACAACAGCACCTTCTTTCTTCAAATATTAACTCATCGCTTACGTCATCAGATCAAAAAGTATAACACTTTTTGATCTGATGACATTTCCTACTATTTTTATATTCTCGTTTCACCTTAATCTCTATATTGTCATTAATTTTCATGCACTTGCTCACAGTACAATTAAACTTTTATATTGACTTATGATTTACATTGTTTTACTTTTAATAGCAGTTTCCTTTGTTTCAGTGCACAATCTTTGCAATCAACTTGATTTAAATAAAGATTATGTAAACAAAATATATATGGAAATAAGTAAATATGGAATAAAGAGGCAGAAAAGAAAAGAATGTAAAATATATTCGAAATACCTTTATTCTAAATGCAGGATGTATATAAGATGTAACTATAAGATAATTGAGCATTGGTTGGAAGAGCAACTACGAAAATAGATTATATAGCATGCGTTATTAGCAATTACTAGGTCAACTAAAAACTACTAAAAATATATTCTATTTTAAAACTTTTATTGTATAAAAGTCGACAAAATACAAAATTGTAATTGTACTAAGCAAGTAAAATTAGGAAATTTTCTGTTTTAATACATAAAATCTTTTTTGCTTTAATTTCTAATTAAACGAAGCCTTATTTTATCATTGAAACCTGTTAATACCTAATAATTTCTAACCGTCATCCACTTTATAATTCCAACGTATTATTTTCCAAAAAAAATTATAATCCTTAGTGAATATATTCTACTTTAAAACTTTCATGATATAAAAGTCGACAAAGTGCAAAATTTTAATGGTAGTAAACAAATAAAATTAGGAAATTTTCTCTTTTAATCCATAAAATCTTTTATGTTTTAATTTCTAAGTTAACGAAGCCTTATTTTATCATAGAACCTGTTAATACCCAATAATTTCTAATCGTCATGCACTTTATAATCCTAACGTATTATTTTTCAAAAAATACTAAAACCTACTTTACGCCCAAAAACATGATTCAAGATCAACTACGATATATCGTAATAAATTGACTGACAATTAGTTAACTACTTACAGGTGATATGATGAATACATCGTATCTTCACGTTACTTTGCTAAATTATTCTACTGGGGTACCATAATAGAGAAGAAAATATTTTAAATTATTAAACGGCAAAGGAATAGGTAATTTCTATAAAAACTCCATATTTGAAAATACATTCTACAAAAGACAAAAGACACAGAAATGTTTCCTCCCTTAAGTGTTGTTTTCGTACAATGTATCATAATGTACGATTTATATACATACATATATACGTATGTATGTGTGTGTGAGCATATATATATACATACATATATACACATATATATATATATATATATATATATATCTTAAAACTTTGAATACCTTGGGAACCATGCGTCAACTAATTTATCCTGAAATAAATATGGCGCGGGTCACGAGGCGTACGTTACAAGTTATTTAATACAGCGGTATCTTGCCAAACTTAAGTTTAAAATGGGCGTAGAAATAGAACCTATGTGGCCGTTACACAGTATTTACGTACAATAATATATTCATGCTGTTATATACGGCGGTGCACTCTCTGCTGTATTTGTAACTTCATACTACGAGTTAATGCTAAAAGGGTTTGAGTTAACAAAGTTTGCACATCACTGCTTACACTCGTTCACTGCCTGAATGTAAGCGCGCATTGTGCTCAAGACTCTTCCACTGGATTCGTGTTGTGAATAAAATGTTTGTGTTACCGCCTTGGGAACATAATTTAAGTTTATATTGCTACATATAGATACGGGGCTTCCATAAACTAGTTGATCCTGTTTAAGGCATTTTCAATTATCCTCCTTCCCATGAAACCTTTTAGTTGAAATCTCGTACATCCCTAGGCATGAAATATAGTTTGTATTACTATTTTCACCATATCTTTTACTGAGAATACCACTACGTGACCAGAATTACTTTTAATAGTAACGCATTAAGGTAAATGAATATGGTTGCAGAGAAGTCAGGATAAAACAAATAATTTAATATTGAAACAAATGAAAGCATATTTATTTGCTTATTGACATATATACGTATATACATAGATACACACACACATATACCTATATATATATATATATATATATATATATATATATATATATATATATATATATATATATATATACATATGTTGAATTACCATTAAGATTTGGGGTGTCTAACGGATTTTATTCTTAACGGAGTTATTTCCCAATAAATATAAACACAAAACAACCGTCTGCGGTAACCAAGTCTGTGACCAAGGATCATTGTAAACCTTTCCAAAAATAAGCTGGAAGAAAATGTAATAGAATTTAATCATAAACATATTTCTTTCTACGTTTGCTATTTTATAACATCTCATATATCTTCGACATATATATAGATCGCTAGTGAATGGTTATTTGGGCTGAAGTACGACGACGAAAGAAATTAATATTTAAATAAACCCACTGGATTCGTAATTTGTAGAATCGATTTGTGTTTTATTGAGTTACAGCGGTAAACATAAAAATTAAGTTCTTGTCCCAGAAAATATTTACTAAACAACTTATAGAATTTCGGAGGAAAATCTAAACACACGTTCAAGAGAAAGCAAAATATATTACATTCAGCTAAGAATATTTCGACCCTTAGGCTACTGTATACCTTCTTGTGAACTAATTATTGTGTACTTATATTAAATTTGCGGTATGCTAAACAATTTTGAAATTCCTGTTTATTGATCAATAATTGGTGAAATCGTAATGTGTTCTACAATAGTCATTGCTTTTGATATTTAACATTTCACATTATTAGTTTTACAAAAAAAATTCTTAAGTACAATAGCAATTTTAAAATATATAATTTTGTGACAATAAAACTACGTATAGTTGTACGTCCAGTAATAATTGCTTATATTTTTTAATTATTATAACGTTTTCTTCGAAAAATTTGTAACTTTGTATTACCAATAAACAGTATGGAGATGAACTAAAATGTTCCTATGAATTATCGGAAAGAAAGTAAAGGCAACGGAATAAATTATTGAGACTGTCTCTTTTTAAACACTTTTCATAATTTGAAAAGGTTCTGGAATAGTGAAAAGTTAATGGTGGCATGGTGGTTGTGAAAACATTTTAAAAATTATTTAAATATAAGGTAAAATGTGAACATTTACATTTAACTGTTTTTATATCAAATACTTGATTTGGAATATTTCGAATATTGCTTTTTATAGTGTTTTAAAACTTGTACATATTGAATATATTTGGCGTTAATTTTGTAGAAATGCATTATTCACAATTAAAGGAAACTACGTGATGTAGTATTATTTCTACTTTCTTTAAGTTCTTTACCACGACCTAGGTTTCGTTGTATTACAACATCTTCAGGTGGACTATTAGCAAAGATTGACATAGTTAAGTAAACAAGGAACTTTTAACTGAACCATGTTTACCAGATTTGTGGAAACACTTTCAAAACAATAATATTTATTTGATAAATATATTTCGAACATTCATTAATTTATTAGAATACTATCCACTTATGTCAAAGCAAAATTTGCTTTAAGCGGATTAAGAAATAAATACAAGAATAATAGTACCCAATACAAATGCGCTGTTCATGTTGCCTATTGTTGGAATAAAAAAATGAAATTCAATATCTTGTTATTTCTGTGCTATAGCAATATATCAATTTGTGATTTAATGTAGGAGTACTCCACCGCGTAACTTAACATCAGATATAGTCAACAGAGGGAAAGCTGAATAATAATTGCTGAAACATACTAATCACTTCATTTTAATGTTGAAAAAGTTTTCAAAACAAAAAAAAACAAAAGTTTTCTTAATTACTGTGCTACGATACCATTACTATACTAATTGTAGTTATTTATTTACTCATTACAAATACTGCTTTCCAGAATCCATGGAATACCGAAAAGAAAATTATTTTCGATATTCCATGGAAGGTTTCAATATTAAATAAGTTAAATATCCGAAATGTTTTAATAATATTGCAATTCATATAAATTATAAATTAAATCAATTATTAATTAATGAGAATTGAAAAAAAAGAACTCTTGCCATATTACATAGATATTTTATGATATATTGAGATTAATCCGCTCCTTAGCTTTATAGTTTATTAATGTGTACTATAGAAATGTTTATTGTAAAAGTAGAATTGATATTTGATAAACAATTAAATTTACAATATCAATATCTGAAACAAAAAATATATCTTTATTTAAACATAAGTGTATTTCTGTTAAAGTATTGATATCCCTAAGAACTTTGGAAATCAATAAACCCTACAGAAATTAGGACAATTGCATTCACATTTTTTTGAATGTTTCAGTTCTTATAATTGAGTTTTCTTAACTCAATTTGAATAATAGTACATTGTCTCCTCTGATGGCCATACTTCCTAAACTTTATCATTTCACATTATTAAATATGTAAATTAAAGGTTAAAACTAGACTTCATCTTATTAAACCATTGATGTAAAATAATTTTTCATCCTATGTGCTAAAAAAGACAATTATATAACATCGTATATGCAGAAAGAAGCAAAATTCGTTTAAAAAATACACACAAATACATTTTTAAATCTCTTTTTCTCTTTCTGAGGGTAACATAGTCTGAAAATCTATTGAATAATTGAAATAGATTTTTCGGACCATTCCATACTTTTGCCATGGATAAAATTACTTTACAGCAAATATAGAGCAAGTGGGTAATCATAAAAATAATGTCCCAATATTATAATATTTCTCCTCCAGTAGTAATGCCGATTTTCTAACAGTGCGATTTTGTGTTATTTGTAATTTCTAGTCTTTTCTTTTAGGCTAATGAGAAGCTAATAAATTGTATACTATATTTATTTTTTTAAATTAAAATTAGAATTTTGTATGGCCACAAAATAAATAAATTTTGTAGAAATTTTAATAAATCTATTATTAATTTTAATCTGTTTTGAAGTGAAAAAAACAATTTCGGTTTTCGTCATTAGTTTTATTTCCAAAAAAAATTCTACCGAAGAAAAATTCTACCCACACAAAATAAAGAAGCTCTATGTTAAAATAAAATTCATCCAATTTCAAAATGAAAAACTCTGTATCTCAATTATTTTTAACAAAAATCCTCATTTACAAATAATTCAGAGAATATTTTTGGTTATACATTTTGTTTGAAATATGAAGTAGTATATATTATCATTCATTGTTTATGTGGAAAATGTTTGATTTGAAACTATAAGTTTTTGTTTATTTAGACGGAAATTTATGACAACTTACGAGTATGCTCGTTTTGAATAGCTTTGCTTTCTCCTTAATTTAACTATTAATAAAGGGGTTATTAATTTATCATTGCAATTTATTTACTAAGAAGCCATCAGCAAATAAAATATTTGGAAGGTTTTTGAATTCGTAAATTTCCTGTAACATTTCACTTACAGTCCAGTGTATTTAGGCATGAAAATATAAAAATCCATTTACAATAGAAGAATTTTTAATTGTTATTAAAGAGTTTCTTATATCAAGAAGTAAAAGGTTTACACATTAAAAGTTTCCACTTTTGTTTTCTTAAATTTTTATTTACAGGGAGTATATTGTATTTTTTATAAAGTTGACGTGCATTTTATGTAAGAAAATTATTTATTTTTTACCTACACCGTACAATAGACATAATAATAGTCCACTAAAAGTAGGTATTGAAATATTTCAGGTGTAGAAAAAGGTCAGAGGAGCTGGCAGCGGGGCAAGGAACGACTGCCTGGTAAATGTTTCTTGGCTCCGAAAACAGTTTGCTTTCGTCTCTGTATCTACGGGGAATGTTATTTTGAATATTATTTTTAAAGTGGCCGTAGAAATTCTAGATTACATTCACTAACTAGTTGATAGAAACAGTAAGTCTCACCATAGTAATAATATTAAATTTGAATTCGAGAAATTAGTTTTCTTTCTAGGTAATTGCTACATATAACTTATAAATTTATATTTGCTTATTTTTTATATAAGTGAATTTTAGTACCAATAATGATTTGACAATTCTTTTGATATTCTATGGAAAAATATACCTTAAGAATGTGTTCAGAAAAACATATTGCCGCCTTTTAATATAAGTTTTAAAAATTATAAATCTTAAAATTACCGATATGCTCCATGCTTTCATAATTCCCGAAATTGTTTCATTTATTTATCTATATTAATGTTATAACTGGAATCGCATACATGAATTAATACTACAATAACCGAAAGGTAACAACAATTTAGCTGAATTTGTAAAACAATTAGAATTATAATATTTTTATATACACGTTAGCCAATTTACATGGGTACATTTGTTTCTTTAGATAGAGAACATCGTGCTAAGTTATTTAAAAGCAACATTAGATCCACGAAAATCAATAGTTTAGAAATTATGTTTATTTTTATTTCTTTTCAAAAATATTTACTCCAGTAACAAACTAAACAAAAGTGATTTATATCACTTTTGTTCGAACTAATCACTATTCCACTAAATTACATGAAATTTTATATGAAAGTAGTGTAATCATGTAGTAAGCACAAAGTGCGCGACTTTGTTGTTTATTATGAGCTTCTATTGTTTGAAACTATATGTTGATTTTTTTCTGTTTACAAAAGATAAACGTAAATAAAAAAAATCTCTATGATAAAATTTGTGCAATTAGAGATTTACTTATAATTTTAAAAACTACCTTAGGATATGGTGATAGTTTAGACAAAAAATTGAAGTGACGTAACTATTACAAAATATTCAAAAATTAACATCATATCATTAAGTTACTAAATGTGAAATTTCTGCCATAATTGCAATTTTAGCAAAACTCAGTGTCTTTTTCTTAAAAAAGCAGTAATTTAACTCAAATTTACGTGAATTATTCATAAATCAATGTTTGTTAGCATTAGCAAACACACAATGTGTCCAGGTAAAATGAGTCTCTAATTTCTTCATTTTGCTTTTAACTACGTTTAATAAAAGCTTCGCTTCGCAACTGAAACGCTATTTTGGTACCAGATAAAGAAAACTTCTGAAATTTTCTCTACCTAAATTTTCCAAAACTCTAGCTTTAGCCATTATTGTTAGTATATATAAAGAGATATTGAAAAGAAATGACATTGCATCGGTGTACGGTATAAATTATACGGTGCTTATCACTGTATATTCACATAATATCCTAAGGAAAGAGAATTGTCATAAAAACCCCCGGATCGACAAAGCACCGGTATCGGAACAACGACTGCCGGATGGCCAATTGCCAAATATATTAGCATAGCGCATTAGTTAGTTAATTAGAGCTGAAATTTTCCCATATTGACTTTATTTACCGACTCGTAGCTCCGGTCGGCAGCCGGTAATGTATCAAAACGATGTGATGTATATCGACATCCGCTTCTGTACCGGTTGCAGTATCGACACGAGCTGCTCGGAGTTGAAATCCGCTCGTCCGCCCGTTGACACAAATTAATTAATGTTGAAAGGTCAGAGCAAAATGAAAACCCCGTTTTGATGTATTGACTGTTGGCAAAAGGTAAATAATATGCGGTACGACGATGGACAGGTGTAGGAAATGTGCATATGAAATTATAGAAATATAAATGTATATATGGTACTGAAAAGTGTGCTTTTTGTGTAAAAGAAAATCTTATATTTTTTTATATATTTTGAAGTTTCTATTGATGTGATTGCTGGTAGCTTTCAAGTAACTACCAAATATTGATTTTTTTCACCTTGTTGTGAAACCCATTTCAATGAATTCAAATTTACTTTTCCCATGAGAAGGCGGTGGATTTTTTTTTCCTAATAGAGTATGCTAAACTTGATAACATATTTATTATCATTTAATACACTATTTATTAGTCCATTAAATTAAATTGAAGTTTTTTTCTATTTCTCATTAAGTATCTGCGTCAAAAAGACGTTCTTTTGAAGAGCTTTTTTCACTGTATTTGTGGTTTTTTTCCAAATAGAATTCCAGTTTTTTTGATAACCAATTCTTAAATTAGAAGAAAATAACTATCACGTTGAAAATAACTATTTCTATTCCACAAACATTTTGATTTATGAAGATGTAAAATACTTTAACAAACTTTCAATACACACTCCGACTCCCGATAATGATGTATTATTATTAGGAAGAAATCTTTAATTTTGATAGAAAGTAAGTAAGTAATTTGTAATGAAAAATCTTGTTCTGACAAATTCATAATTTAGGCTTACATAACTTTATTTTTAGGCTACATAATTTAGGCGACAGAATTTAGGCTTACTTGCTTTGATCACCAGGTTTCAATAATTACTCACACAAATCATTTGTACCAATTATGGTTTTACTTTAATATTTTAAAATTGTGATTTCAAATAATAACAAATAAATTCACTCTTTTTCTTTATGCCTATTAAATGTTTCGAATATCACATGTCTCAATACAGAGGCATCTTGAACGTAGGTTAAGTGCTTTCCCTCCAGAGGAAACAAGATTCCCTCCAGAATAAAAAAATTAAACAAGATCTTCTCTGATGCGATCTGATACACGGTTTACATGATTAAATGAAAAA
This sequence comes from Druceiella hillmani, assembly GCA_039881145.1. Classification (NCBI taxonomy): domain Eukaryota; kingdom Metazoa; phylum Arthropoda; class Insecta; order Lepidoptera; family Hepialidae; genus Druceiella; species Druceiella hillmani. Next base: position 4,611,895 of record JAYKKI010000017.1, on the reverse strand, counting down.
GTAATTTCGACATTCAACAGACGGAGACTGCACTTTCTTAAAATATATAATTGTTCGAGGTAGTTTCATTTGACGATTAGGGTTTATGCATTTTGGAACACGAGGTATCAAACTATTTTGTTTTATATAAGGAATTAAAACTAATTATTTTAGACGAATTTTAATGATAATACGATTTTCATTCATTAAAATATTTAACGTATCGCATATTGACCATACATTATCAGGGAAAATAAAAGAGCTAAGAAAAAAATCAAAAACTACAATGATGATATTAAGCGGGATGGAATGAAAGCCACTTTGGGAAATTCCCAGCGGCAATTATTTCATGAATATGTAAACTAATCAAATATACATCTGTCATCATCTTCATCACAAAAAATGATGATCTTTTAGACTCTGTCTTTTACTCATATAAGAAGAAGAATAGCAAGGTTGAAATAAAGTTGAGTATGGGTTTTTAATGGGAATTTCTGATTTACCGTCATACAAAAAATATTACTTTACGTATTTTTGTATACGTTTATTGAAGTGATTAATATAATATTAGTGGATCGTAATGTAATTTTAAACGGTCTCATTGTAGTTAATAATGGGCAGTAATGAAATAACATTATTTTTATAAAAATTATTCCAACACTTTTGCTTACATAATTAAAATTTTTCTTCTACTAATACTTTAGAATACATCGATACGATTCTGTATTAAAATAATTTGAAATTAAAAGGTTTACTTCATATTGTCTTCATGTTTCAAGAAGGAAAAACATTTTCCACAGTGGTAAAAGCCTCACAAAACTAATGATATATAACCATTACATTTTTAAAATGTTTATTACGTTGTAAATTAAAAATATATTCCAAAAAACTAGATCTTTATAAATTTCTTTGTCAATCTAATGTGATAACTAACGAAATGTAGTGTACATCTAGTGTACATTCTGTTCTCTATCTCGATTGCGCCAAACATTTTTTTTAATATTATTTTGCCCACAGCCAGACAATAAATTTCTTACTCACTCGTTGTATCTTAAACGTAACAATTTAGTTAAAGTGAAACTACTAAACCTATTAGAGAGGTAATACGATGGCTGAATCAAATGCAACCGAATATCCGACTTATGGTATTTAACGGTTATATGCGTTTAAAATAATAGAATCGTGAAAAATGACGATTGAAATATAGGTGCTTAAAAACACAGAATCGTGAAAAAACAATATTCGAACAATATGTGGTTAAAAACAAAGAATAGATAAGGAACACTACTTGGATTTTTTATTATGGCATTTCCTTCACTCGTTTGGCCTTAAGTGTTTAATGTTTGATATTTAGAGTTAATGTGATCGATTTAAATGTTTTTTTTTTCACTCGTATAATATTTAACCAATTGACTGTTGGCGGTAATTTTCCAGCCATTGAATAATAATGAATTTAAAACTAAACTGTATTTTGATACAAAACATAGCTGTGTTAGAACAATGATAAAATACACGATAATAGGAAAATACACTGTTTTCCTGCAACTTATAATTACAATGACGCTGAAGCAAAAATAATCTACAAGAAGCAATTTTAAAAGACACTTAACAATGATCAACATGTTCATGTTTCAAAACATGTTACTGTGACCAATTTATAAATTGAGAAGTTTTTTTTTATTAATCATGGAAACAATAAATGTCTTAAACGTAAAAGCCAACGATTTGCAATTTTGAAATAAATCAAATGAGCATCTGTTTGCAAGGCGTATTTCATAGAATTTTGATTGTTTGAATCAGATTTTTGCAATCGGTGGCGAGTCGATGCACGCAGGCGCACAAACACGCATACGCCCACGAACACGCACAGGCACAGGAACACGCACACGCACATACACATACACACGCTCACAGATGAGTGCTACATTTCACTCGAAACCGACTCTAGAAATCTGTAGAAGTTGCAGTAATTTGCAAATTTATTTACGAGTTTGTTCAGAAATTGTTACTGTTATCGCAAAATTTCTCCTTAATACCCGTATTGTCATCATTTTATACTTATCAAAGCACCTATTCGGTGGTTGTTGGAAGTCGGTTCAATTATTTTGTAAAAAGTTTTATTTTTCATTTTTAAGTCCACAGATATATACAAATATACATGCCTATATGTGTGTATGTAACATACATATAGGCATGTCAGTCCCTTTCCCTTTTTTTAGATACACAATAGTAAGTGCTTTAAGCTATTACGTATCTACATATAGATGCCATATATCCGCCTACTAAAGATTCTTCATGTTTTTCCGTATTTCTGTACATTCGTATTTAATTTATATATACCTATAAATATAGATATATCTTTATATATATCTATTTATACTTACTTATCCACCTACATAATAATGTTTAGTCACCTCATGCAATTGTTTAGAACTGCATTTTCTTATTAATTTACCTATCAAATAATACTTTAGTTGGTTTTGTTTTTACCTATACATATTTATTTTCTTATTTCCTTTACTATTTTCTTATATTGTTGATACAAGTGAAAAAAATTACAAACTGGATAAATGTAATCCTTATCACTGATAAGTTTTTATTACCACATCACGGCTCATTCCTGTTATTCTCATTTGATTAAAGGGGAAATTTTTGTGGCGCCTAATTATGTAAGACTGTTTACAAACATTTTTGTTAGGTTATGATTAGACTTATGCCATCAAAACTTGATCACGACACCTATGTGTTCTTTGTTGAAGATTTTTATGGCATACTTTCAATTTCCAAAGCCAAGTTCTATTCAGTTTTTTTGTAGTAACCTGAAGACACTGAAATAGAAAAACTGTCAAATAAATTAATTAATGCCACAGATATAGGCTAACATACACAAAACAGACCGTACTACCGGAACATTACACTGAGGAATTTGAATCAGGATTTCAATAGAGTCTCTGTTTGAGACTTACAATATTGATTTGAAAAGAGCAGGTGCTCAAGTATCACGATTTAAGGAGGATGTACCCGAAACCTCAATACTAAGAAATTAGAATCGGAAGTTTAATGAATGAGTCCATGTTTGAGATTCAAAATACTCATTTAAATTGACAGATCCTCAATTTCTACGGCTTAGCAGGCAACGCTCCTCCTGCATCAGGACTGAGGAATTCGAATCCAGAACTTAATAATAAAGCCTCTGCCATAGACATAAAAACAACAATCACGCTGAAGGCAACAGAATCCTAAGTCTCATGATTTAAACAGGCTATGCCTCCATGGGTTCAAGACTGATGGCTTGGAAACCAAAGTTTACAACATAGTCTGCTTTTGAGGCCCATGAATTTAATAATAATAAATTTTAGAATAAAATTTTAAAAATATTATATTTTTAAAACAGCATATCTTCAGGTCTCGTGATACAGGCATGCAGTACCCCTACACTATCGGAACTGACGAGTTCGAATCCATGAATCAACGACAGAATCTCCGCTAGAGACTCAAAGTACTGTTTCAAAAACAGCAGATAATAAAGTTTGTCAGTTGAGACAAGTAGTATTCCTACAGCATCCGACTGAGGAGTTGGAATTCAAAGTTTCGACAGAGTCTTTGCTAGAGATACGGTATACTAATTTAAAAAGAGCAGATCCCCAAACTCATGGTTGAATCTTGTAGCATTTCAATTGAGAATTTTGAATTTAGAATTCAATGATAAAGTCACTGATTGAAACCCAGACGAACAAGTCAGACGGAAGCAAGCTCGACGATAACTCAATCCGCGCTACTGAGGAGTTACTGTCATTACTTTTCGGCTCTTTCATTGCAACCTTATTTCGCTAAATAGAATTTATGTCAGCCTTAGTCGCGTCTTCTTAAAATATAATTTCTCAAATATCATCCAAACTCAATCACGGCAGCTGCACTTTTCAACGTTCTCAACGTTGATATGATATATCAAAATCGTTTATATGATATATCTTCAATTTCTACAATAAGATTCAAAAAATTTCCACGGAATCATATTGGATGTATATCCTCCAAAATAAAAAGGAATAATTTAATTCGTTTAAAAACTGCCGATGATATGAGGTAACATAAACAAACAAAAAAAAATCATTGTTAATTAGAACCTATTTTTTTAAAGTCGATTAAAATTAAGGTAAAGGAATTAATTCACGAGAATTTTGTTAATAAATGCATATGTACAAAATTAAATGTAGCATTTCCCCAAGAAATATTTATCAAAATGAAATGTCACTGTGCAGACACTATATGTATCAAAGTGTTTCGTTTATGGTACAGTTTAGGGTGTTTTCTTTGTCTTAACAAGTGAAAAAAAAATGAATATAAGTTATATAAATTTATACACACACACACACACACACGCACGCACACGCACACGCATGCGCAAGCGCGCTCACACATACACACACACACACGCACGCACGCACACACACACACACACGTGCACGCGCGCTCACACATACACGCACACACACGCGCACGCACGCATATATATATATATATATATATATATATAATAATTTAAAAAACTACGAAATAAATTCCTTATCGAAGAAATTAACGGATATTATGAAAAAAATTAACTTACAGGAAAATTTTAAAATTTTAGGATATTCATTTTTAATGCAAAATATGTTATTTTACAGTTTTATGAAACTTCATCCTGGGTTTCATCCAACAAACATTTGGTTCGATATATCCTTTATCCTGGATATATCGAACCAAAAGAAAAATATATTGGAGGAGATTTTTGCAATATTTCAAAACATGCTATTATAAAGGGGAAAATATTATAAAAACATTCATCGTGGTTTCCAGATACGGAAATCGAAAAACGCGTTTAATTTTAAATGAAATAGTTTTTCCATTTCCTAAGATTTTTTGTCTTCCTGTATTATTAATTAGGTCTGTCTTTCTGTATTTTTGTTTAGGTTTAATTCTCCCATGCACCTTTTAATGCAGGGCCTTTCCAAATACACCTTTGGGCTTAAAAATTTTAAAAAAGGTTGTGTCTTGTTCAGTAATTTTTCCGCACTTCTCGCAGCACTTCACACTATATAGCGATTTTACCGAATATGCAGTAACTACTTCACTAGTTCTTACTGAAATATATAACTAACCGAAGTTTCTTAAACGTTTAGCATTGTTGAAATTCAAAGATTCAGGATCACACTTTCTCTTTTTCTCTTTACATTCTAGTGTTGTTGAACACTTATTAAATATAAAAGTTCCAGAAGAACTTGTTAACGACGATGATGACGACGAAAGACTTGATTTGACGAGAAAGAGTTCTTAACAACAATGTAAGCTACTTATTTAATTATGCCAGTTTGACATAATAGTAACAACATAATTTTTTTTGGTTCAAAGAAGTCTAGATAAATTAATTTTCCTTATAATGTGATTTTTGAACTTTAAGTAAAATATTATAAGCTGAAGTTTCAGTAGCATCAGCCACCTGGAAAAGTTGGTTTCAAAACTCATTTACTAATATTGGATTGTGACAAGATGTTCACAATCAACTATAAGCAATAAACATAAATAAAACACATTATTATACGACATTTGGGACTTGGATGGGAAATTGTCAGTAGGAGTTGTGATAGCACAATAAGCCTGTAAAAGTTGATCTTAAGATTAAGGACATGCGGAGGATGCTATTTAAATATAACCTCACTCAGAGTTGTCATAGCACCTGACGATGTTGATGTGTGAAGTGGAACATTGAACACTAACTTTCGGTAAATTCTTCTTTTAGGTTCAAAATATTTGTCATTATTCATAGTTTTTATTTCGGTTTTATCTATTTTATATTCACCAACACGTATTAATATGACTCGTGCCTATATCTCATGTCCATGCGGTAGTTCGTTTGTTATGATGAGATAGTAATTTTATTATGGTATCTCATTCCATCTGTTTTAATTTTCGTATTTTCGAACATCACTTTCATACGCTGTTTATTCATGATAAAAATTGTAACCTAAAACAGATATTTTTATCAATAAAGACAATCGATTTAAATTAATCCAATATCATTAATAAAATGATGTTAAAATTTAAATACCACGGAAACCTATTTTTGGATGAAATGCAATTTTAATTAACATTTTCATAATACGAGAGCTCTATTTTAAAAGCGCTAAGAAAATAACTATTATTGTAGTAAAGTGGTTTAATTCAGGAACAATTTTTTTTATTTTTGCATCCACAATTCAATGACTCTGTTGAAGTTTTTAGTCAGATTCTGACTTAAATGAAGAATTAAGATGGACTTCATGATACGGCAAACATGACAAAAAATAATGAAAATAAACAATTTATATTTTTAAAATTAATGAAAACAAAGTATCAGGAAGAAAAAACGGAAAGTGGCATCTGCGACAGATCTATAGTAGATTCATTTGTCGAGAAATGACTTTTTGCTTTAACATTCTAATTTTCTTAAACATATTAAATAAATATTAAATTTCGCGCAATAAAGACTTGCTTTACTATAATATCGGTGTGCAGTATTGTGATCGTATGTGAGTGAACTTGCTACTATCATGTTTTTGTCAATATGTCAGAATAAAAGTGAAAATTACCCATGCATATACTTATGCTATACAAGTGACAAAATAAAATGATTTAATCACAAGAAAATTTGTATCATAAATATTACAACGTGCTATTACATTCTCGCTGGTCACTTCTTTATCCGACTTCGGCAGGCCGATTTTATTTATTCGGTTCGTAACTTCCGACCATTGACAGATATAGTGCGGCTTGTGGGGGAATGAATGTTCCGGTTTTATATATCTAAATATAAAAGAATTCGTCAGGTTTTTTTATACTATCGCGAGAAACAAAATAAACGTATAAAAGAAACATATCATGGTAAAAATGTCATGGGTAGATAACGAGACACATAAACATTTTATAGAAGAAATATTGCAGTCATATTATGGCCGTATGTTATAGGCATATATAGCCGCATTTTTTCTGAAGAAATAAATTCATGTTTAATCCGTATCGCTTTCGTTCTGTTATATTTTACATTACTTTTTTTTAATAGTTACAAGCGTCTTACCGTTTTTAAATTAGTCGCTTTATACGTTACTAATTTGATAGGGGAAAAGTCGGTCTGCTTTTTAAATGGGACTATTTGCACTTTGTAGTTTAATAATAGTTAATTTAATTTATAAAAGCTTCAATAAAACTAAACTCGTCCATACTTAATCAATAAAACTACGCACATCCATACTTAAACGAATAAAACTAAGCTCATCCACACTTACTTTATTCTTATAATTTATTTAAATTAACGATTGTGTAACTTTTCAAATTGTCTCATGGCTCTCATTGTATTCAATTTAATGATTTTCTGGGTGATCTGCACAATTCCAATTGCTTATTCCATTTTTTTTTCTACAGGATTGTATTTTAATCTTTTAAGAGGTATACGTCAAAATTTTATTTTTCCAATGTGACTATTACATACTATTCCAAATTTTGTAAAAGTTTTTCAACGAAAATATCAATATATTTGGTATTTTTTATGACATATGTATACCACGCTCTTCGTGCTATGTATATATATGTGTACATATAAATAAAAAAAAATGTATAAATATATATATATATATATATATGTGTATATATATATATATATATATATATATATATATATAAATGGCTTGTGGGATATTAATATAAAGAGCAAATTATATGAATCCCGAAATTATATATTTTAGATTTTTATTGACACTTTTCTTAGAGAATGAAAAGATTTATAAATTTTTTTCAAAAACCTTTTCACGTAGGAATTATAAATTTGACATAATATAAAATATATTAACTTATATATAATCAATTCACATTAAACTTTTATAAATTTAGCTAAATAGAGCTATCCCAGCTAACTACTTGCGATATTGAAGGTAAACCTAATTAAGTCAGGATACATCGATCAAAAAATTTTAGTCATTTTAGGGAAGGTGCTTAGTGACATACTTCGTTTGAAATATAATACAAAAATATAAATTTTGTTTTTGATGAAATGTTTTAAATTCAACAATTGAATAAAATCGAATAATTCAAAATATCACGAGAGTATAATATTTGTTTAGAAATGTATAAAATTAATATGTTGAAACAAAAATCTATTTAAATTCAATATGTTAACTCAAGAGTCAAAATGGAAAAAAATAAAGACCGTCTTTAAAACATATAAACAATTTAAATATTTTTTTGTTATTTTACAAGAAATTTTTTTACATTTGTTTTACTTCTGTAACCAGCGAAAATATTTTGTGATATTATTTAAAATAAGGCTGTTAAGTAATACCAAGCATTTTAAAATTTTGATGAGGTGTGTATTAAGTAGTAACACTTTTCTTTTAACACGTTTCTTATGTTGTTAATAATGTAAGATTATCAATTATTCATAATTTGGTATGAATTAGTAAAATTTATTTGAATAGTCTGACTTTTCCTTGTAGCAAGATTAATGTTACTCCGCATTTCTTTTCGGAACATATGCACTATACAACCCGGAACATTTCGACAATTTTTTTGAAATCATATGAAAGTATACACATTAAAAACTACATACCAAGAAAGAAATTCTGCAGCTGATGCTTATTTATTATAAAAAAACCATTTTAAAAAAAAGTACTCACCAGAAATATGTCGAAATTTGTACATTACATGGTTATTTCTCACTATTATTCTCACTATATAGTGATTTAATTTCACTATATAGTGAAATTAAATCACTTAAAATAAACATTTAAAATTATGTAACAAAATGTAATTTTTAACAATCTTAAACGTCAAATAAGAAAAATTATCAATTATACCAACTTAATAAGTTCTACTATCTGTAAATCTCTAATTTATGGTTCTTTTTTTTCTAAGTTATGCCTAACAACTTTTGCACTTGCTATTACTGTAAAAATATAATTATGGTAATTAATTTTTAAGATATAAACTGTGAAAAGGATACAAATATATGTAACTAAAATAATTTAGGGCTAGGATTTTGCTTATTTAAAGAATAAGCAAAATCCTAGCCCAGGTGGGTTTAATTTAAATAATCAACAATTGATATCGTCAATATTAAACTTTTTTAAATATGAAAAAAATATTTTTGTGAATTTAAAATGTATTCAAAATTTAGGCAATATTAAACCTTTTATTAGCAATAAATTTAACATTAAAATGACAAAATTGAAAAAAATAGTGTGTGAATTTGAAATATATTTAAAATTTAGGCAACTACAAAGTGAAATGAATGCCATAAAATATCCAAAAAATATATAAGCTATAATACAAATAAACGTTATTGTTTCTTGAACGTTGGCGCAATTTAAGCAAAATATAGTTGTTTAAATTGACATATTAAAAGAAAATATTCAATCTTCATAATTAAATTTTTGTTATAAATACTTATTAATTCATAACAAATTATGCTTTTAATTGTGTAGTGTCAGCGATAAAAGATTAAGTGAAATAATTGGAAAAAGTGGTTAAAATCTGTTCCATAGCAAAAAAAATTGTCAGGTACAAAATTTTTAAAATTTTTTTTTATAATTAATAATCACCGGCTGCAGAATTTTTATTCAGGTATGTAGTTTTTAATGTGTATACTTTCATGTGATATACAAAAAAATATCGAAATATTCCTGGTTGTATAGTGCGTTTATACCTTCTTTACAATTAGTAAAAATATTTGAATAGTGTTATAGCAAATGAATTTTCCGCACTTATACGTATATTAACTAAATATTATTGTAATTTAGCACTATGAAATTTGAAATGAAGACAGAATATAAAACTTACATATTCATCATTCGGCCTACTTGAGCTATAAGTGATATGAACATGAATAAATTTAAATAACTTTTTTTTTGCATTTTTTCATGCAATATCTTTAAAATTACATTCTTATGAAAATTTGTTTAAATATTTTATATATACGGTGAGCGTATACAATAATAATAAATGTCTCTTTTTAATTTACCTTTCTTTACAGCAATTTGTCACATTTCACAAGACGTCTTTTGAATTTTCCTGCCCGCCTCATAAGTAGTTCAAAAGAAAATATTGCGGGCCTATGTGAAATCTATTAGACTATACATGTATATGACATAAAATAATATTTGAAATATAAATATGACATTTTCTTAAAAAAGGAATGTTATTAGTTTTTTTCTGATGCGCCTTTAAATAAATACAACTATATTCGGAATTAGATTCTTAATATGTCAAGAAGTACGTTTGTCTCATCAAAGAAAAATCGACTTATTTTTCTATAAGTCATCGCCGTAACAAACAATATTTTTTAACTTTATTGACAATAGGAAAAGCCAGCCAAGGCGCCATTGGCTCTGTTTCCTGAACTTTTTGCTTGCTTTGTTCGTTTAGTTCGGTCAACGCTCCTTTTCTACACGTTTGTTGTAAGGCTTTTCTATTCAGCGTTTTGTGATACAATATATTTGGCATGCTTGTACTTGTCGAACTAAAAGGGGTTGGTTTGGCGGCACGCAAACATATACATTTTTGATTTTTCATGTTTCAATTGTATTTGAAATTAGATTCTTAATAAGTATCGAAATATTTTTCTCGCGTCAAAGAGTAAAATAAAAATTAAAATTTATTTTAAAATGTAAACAAAAGTGTTCATCGATAGGCTCCTTCGCTAGATATGGGTCTATTACTCGTTTTGTAGTTTATCCCTTCTAACTTTATAACCATGCATGTGAAACCTCTGAAGAAATTTAAATAGGTTCTTTTACTAAGTTCTTCAACGGAAAGTTATTTCAGTCAATTCGCTTAAATAAAGAATGGATGCAACGCAAGACATTATTTGCAAGACAAATGCAAAACATGCAAGACATTTTTTTGCAAGACAAATTTGTATATTAATTAGTATTAAATCATAAAGATTTCGTTTCATATCTGAGCTGACCTTCCGCTTATCTTCCGAAGCACAGCTGGTAATATAACGCTACGTCGAAGACAATCGCTTTATCAGGACACGACAGAGAAGATAACCACTTTCATAAGTGCACTCCCATTTTTCATAAATTAATTTATCCAGGTTTTTTCCTGTTGTCTTCATTATCGGTATTTGATGCCCGTAATCAATGTATTCAAACGAAATTTAATAATGTTATTTATAAAAGTAGAATTTTGTTATTTGTACCGATTGAAAAATTAAGACTAGATCTTTAAATAACAAGTGCATAAAAATCATTAACATTCAACAATACTCATTATAGGATTTGAAATAATTTTGTTAAATTACAGTAATTATAATGTCAATTTTCTTGCGTCTTTACCTAAATTTTATAAATTCCTTTTAGTTGCTATTAAAGCGACTTAAACTCAATTTGAAAGAACTTTGGAGAATACCATGTTAACAAAAAATATTAAGTCAATAAACGGTTAAATCCTTTTCCAAATGAGATTTATAATGCATAAACTTATCAAGCCCTTAATGTTCAAGTTAGGAGTTGAATGTGATTGAAAACATTCGATTTACGTACTAAACGCAAAACAACTTACAGTTACCACTTGATAAACTTGCCGTTTTTTATAATTGATTGTTGACTCATTCAAATCAAACCAAATATTTGGCCAAATTTCGACTAGATTTAGTGCGTCGCAGTTGATTTGGGGAATACTCTTAGTGCAAAACTAAGACTCCAATAGGATTTAGCAGGTTTTCATTATAGAGAGTGGCTATTGGTAAGAAAGCAGTTTTTCGAAAATAGCATTGCTTGCCTTTTTAGGCTAATATAGTCGTTTTCCTTTATCATACAGTAGATATTTGTTTGAATATTTCGATAGGTATAAAAAGTAAAATTTTGCCAAAAAATGGACTTAGCAGGTTAACGATAACGATAACGAAGATAGATGATATTTTTTGAGCAATGCATCAATTGCAAACGCAAGTTTAGCCAATGATTTCATAAACGTGTCCATTATATAATAATCTTCCTTCGGTCACATATCGCTTACCAGCAGTTTTGTAATGAGCAGAGAAAAATTATGTATAACTGAATAATTGCGAACATAATTCTTTCTACTAAATTGTTTAAATACTTTTGCAATACTCTTGATTTTTTGAAATTTTAAAGATAATTATTTCTCCTTGTTCGTAATAGGAAGTAATGTTCATTTACTTCAGGTATAAAAAGGCAAGATCCATCTAATATGTACAGAGAATGATGATACCATACTGCGTCATACAATGGGCTATGTTGCAGTAAACAAGATTTACTAAAATGGTAATATTTTATTTTAATATAAAGTAAAAGTTCATTACACAAATATTGCATATAAGCATAGCATAAAGTTATAAAATTACCACATTATATTTTATCTCCTAGAGGCGACATATCTTTAAAATGCGGTTAAGTTTGACGACATGGCTGGGAGTAAAGCAGCAATTAAGGGTTTGCACATCATAGCTTACCCACTAGTTACGGCTCGCAACATTTTGTGAATATTCTGCAAATATGTATTCTTTCATCTTTTACATGTTATAATACACATTTGTATAGCGCACTGACCTCCGCTTAGAAAAATGAGTAGATAAGAGTATACACTTTGCTCACTAAGTTAGGTTTCAATATTGATATTGAAAAATTATATAGAATTATTATTATGGTTATAATGGAATAAACTTTGATGATAAGAACCTTACTCATCTGTAACCAGAATGCACAAAGCAAAAATACTCTGGGAATAAATAGCTGTACGGTATTCAGTTTTATTCCAAAAGTGGTTGCGTTTACATTTTCATGCCATTATATCTTCAGTTTTGCAAAGGAACTTAAATTTTGGTTTTGCAGACTATTTACAAAAGCGGATAGCCCTTTTACGCTTACTCTAATGCACGTTAACTCATTTAAAACTTTAAATCAAGCGTGGCATTAAACAACATTTCCAAAAAACATAATATTCCTTTTGTCGTGCTTTTAATTACATACTCATTACTTACACGCTGAGTTACTTTTCCGTTGATAGTCTTTGGTGGCGCTAAACGCTCGTATTGAGTATAGTTGGATTACAATTTGAGTTTCATGCACTAATATAATAATACGTTTTTATGGTCAAATCAAACCACTCAAGACAAATGATATCATGTTACATTAAGGGTGAAAGCACCATCAAAAAGGACAAGTGTTATGTTTTAAAATTACTTTGAAATCTACTAATTTTTGTTCATTTCAACATGTGATACTTTAAATGTACCACAATGCTATTGACTAAGACAATAATTAGGTAAAAATTTACTTTTTTGAATATAAAAAATATTGAGTGAACGTCTTGTCCTTATGCCATTATTTGAGCGTAACGGTTACTGGAGTGGATTTTTACCAGCCGCGCTACGAGGACTCGTAATGGTGAATGCTTTTTCATGTTTTAACTACATAAGTGTGTACACATGAATATATGTGAATCTATTTGGGCGACCTCGCATGGTTGAAAAAATTTACTTAATATCGAAATAATAAAAATAAAATATCTCAAAAATTTTATTCCGATTTATATTTGAGAAACGTTCGCTTTTCTCTATTTCCCAAACAAAGAAACCTCCTTGTTTTAAAATTAAGAAAGGAACTTAAACGCTTGCACTTCCTCGTGATATTCACTCTTTATTCACTGCATAATCGTCTGATTGCGAATACACCAGGTTTCAATTTCCTTTGTGATGAATTAAAAATAAAACGAAATACACAGCTATTTATGTTATAAGCATCACAAAGTCTGTTTTGATTTACTGTTTAATTTACTGATCATCGTCGAAGTGCAATATTTTTCTCATATTTTTATGTACAAAAAATTGTAATTACACAAAATAGTATTACATCTACTTTTAAGTAGATTTCATTAATAAATATTTAAGTAATGTTTATTTAAACACAATTTTAAATAATGTTTAATTTATACGTGCATGTGCACGTGTAATAAAACATTTTATGTTATATCAATTTCCATGTCACATTGATCTCTTAAATAATTTTTCGTTTTGATAATTTTAGTACTTTTATAGAGGTTTCGTACCGATTTTTATGATTCCGGTGAATACCACAGTTCATTATGAGGAATTATAAATTTGTGTAATATCTGTATATGACAGTAATCGTTTTTAGTTTTTATAAATAATTTTTTTGTCATTAAATACTAACAATTATTCTCTAATATGACAACTCGACTTAATCACATATTAAATGAATATGGGTTCGATTTATTGCATGAGAGTCTGAAATTTCTTGAATACACCGCAATTGTCTTTTTAAATATAATATAGAAATTACGAGTATACAAATATAAGCTAACGGTTACAAAAATAACGAGATGTTTGAAGGGAAACCTGCAAAAGAAGCCAAATTTTAACATAAAATCTTATCTCTCCAGGATAATATTCTTGAGTGACAAGATAACATCCATCTGTTCTGTCATCGTATTGTTCATACATCTGTTCTGTCATCCATCGTGTGGTGTTCTGTCATCTTATTGTATGCGATTATATGTAAAATGTATTATTTATTGGGAATATAATTTTGTTTAACTGAATTTATCCTACTAACAACAAATACCATCATCACACACAGTGCGCGCACTAAATTAATACTTGAAGTAATAATAATAAGTGCTTATTTATAATTCCAGCATAACATTGATTTTTACCTCGAATATTATATTCATTGACTCTATACTTGAATATTTACTTGTATTTAATACAGCAGAGAGGCTTGCAGATTTACATACTTCTTGTAAATAAGAAGCTATCACGTTGATTGTTAATGGCATAATAAAATGACTCAATAGTGAGTCCAAAACCTATACATACCCGCATATATTATTAATGGATTATGTGTTGGATGGGTGTAATACTGAAAAATTGTTTGCTGTTAATAGTGGTAGGTAATTATTGGTGAGGTGGGTAAGTATGACGTACATTGTTTTTTTATTTACTCATAGCTGAGCAAAAGAACCAATATAGCCTATATAGAAACTATATAGTCTTAATAGAATATAGAAGTCTGGGTATAAATTTAAATTAATTATTTACAATTAAGGCCCATTATTTGTGGTTATTTCTTCGATTTCAATATTCTAACTATGAACAATTATATACTACTATACAAACCGTAAATAATTTAAAACGCGAAATAATTTCCCCAGAAAAAAAATTATAAAACTCTCGGCGATTTTTTACTGTCAAGTTTGCCAACTTATTGTTCTCCTTAGAGAGGCTGTTGTTTGTGAGTTCTGGGATCGCACGTTTGAGCTATTTCCCACGTTATACAAAATGCCAAAAAAAACTAAAATGTGAGGCAAATATTAGATATGTAAATACAATATATCAATGTTTTTATATATTTACAAATAATATTAAAATATTGGACACTATAGGTTTCTAAACAGTGCTTCTAAATGTTTTCCGAGTTTATTTTCCATCCCTTGTGGTGAGCTTGAGAGTTTCGTAATTTAATTACTTACTCTTTTCACTTCCATAAATGATAATTTCATATGATACTTTTCACTTCCATAAATGAATCTGTTTTGAAATAATTTCATATATACAGATAACATTATTACATTTTCATTTCAATAGAAAAATATTTGCTACTGTAAGTAATATCAACGAGAATGCCCAATAAAACAGCATAGCCTCGGACATACCCAATTTAATAGCATAAGAGAATTTTCATATTTTTTTAAAGAATTTTAACGAGTTATATATTAAAAGGCTCAGAATTTAATTAATTATTAAGCGGTTTGTTAAAAGAATGAACAGAAAAATCTCATGGTTTACCATTAGTCAGTGTCAATCGTGAATCGATGGTAATTTGGATTACATGAGGTTGGTAGAACCAAGCTACTTGTGATGGTATAATTGACACGAGACTAAACGAGGATTTTTAAATAAATTACTCAGCTCTTAGTGTACATCACTAATATTTCAGTTAGTATTTTATTCGGAGAACTGCAACTTTATACTATGGATATTTATAGAAAAACTAAATAATATCGTAAATCTTTCCTCTTACAACTTTAATCTTTAATCCTTCGCGTGAATTTATAATATATCTTCAGAAGTTTTCCGACGTTTCAATTCGTGATATTTACATTACACCAAATATTATTTTCCTAAAGTTGATTTACACCGCAATATAAAATTAGCAGATGCCTTAGCTGCTTGAAATTCATCCCTGTAATCTCTCCATGTACATTTTGAACACAGCGAGAAACAACTAACAAAGAGGGAGTATTGGTCGGTCATTCACCTCAGACACAAGCAGACGATTTTACATTCCAAAGTGTTATTGCTACCTACGTAGGAGTACTATTTGAATAGGGTGTTTAGATAGCATATTGATTTTGTTTCACCTAATGTTAAATAATAATGCAAGTTGTTAAAATCGTAATTGAAAAGTTTCCCCATACCCATTCAATGCATCATATCAATAATTTAGTTAATATAATACAGTTTGTAACTTAGTTATTTTGTCTACATATTAAATATTTATTTTAATAAAAGTAAAATGAAAAATAAACTAAATTAATATGCGTATTGTTAAAGCATATTTAAAGATCACATATCTTTAAAGCATTTCAAAGTTGTAAAACCTTATCTAAAAATAAAAAAAACAAAGACATGCGAAGTATAAGTGAAACTCTCATTAAGAGAGTACCGTACACATTTAGGCACTTATAAATATTTAAGGGCGCTTAGTATTTCTATTAACTTATTTACAAATATAATTTTTTTCACAATATATGGCCGACTACATTTTTTACGGGCATAAAAGCATGCTGCAAATTTAAAAAATATAAAATCTGGGATAATCACTATAGTTTTCTTGTAATTTTCTAATCAGATTTTACCAATCCTTATTTTTTTATTGTTTGTTTTTTTAAAAACTGAGGGAGTAAAAGCTTTTATTTTTTGAAATATCTTTTTAAATATACATATAATGCATGAATTTTATGTTAATAAGGTATTTGAAAATGCCAAATTTCTAATTATATATGTGTTCTAAAAATTAGCTCCGAATATAAAAAAAACCTAAATATACAGCCTACTACATCTTTCATGTAAGAATATGATGCATGTTAAAAAAATACGACATCTAGACACGCACGCATTTACGCAAGCAGGCACGCAAGCACGTACGCGTGCATGCACGTATGCACGCACTCACGCACGCGCGCACGCATGCACGCACACACGCAGCATGCACGGACACGCGCACGTGCTATTTTTATTGGGTTCGGATATTTAAATTTTTTGCTTTTTCGACACGATTACGGCTTTTAATAAAATATTAATTATTTTAGTCAATATTTCGGATTGAAATTAGAATTATGTAAATGAAGGATTAAATGCCACTATATGAAACCTATTTACCTAACATGCCCGAAGAAAATATGCCGTCAGTGTACAGGTAAATAGTTTTATTTGCTTGAATTGCACGTTTAAATTTTCGTTTATTTTAGTTTCTTAATTTAGTAGTTTAATAATTTAGATTTTTTAATTAATTGTTTATATTCCAAAACCAATTTCAGTAAGAAGTTTGTTTATTTTCATGATCGAACCTCGACTTCACGCCTTTTAAGGTTTCACGGTGGAAACTTATGACAAATATATTGTCATAGTTTAATAAGAAGCAAAATCTCACTATCGGATATTGACTATTGTATTAAATATTCTAATGAAACAAAATAAAAATAGGTAAGTTTTAATATTTCTCGCTGATAATATCTCGATAAATATCTCGATGTGATAAACAATGATATTATGGGATATATTTAAAATAATTCACCTTGGAAAGATATACATTTAAGAATGAATAAATTAAGGTCTGTAGTGGTGTTTCAAAATGGTCATGGAAATATTGACAATAAAAATAAGGCATCAATTTTTTATATTTTTTGTTTTAAAATAATCATCGATTACGTTCATCTGATTTCTATAAATTTCGTAGTTTCAATAAATTTGGTAGTTCTCTACTATATCGGATACATATCGAAATTTACTAACTACTCCCAATAATTCACTCTATGTCTGCTTAATTCAGCATTGAGAGCTATGTCGCATTCTTCTTTTGTTGCTTTAGAAATACAATCGTTGAATTTGTGTTTTTTTTTTAAATTAAGTGTTTGCTTATTTTATAAAAACTTTCAAAATATAACTTGCAAGTTGATCATGAATTTTGTTGGATCTTACTTATTTTCGTGCAAGAAGATAAAATATCTACGAAAGCTTGAGAAACGTTAAATACTTACAAATTGTTGTTAAGTTAATAATTCAGGTTGATTTTATTTAAATTTATTCATACCACACACACTTAATTATTTAAAGAACCAAATAACTGAAAATTCCAGAGGTGAATATACGTGAACAACTTTAAGTTTCAAAGCATTATGTTCACGAGATGTGATAACGTGATTATTCAAAGTTATTTAAAGTGTTGAAATAACATTAGTTCATTAGACAGACGAAAGTTTTAATAAAATCTCGAGGGCTTTATTTAGGAATAACCTTAATTCTAAAGTCAATCCACACTCTCTGCATTATGGAAGCGCACAAAAGAGAAAGCTTATAAATTTAATTAAAGTTGAATAATTTTTCACTGAAGCAATTGTGGTAATTTACATTGTTGAAAGTGAAGGGATACACACGTTCGTGTTCGTGGGAGTTTTTGTTAAAATTATACTTTGATTGATATGAGAAATATATATGAGTATTTTTAAAATTTAAAAATATTGTAACAATGAGCAAAATGGAGACCATTTAGTATTACAAATATTAAGTCTGGATATCAATTACAATTCCATATATAAAAAGGAAAAAAGAAATCCCTTAAAATGTCAACCATATAACCGTAGGTTGAGTTATATCTGACAGCCGTTTTCTCACTAAATATTTGAAGTAGTAACTTCCAAAATGGTGAAGTAAAAATTTAAGTGAGCATAAGTTTTAATAAGCCAAAACTTAAAATTATTTATGTGGATATTGGAGTCATATGAAGTAAACAAAATTCTTCGAATCTTTAAGAATCGACTGTACTAGTAAATTTTTAAATCAGTTGTTAATATTCAAAAACATTCCTAGAGAAATTGCAGAAAGGTAAATAAATTAATCGAAAGTTTTTTTTTCTAATTGCCTATATTATGTTGGTTATTAATTGTTAAATCTGGTTATTAAATTCATTTATTCTCTTTTTTTATTATTTCATTTAGGATATAAATAAAGCCCTACAAGAAATTATTTGGGTAATATTTTTCTTAAAGGCAAGTTCACGTCATTAAGCCTTATTATTTCATTACTTGATCAAAAAAATTAATGGTTCTTGAAAGACCAATACTCATAATAGATTTTTGTTTTATTTTTACTGCAATTCGATGATTTTCCTATAACGAATTACATGTACAGAATTTTGAAAAGTATGATTTTAAGAATATATCGAAAGCAATATCGAAGTTTATCTTAAAATTTCAATGTAACCCCACATTAGAAAGCAGAAAATTTTATAAAAACTTCGTGCCACTAATAATACTACATATCCTTTGTAAACTCCACAGGGGTTACCCCTAATCAAAATTGACGTTTGTCTAAGCACACAATTTCAAACTATGACAGCTGCCAGGGACTCTCTGCACACATAAGGCAATAACCTACCTGTAACTTACAATGACGAGGAAGATGTTTGTATCTAAAGTAGTTTGGTAGTTGTGATATAAGGCGCATGCCATGAGTGGAACATTGAATATTCATAACGTTAGTGAGGTCATAAAAGGTGAAATGAAGGATATATTTAACTTTGTAATTGCGATGAGTAAGTAAAGGAAGAAAGTAAAGAAGACATGTTTCAAAAGAAATGTCATTAGGTCACAATCACTTCAGTGTGTGTATGTATGCACGTACGTAAATGTATGTACATGCGCTTTCAAAGGTTTATAAAATCTGAAGAGAGAATTCAATTGATTAAGAGAAATTTTATTAATGGATTTGGTAGCGCCTAGAGAAACTCTCAGGACTTAATTATGAAATAATTTTCTCGTTCATTATTTCGACCTAAGGGTATATCAGTACAAAGTAAATGTTAATCCAGTACATATTCCTTATATAACATTGGTAAATGAAGTTCGGCAGAAAGATAGTTATGTGAGCGTACTAAATCTAAAGGATACCTTTATAACATATAATCTCTACAACTAGTGAGCAGTCAGTGGACGACCGTTAAATCTAAAATAGAAAATTTCCAGATAATAGCTCAGTAGAATTTAAAAAAACCTGTTAAACTTACTCTGCTGGATGAATAGATAGACGAAATTTTTTCAAACTTATTTGTTATTGTTATAAAGCATTATTAAACTTTGGTTAAAAAAAATTTCATCCGTTTTGTGTAATGGATGGAAGGTCAGTATAGTTTCACACATTTTTTGCAATTCGTATGTTCAATATAACTAGTGACGATAAAAGCATATTTAAGTCTAATACATAAATTATTTCAAATGGTGTTATACAAGTACATATGTTTGAAAGAGTTGAAGTTCTTTATTGTTCAATATATCAGTTTTTCACACGAAAGCAAAATTATGAATATAAAGAACTATGAAGAGTTCCTAAAGGTTTAGTAGGTAATTATAGTAAAAAACTGACCAAAGGTATGTTAGAATACGTATAAAGTGGGTTTATATAGTTATCTATTTTTATTAGAATTTTTGACACATTTTATCTTTTCCAAACTTTTTCTAAAACTCGTTGTTCAAAAATTAGAGAGCTTAATATTCTTTTAAAATACATTTTATGTGGTACACCACATGATTGAATGAGCGAGAAAAATTCTCTCCCACTATGCGTGTGTGGGGATGCCCATTGACAAAAATAATTTAACAATGTTCTGCATATTAAATGAGATCTCCATAATAAACATATATCTTATACTATTGAAACTACAAGTTGCGACTAACTAGGACCAATAAACAGACGGATGAACAAAACGAAATAGCAATGAATCCATTTACATTATTTTTCTACGGAATCTTAGGAATTACTCCAACAATAATAAATTTCCTTAATTACCTAATAGTACTGTAACCCTGTCATTATCATGTGGTCCGTTAGAAAATATTTTAATGTTTGTCCTTACAATATTATACAAATATTTATTTTGTCTCCCGATGACTTAAGATTGTTAAGGTTTATATATATACTAAAGGCACGTAAGTTAATGGTACAATTAAAAAAGGACTCCTTACTTGCTGTTGTAAACTTTGAAATTAATTTGACTCAAAATTAATTTAAAATAAGATTTTTTGTTAAGAAAGGTCACAAATTCCAAGTAGATCAAGTGACTAAGTATACGTTTAAGTAAAGCACGTGTTTCAAAAACATTTTAACATATCAAATACACTTCAAAATCTATTTTAGTATTCGGAGCAGAACTTGGCTTCTTGCTTTGCTATGTCACTTGATATTTTATACGTTCAGGTCGAGCAGTTGGAAATTACCGATGGTTATAGTTTATTAAAATTTTCTGCAGATACGATGAACATTAATCACAGCAGTTCTTCCGATTTCGTGTTATTTATATACCACTTAACGTTAAATTGTCTTCAATATTTTACAATGATTAATGAGTTTAAAATCGGAAAAATTTACTTAGCTGATAAAAATATTGCATAAAAATATGTGAAATCCCGTCTTGTTGTTCAAAACAAATTTGCAAATGTTGAAATCTTACAATACCTTATGTATTTATATATTTAAATTGAAACCTAACTTACAGATAACAAATGATTATGTATTTATATATATATATATATAATATATATATATATATATATATATATATATATATATGTATATATAAATTGAAAGATATATAAATTAATCGAGTAATTTATTTAAAATAGTGGTAAAATCAAACCGTTTGCCATGCTTCTGTCCAGAAGTACCATTTTATTCCATAAAAGTATATTTCATTTCCTTATTGGAATATTTTCAGTTCTTATCATTATCAATTCTAAACATTTGCTAAGTCTCGATTTTATCATATATGTTTATTATTTAGTTTTTGATCACTTCTTCTTCGATAATATTAAAGTGAACAATTTGTAATGATGATGCAAATGGATTGTTTATGTTCCAATCAATCAAATCTTTGAAAAATGCACAGAGATATAGTCAAACTATTTTTGTAACTTACTTTTAAGATGGGTCGTCAAAATATTTAAGAAGAATATAATTTTCAATAATTTTGTTTCTAGTTCCAGTCTTCATTCAAGATTTCACAAATTTGCAGCGTCACGGTTTAAAATATTCGTATCGCTATGAATCCATTGAGGAATTTAAGGTTAGCGACAATTGCAGTGAGGCAATCGCTAAAATCTTTCATAAGCGTGTCATCATTTTTTGTTAAATTTATGTAATATAGTGTTTATTATTCGTTCTACTGCAAAGTATGAACAATTAACGTCTTTCAAAGTCAAAAATATAACGTGTTAATTAGGATTTTCTCACGATATATTCAAAAAATTTCCAAATTTTTTATAAATAATTTACGAGTCTAACGTTCTTGTCATAAATTATATTTGTAATATATTGTACATTCAGTTAACTAACAATCAGTATCACTCAAATATGTATATATGTAGTTTTTATATGAATAGTGAATATGCATTTTAGTATGTACCACAATTAAAATAAAATGATATTTTCAAAAAGAACCATAAATAACTAGAATACTTGGCTCTTTAAGATCGACTTTTTCCACGGCTGATTCAATTTAGGTTCATTCATGTCCGAGGTTTCATTTGTGAGCTAGTTTGTGTGTACGAATGCTCAATCCATTTTACCGTTAATTCAGAAAGAATTTTTCTAAAAGATTGAATCTTTGTGAATTTTGAAATATATAAAAATTCTCATATGGGCTTATTTTGTGTATAACAAATTAAACGTTATACTTATGAAAAAAATTAAAAGCCTAAACAAATATAAAGCGAATCAACTTGAATACCATTAACGATTAGCACAAAAACAAATGAGGTGTTAATATTTTAATTAGAAAAGTTAACTGGTATCACGACTTAGAATTGAGAGATTTAATTATTAAAATTAACCAGGATCAAGCTCGTTTGCAGAGTGCAAGTCTTTAGTACAAAGCGCTCCTTTCAACATGGAGTTTTGTAC
Source organism: Druceiella hillmani (assembly GCA_039881145.1). NCBI lineage: Eukaryota > Metazoa > Arthropoda > Insecta > Lepidoptera > Hepialidae > Druceiella > Druceiella hillmani. The sequence continues at coordinate 4,588,692 of JAYKKI010000017.1, read as the reverse complement.
AAAACGTTATGCAAACAGCGTTAGCGGGAGGAATAAAATTCAAGTTTCGTTACGGATAGCGGAAATCTGTGGATGTACTCGATTTCATAGGAGCTCTTTAAACAGTTTAATAATTTAATTTTCAATTTCATACTTGTGTCTGGAAGATTTTTTGGAACACAATTTCGTGACAGGATTCGTTCATGTTTTGTTTTAATATTTAAAGATCTTGGGCTATCGAAATTAATTACATGTTGCGATTTATTTTTATATTGGAAGAAGTTGAATTACCAATATTTTTTTTGTCTGTAGTTCCTTAAGCTAAATATCTGTGCAAGTGACATCAAGTATTTTGTGAAATAAATATAAACCGGAGAGATCAGAAGTTTTTAACATATTTCATCAAGGAATTTTTTTAAAAATTATACTGGTACTTGGTAAAATGAAAAGGTTTCATTGCAATAATTAAAGCAGTTCTTTAGTTATGCTAATGTTAGTATTGATAGTTACCTACGATTTAAACTAAGTTTACATCGTTTCTAATTATACTTTTTTTAACCTTATACATTTTTTAAAAATAAGTTTTAATTCACCGTACCTGCTTTGACAGGAAAAATTGATTATCTGTCATTAATATTATTTTCATTAAATTCCTTTTCTGTTTATATACTTATTTTATATGGAGAACTTTACATACTATTTGGAAAATCAAAAAGCTTTTAATTTTTTTGCCTATTAAAAAAATTTAAAATTAAAGTAGTTATAAAAACAAATAAATTATATGCTGTCTTAACTGAGAAAAAAATTATTTTTAATTTAGAAATACTGTTTGATTAAAAAATGCTGTCAACAGCAGAGCTAATATAAACACCCAAAACAATCCATGTAAAATAGATAATGACACACAATTCCTTCAACAATAAAGGCTGTAGTTGAATAAGGGCGGGTTCGTCCTCTTAAGGGTCATGGTCATTTCAAACCCTTTAATTTGTAATAATGTGGAGAAAATTCCTCTGATTATCAGCCCCTGATATTCATGCTTTGGTATCTACTGAATTCTTAAATTCATATAATGGATTAAATCTATGCTGTACATGACCATAAATTTGAAATCAAAATATACAATAATTTTCGAAATTATTTGTTTCTTTTTCCCATCATAAGAATAAGTAATTTTTAATTTAAGAGTTTCTGGAATTGCGAACACTTCAACTGAGGCTAAAATATATTCTAATTTAATATACTGTCTATAACATTTCAACAAATTAAAATTTTAACGTTACGTAATTGTAACGACTTTCTTTAAAATAATAGACATCTCAAACAATTTTGATATGTCCCGGAAAACGCGTGAATTTTGAATTGTCGCCGAAAATCTAATATACTAAAAAATTCACCAACATACCATAAAATTTTGGTAGAGTATTATTATAATGGCGATGAAAAAATCATGAAATAATTTAAGTCGGAAAGATCGAGAGTAGATAAAACGTATTTTGATGTATGTGTATATATATATATGTATATGTATATGTATATCAACACTAAGTAGATGAAAGGTTCTGTGAGCTACGAGCACTTTCACTATTGTTATATTGTCAATCGTAATACGAGAGTAACCACATACAAGCGGCGTTATAAAATCTATTTGCGGTGATAACATTTTAATATAAGGTTAATTAACTGATGCGGCTGTATACTTAACAAAGCTTATTACTTGGGTAAAACTTTTCTTTTGTGAAAGTCTGGTTTTATGAACAAAAAGTTCGCTTGATTGTTTCTCTCAACACTAAGTGGAAAGATGAAATTACTAAGTAGAAAGTAGAAAGATGAAATATATTGTCAATCGTAATACAAGAGTAACTGCATACAAGCGGCGTTATAAAATTCATTTGCGGTTAGTACATTTTAATATAACGTTAATTGACTGATGCGGTTGTATACTTAAAAAAGCTTATTACTTGGGTAGAATTTTTTTTGGAAAAATCTGCTTTTATGAACAAAAAGTTTGCTTGATTGTTCCTCTCTATTAATGTTTCTCTGTTTTATATCTTATAGTAGGGAGAAAAATATTTAGTAATCGTTTCTGCAAAACACGTATAACCGTGTTAATAAATGTATATTTCAACCCATAAATATTACGTCTTAATAGTAAACATAAGTCAGTCTGAGTAAGTGCGAGTTTAAGGAAACATAAGTAAGAATTTAAGTTTAGTCAATTAATTTGAAAGGGAATATGGATAGATATATTTGATTATTAAACATTTTCCTACTTAATAAATATTCATATAGAGATTTAACGGAAAAGTATTTATATTTTAAGGTTTATTAAGGAATCGGACTTTAATAAATGGCCTTAATTAAGGTTTTAATAAGGAAGTAGTTATTTTCATACATAGTAAATATAAAGCAATTCGCAAACATCTAAAGCTAGGTCTATATCAGTACAATTACACTATCTGTTATTTTCATTCTTCCGCTTGTTTATCATCTATACCCACTACATATTTTAGATTTGCTGAGGTAACTAAATTTTAATTTTCACTTAGTTTCTCAGAATTAGTATGGGAAAAGATTAAGGCTATTGCGTGATGAAATATTATAGTTTACTAATACATGGATGAATTAGGTAACGTTTAAATTTGTAAATTTATACGGTTTGGTAGAAATATGACGATTTACCTCGACTTCGTAAGGGCAGGCACATAATTTTTATATACTGTAACACCTTTATGCACCATTTTAACAAGTATTTAGCCTCCTTTTTGCATGGGTAAGTTATTGTTTTACTGGTACAATTGTCAATGAGTCCAAGACTGCCTATGATTTTGATTACACAAAAACATCCCTTTAAACTTTTCAACTATTTGTTAAAAAAATACTAAAAATTGGTTTAAGTAAGCTATGAACGATTACTATAAAATTTAATGAGTGAGTTTTGTATAATAAACTCTAGAAAATTTAGTTTAAAAAGTTATATATTTTTGAACAGTAAAACGTTTCTTAGAGATTTTAAATAATATGGATATTTATGCTGCGGGTACTACATTGCAGCTTTTTTCGGGAAAAACAATGGTTTCAGATACATTGCTTTTATATATTTCTGTTGATTTAAGCTGCGTTTAGTAAGATTCCTATCCGAGAAATTTTTTTTTCGACTTCGTTTTCATAAAAGATTCATAATTAAACTTTCCTCGTGAATCAATAAAAACAGGAATAAAATCCATAAACCAAGGAGAAAATTTCTTACATGTCATCGATATTTCGATCAAAATCGTTTCCATGTTATGTGAGTAAATCTTTTTAAACATAATTGTTTTGGTTGAAAACCTCACTAAGAAAAAAAAATTTTCTGATTGAAAACTCCGTTTAGAAAAAAAATATGTTTAACAGATTTCTCTATTGAATAGTTAAAGCCGCCAATGGAGCGGCACGAAATGCCATTTTAATGAAATATTTTTATCTTAGTAGCACTAACTCTATTCCTTAATTATATATTGTAATTTGATTTAAATATATATCGAGCTTGCGTTTCTCACCCTGAAACTTCACATCACCCCTAGATGGAAATTGCCTTAAATCTATTCATATTTTTTACAGATGTATTATACCGACATCGCCGCGAAGAAACTAAAGGATTTTGTTCCAACCGATGAAGCAAACGAAAGCGAGATGAGCTTCGTTCGTATTGGATCACATTGGTATATCTACTAAAAATCTTATAAGGGGCTTAACTCACGTATACTCTGAGTTAATATAGTTAGGGAAAAAATATCGAAAGGTCCTTTTCATAAGTCGGTACTGACTTATGGGTCTTTAATATTGGCAGTGAATGACCTTGGGTGTAAGAAAACGTTCACGCCATGAGTATAGTTGGGAAGAGAGCTATATTTTTACCTATAAACAAAGCAAACTTTTATAATAATTAACCTCTAACATCTATTCTAGTTATTTGATACGTTGGAACTAATATGTCGTTATTATTTGATGTTTTCAATTTTAAGTTATTGATTCGATAATGACCCACAAAATACATTTTTCTATTTTTCTTCTACTACTTTTGAGAAAGGAGCAAATTATCATCTAGTCCCTTGCTTGCTAGTCGTTTTTATAATTATTATTTCAATATTTGTCAAGACATTTTATATTACGGAGTACCTAAGAACAAAAGGTTAATTTGAAATAAATATTTTATTTTCAAATTTAAATGCAATATTTTTTAAATATAAAAACTGAACTGAAAAACTGTCCCATCAACGTTTTAAAAAATCGTCTAAAGAAAAGTACTTTTAATATTTTTCAATTATTTTCAAAACCTTTTAGAGTGTACTAAGCAATTTGCTTTTCACGCTATTTATTGCAGTTCATTAAAAGAAATCACTTTTTTATTGCTAATCCCACCACATTCATATAAAAGTTTTTGTAATCAATGCATGTGAAATGTTAAATAAAATAATTAGACTATTGAACAGCGATTCCATAATATATATCGAGTTTTTAATTTATTCAACCAGACGATTCCCTTAATCTTACAAAATATTACAGAAAGTGTATTACAAAATTGAACGCGTTTTCGAAACTAATTTTCGGGTTATCACAGAACATAAAAGTGTAGGGTAAGGAATATAATATTGTTTATAAGGCAGGAGCTATTGGTCAATAAAATTGTTGTTTCAGTAATTGCGGCCACTTCATTAACAAACCTTATTGACTAGATGGATTATGTGACAATCTTAAAGAATATTTGAGCACAAAAAATGAAATTTATATAAATTAGAAATAAAACCAAATTTATCACCGGCAGTCATTATTATGAAAATAATGAATTGTTCTGAAATTCCTGTATACATTGCAATAACTTTTCATAGGAATGAAATAATATCTCTTGAACAAAAATTAAGAAAAAAATCGAATAACTGTCAAATGGGCATCCCGGAGTCCGTTTTTGAATGTCACATCGTTGAGCATACATTTTTTGGAACTTGAGGTATTGCCGATCTCACCTTATTTCTTAATTTTTCCAGAAGTGCGACTGGATAAATAAATTCTACTACCAATAAAATCTCTCTTTAATCATAGATAATTGTGTCGCTGTGTAGTGTTCCTCAAACTTTTTTTTAATATGATAATTTTTTATTGTTATAATAAAATCTTTATTTGATTGACAGCTTAATAACAGTAATCTAAAGAAACTAATATAATTATCTACACTATCATTAGCCAGAATACATTAACTGTTAAACATAGATCTCCCCATATATTCCCACAAAGGTCGATCGTATACCATTTGCACCCAACGGCTACCAGCCACTTTTGTCAAGTTATTTCTTCACCTAGATGTCCAAGTAATAATCAATTTCAAAGAAATGTGAACGAAGGGTCGAGTATATTGATAGCCCACTTAAGAGGATTCGAACGTGACAGAGATCTGTAGTTGTCATAATTATTTCTTTACTTTACTATAATGTGTGCTTAGTTTCTTGTATGCAAGAAGTTTCTCAGTAATTTATAACATGGAGAACAAATTGTCCTTTTTGTTTGTCTGTGCTTAAATACGTAGATTTTAATAATTGTGTCATAATACCTAGAATATTTATTAAACAAATTTTATAAAGGAACTGTATAATCATAAGCTGTGCTTTAAAAGTTTAGTGCAAAGACTAACATGATAATGATCAGTGCAAAAAACGGTTCGTCTTATTGTTTTAATGCTATTTGGCTTTAAAATATTCCTTATCAATTAATACTATGAAATAAAAGATCTTTGCTGAATGTTTAATTCAAATTAAACGTTTATTTGGTCATTGTCTTCATGTGGAAAAGACAAAAATATTTTGATTTGCGTATCTTACATAGAGTGGATAATGGAGGAGACTTGGGGAGCCATCCACGAGAGATAAAACCTCTTTATGTGTAATGTTCACTAAGACAATGCGTACAGTACCAAATGCTGTTGGCCAAAGTCCAAAGACTATGCCAGGGAGATTATGAAGATTAACTTAACTCAATTTGTCAGGATATAAAAGATCACGCACAAACTTTCCACACAAACGACTTATTTTTGAAGGTTAAAAGCATTAATCAAGAACCAAAGCCAAGCATATGATGACAATGATGGCAATTTGCTAACTGAACTTGGCAAAGTGGTAAAGAAATGGCGTTCGTACTGTAAAAAATTACATGCAACTGCATCTGGGGACACGACAACCCGCCCCTTTTGACGAGCTATATCACCATGGAACTTAATATCATTGAAACAGTGTTTAGAAACTCACTTGGAAAAATATAATGCAGCAAATTAACCGGAAGCGATACCTTTACCTTTGCATGTAAATAGCCTACATAATGAAGAGAGTCGCAACTCGTACCACTCCATAAAAAGGGATCCACACAAGCTTGCAGAAAATATAGACTGTGGCCTTTATGTCTCATGCCAGTAAAATTATACTGTACAAAGTCAATGAGAGATTGAAGCCGTACTTGCAGTGGCAAATACCAAACGAACAGGCCGGGTTTGTCAAGGGCTGTGGCACTAGAGAACAAATAGTGAACGTGGTGCAGGATCATTGAAAAGAGCCGGGAGTTTAACCTGACTAGGCTAATGTGCTTTATTGACTATTCTAAGGTATTTGATTGTATACAATGGAATTGTCTGTGGTGAAGAGTCCTATTGAAAATGAGTATCTATGGGCATTTAATACCTTTAATAGCAAACCTGTAAGAGGAGAGCACCTCCAGGATAAGAGTAAACGATGTGCTATCTCTACCGTTTAAGCTTGAAAAAGGTGTACGGCAGGGATGTAACTTATATTCTTTTTAATATAAATAATAAATTTATAATGAGAAATATCTTTGAAGAATGGGAGGGGGCATCTCAATAGGTGGCACAAAAATTAACAATTAAAGGTATGCCGATGACACCGCTCCCTTTATGACATCAGATAAAGAACAGGCTGAAATTTCAAAAAAGTCGAGTATGAGAGTGAGCAGGGCGTACTTTCAGTCAACAGAGCTAAAATGAAGGTTATGTTTATAGATAAGGGTGGCCAAGTTTTACGGACGGGAGAGCTCTCTGACCTACAGTTTATTTATTTGTATATCTGAGATAGCTACTCACTGACTAGGGAGGAAGATATAGAGAAATTCGAAGAAGAACGCAAATGGCCAAATTTAGTAAAACAGAAAGATCTCTAATAATATCAAAATGAGAATAGAGAGAACATTAGTCTTCTCGATTTTCCTGCACGGTTCTGAGTCGTGGACAATTTTATTGGTGGAGCGCAAGGAGATATACGCATTCGAGATGTGGTGTTAAAGACGATTACTCCGCATATCTTGGACGGCCAGAAGAACGAACATACTGATTCGAAAACAACTCAGAATCAAAGCTTCAATATCTATCATCTACTACCAAAGAATCCTTAGAGACTTTGGTCACATTATACGCAGGGAACCATTTAAATTAGAAAAGATAATGGTTATCGAGGAAGTCAATGGTAAACGACCCAGAGGTAGATTTCTTATCCGATGGACTGACCAAGTCACTACCCTGAAAGGCCTCCCAATCACATCTACTATTAAAAGAGCCGAGGAAAGAGCTGAATGGAAAATACTAATAAATGAAGCCACAAAAATTATTCAGGATGGATACGACCTTCAGAAATTAAGAATGCTACGTTGAAGAATTCACTTGTATACACACACATGTATATATACATACACACACACATATATGTGTGTATATACATATATATATATATATATATATATATATATATATATATATATATATATATATATATATATACATAATTTCGCAGCGGATGTCTAAATTTTTGTTCAGTTTGTGTTGATTACTTGCTTTAGCTGTAAAAAGAACATGAAATAATAGATTATACGTTTTTCGTTATAACATGGCTATATATTCATTTCCAATCAATATGGCTATATATCCATTGCCACGAAAGAGCAAAGAACCGTGGAATTAGATCAAAAACGAAAAGAATACATTTTCATATCGTAATTTTAAAGTTAAAAAAATACTTTCATTTTCAAAGAAATGTTTAGGATTTATGTCTAAGAAAATCACTTTATTGAGTATTTCATTTTTACAAAGTGAAATTAAATTTTGATTAAAGTAATTAATAGCGGAGATTGGTGAAATACTCAAAAAATGTATTTATGCTCCATGATTATGTAGACGTTAGTTGTAAATAGATAGAATAATAGAAGGCAAAGATGGTAACGGAGAAAGTTTTGTTCAATTCAGTAAATGTCCGTTAGTATCCTAAGTGTTTAAATTCGAAAAATAACAATATTGTTTTGGATGAGCTTTTATTTGATTAAGTTGTTCTTAAATTAGCATTAGTTAGGTAGACACAAATTCCTCCACGAAACGTATTTATAAATTTTGAATTAAAGGGTTAATAAGGGCCACAAATTCAAAAGCTTATAAACTATAATAATGTCACTTTTGTTGTTCATTAAATTTAGACAGCGATCTAGTAAAAATCAGAAATCGCGTTTTCCATCAGATTTGTTTACCAACCACATAAACTATGATAAAATGTCATATCACTCTTCTCTCTATACGTTTCTCTCGGACGTAGAAAGATTTACTTATACAATAAAAGAGCACATTTGACACATTGAACAACTGTTAGGTAAATAATCACCTATTAAATATTTAACTTAGCTTTGTTTGCGTGTAATAATAGAGAATCCATTGTAACTAAATATAATATGTATAAATTAGTGAGATAATAATAACGGAAGTTTAATAATTTAAACACAAATTGTTTCTTAGTTAGGCAGTCGATATTCTGGAATAAGCATATAAACTATCTGATATAAATTAAATTTCTTTCAAATGAGAACATTCTGACAATTGAGAGTCACAAGGTACAAGCGTACTCAGTGTCATCGTATTTGTGTTGCCGTAGACTTACGGATACATTGGGAAGATGAAAGATGTAAAAATCTAGGAAAGGTGAGCCAAGAGGATCACTGTTTAAGAATCTGTCATGACCCCGCTAACACCACGCCTGATAAGATAGCAGTAGATCCAAAATGCTCGACTACGATGACAGAGTTGGAAGCAACCTTAGTTACACTGCTGGTTTTTAGCCAGATAAAATAAATAGTAAAATCGGAGAATGAGATTGGGATGAAAGAGCGTCGGGTCTCGAGATGGATAAAAATTCCAATATAAAAGCAGATCGTTAAGAGGAGACAATGCAACATATATTTATTTTTGCCTAATTAACTAATTTGCGCGAATGTGTACATGAGCACATGCGCGAATGAGCACATGCATATATACAAATAAACATACGTTCGTTACTGGCTGCAAACATTCACGTACACATAGTACGCACATGCATGCGCACATACCTACTACGACACTATTTTACACTTATTGTGTTCAGTGTAGTAATTTCTTTCATTGCGTTAATTGCTAATTACACTAAAATAATAAAATGTTATTTGGCATGAGAGAAAATAATTCTGTGTCAACAATATCGAAATTACCAAAAACACAACTCCAAGCTTCACTAATTTTAAACGACCTGAAGCCACGCAGCGCTACCTGGAAATTGTTTACTAATGAATATATTACGAGTCGACTTCAAATGAGCGATTGATTTAAGCCACCGGTTTAGATTCAAAATTTTATTCCAGTGCGAAATAAATACCAAGTCGACTTTTCCAAATGATCATGTTTCCATTTTATTTGTTCATTTGCTCAAGGCTTATCGGATCCGGAAACAATGGGTAGCTTGGAATTCATTTCAACTTTTGCGGCGTTACTTACGTACTCGTGCCAGTTAATTAACAAATAATTTAATAACACTGCCCTTGACTGAATACAATTTTAAAGAGCTATTATTCATTTCCTGATATCTCCTAGTTTATCACATTTAAGTACGTTTTTGATAATTTTTCCGCTTTCTCTCTAGGCTACAATATACTGTTACCAAACTCGTAGATATACACTCGTGGTTTCTTTTTTTATATGGCTTTCCTCGATTGATTTCAAAGTGATACGACTTGAATATACACTTCTGAACTTGAAGTATTTCCCATAATTTTTTTAAAATATTTGTTTATTTTTAGGATTATGAGTACAAGTATCAAACCTATTATTAATCTCGTTTTATTCGTGAAGAAAATAATTTTTAATCGCAAAATTTTTGGGCACATATTTATTCAAATAAAAATCAGTTATTACGTTAAGAATATCTTTAATGTATTTATCGTTCATTAAACAGTTATCTTTGATTCAATTTGTTTAATGCACGTTAATAATTTCATTTTGTTTTCATGTATTAAACTATTCATATAGATTCTAAAACATTACGGTAAAATACCAATGTCTGCGAATCACCAATATAATGGATTCATTGCATTGTGTAGAAATAATCTAACTATGATCGATAAAATAAAAAAACGGTAAAAAACAAACTATTGTTTTTCACAGGAAAATAGAAAAAGAAATGTATAGAAAAGAAAAGAAACTAAATTATTAGTTTCATTATTTTAAGAACTAGGAGAAGGTAATTGATATATTTCACTTCAGTAAAAAACCCGGGTTTGAAGTTTGAAGTCAAAAAAAAACAAATGAGGAAGTCATACGATGAAATCTTTTAAAATAACGAATAATAAATTCTTTCTGCACTGAATCAACTCTTTTAGCACATTTAAAATATTAATTAATTCCGGCAATCGAACATTATAATAATATTACAAGTATTTTATTAAATGAATTTAAGCAGCTCCTTTTACTATGTATAATTAACCGTAAATAATTTGTTGTGTAAAGAATACCCAAGCAACGAAACATTTTATTGCCGCTATAGAATAATTAATTTAATATTGGAATAATATATTTTCCATGCTTCATCTCTAGACTAATCATTGAATACAACATTGTACATTTTTAAATGGCTAAATATTATTTATAGAATTAGTCGCATTGAATCAGTTTATAATATAATTAAAATTAAAATTTTGAACGAAATAATTATTATGTATAAATCAACATCCATGTCAATAGCGCCAATTGTCAGTTTAGTAACGTGTAACTTATTATCAATTATCAAATGTCAGATAAATTATCATTACGAAAGAAGCAAAAAGAAATGGGATTAATTCGATATATTTGAACTTTTTTACTTGTTAACTTTTTAGGTACACATTTTATTTCGTGACATTCATATCTATATTTGAAAATTATGCACGCGTAGTAATAATTAAAATTTAAAATATTTTGTTTTAGAATGTATTACGTACTCACTTAAAGTTGATTTGGGTACCCCTTATATATTACCATTCGGAATCATGGCCAAATATTCGTTTTCATTGAAATACGACATATTCGCTAACTCTATTCACTCGAGAATGTACTACAAAAATTTAACAAAAACCACTGAACACATTATGCCCACTGTCATTTTAAAACAGTAACTGAAAATTACTATCTTTCCTAAAAGTTTTAAACATTTTGATTGGTCTAAATAGGCATTTGTGAGTGTTGCCACAATCAATAATAAGTAAACCATGCAGATTTATTTTGAAACCTTTTAAAATTCGTAATTAAAATTGGACGAATGTAATATTCGTATAAGAATTTAACTATAATTTATCAAAAGAGTAAATTAATCAATATCGTGGTATTAGTTATTCAAATAGGTTTATCCTAAAAATCGATGACCCAGTAGTATTTTTATAGTCCTAGGTATTTGGGCGAATTATGGATGTTAATAATTTTTAAGTAGCAATATTTTTTTTATTTGCAAATTGTAAACTACCTTGACCTTCAAGTGAAATTGACCTTAAAATTGAATTGTGCCATCCTTTTTTTTAAATTTCTTTTATAAAAGGGCGCAAATGAAAAGGATAGTTAGATAAATCAAATGCACCATCGATCGCTAAATATGCAATATTTCCACATTTCAATTTGTTACACCAAAATTATCGAATCGATTTGAAAAATAATTCCACTATCGTATACCCTGTACTTTACATATTTTTATGAGGTTCTAGAAAGTTTGACATAATAAAGGTGAGAAAGAAAAGCCTATCCACAACTTTAGAGGCAAATTCAAAGTAAAGATAACATGTAAAATAGTTATGCTGAATTTAGGGGTAGTTATAAAGGGGGAGGGCAGCCCTTCTGTTCAAATTTTAATTGTAGGTTACCTCAAAAATAGGTGTCTGTGATGAATTAGAAATAATCCTTCATTGACGTTATTTAAACATTTACCTCCCACCTGCCTTCTTTTCCCTTAACCTCCTTTATATATTCGATCAACTTACAAATTCCGCATTGCGGAGCACAGGCCGCTGCCATCGTCAGCTTGAATTCGATTGCCGGGAGCTACGGTGACCCGGCGATCGTTGCCGAAGTACATATTTTTCTTACTTTGACGAATCTGATCGATGTATCATTTCTAGCGGTAGGCTTTCCCGCTAAAAGTCTAATTTGCTCTTATAATAAATGAAGCTGTGGATGGACTTCTAGAATAATTGGAGTCAACTTCAGGTCAGCATACTATTCTCATTTATCGGATTGTTCAAAGTGGGTATCCTAGGAAATAATTATATATCATTCCCACAAAATAATAAGATTGTAATTATATATCTTAATAACTAATCAAAACCATGGAAAATAATAATAAAGCGACAAAAAATTCACAAGCGAACATAAAATATAAAAAAAATAGAAAAAGTTTAAAAAATGAATCCACTAAATAATTTTCGTTATCCGGGCGAATGAAACCGCGGGCGAAAGCTAGTTTGTTGTAATTATAAAAGTTCTTATACCTTCAAAATATTTGAAGGTATAAGAACTTTTATAATTAAATGTTTAACGCATAGACGTGTGACTAATCGATTAAAATTTATTAAATACTATCAATTATTCCATTTAAACAGTTAGTATAAATTAAAAAATTTAAATTTTTCAAGATTTTAACTGAATCATGTTTTTACATCATTCATTATCTATTTACATGCTATATTCTAAAGTCTAAATTATGCTATATTAAGAAACACATAGACCATAATTTTTTGCTACGTTTCATATTCTTAAAATTATCTTCTTAGATTTTTAGAATTTTTTGGCAGCTTTTAAATTCATATCTTTTTTTTAACATAAAAATTCTACTGTTAGGCGGAATTTATACTACATACTTTTATTTGTTACTACAACACTCAAAAAGCGTGTTTACGTGCTCAACTTTAATAATTCAGAAGGAAAGAGAAAAGTACTATTACAAAAAAAGGTGAACACTAAATAAAAAATTGGTTTTAGATGAAATATAACAATATATTTGAGTACTTGGGTGAAAGAATAGTTGAAATAATAGCGACCAATCAGATTATCAAATGACCAGTATGAAGTCCACTGAAGTAGCTGGTTAGTTATAGTTTTGGTCGAGAGACGGAACGATAATACACTGACTAACATCTGCGAAGACCTAGAATTTATACTAAGCTCAAAATTTCTAAAATCCTCGATAGACACAAATATTTTATATGTCCATGTATACAAAAAAAAAAATTTAGGCAAATCAATATTTAGATTTATAATTTCCAGTAACTATATGGTAATACACGGCAATAATATTGTTTTACTCGCTTGCTTCTCAATTCTTTGGGAGTTAAGAATCCACGAATTTTGAGTGAAAGAAAATAAAAGTTAAACCAAATAATTTTTAAAAATATGTCATGTATATTGTTATAAAATTATGTAATTTTAGAAAATTTTTTTTTAAATATACAGAATAATAGTTTAGTTTAATGTGCAACATTTAAAATATTTTGGTCATGACTATAATCAAGAGACAAAAGTCTCAATCTCTTAAACCTACAAAATAGAACGTTTTCAAATTTTTATGTAAATTTTTCTATAAATTTTTCTAATTTCAAATGTCAATGAAACCGGTTCTGTTTTTGCATGATGCGCATACAAACATACAGATAAAGATTTAATAGACAGTCATGTTCTAGTTATAGTTACATATATATTTAAAATTTTCGTAAAATTTTTTTTTTTTTTTGTTCGACGTCTTTTGTCGTTCACATTCATTATATCGAGTTAAAAATTTCCTGGTCATAGTCTACTTCTCAACCAATAAGTTGAAGTGGATCGATTTACTGTTAGCAAAAAGAAATTATTTAGCACGATATTTTTACAGAAATGAAATCATAAAAGTTTGACATAATTTCGGTACTGGTACACAGAAGCATATGTTAAATGTTAATCGTAAATAACACCACGAAAGAGTATATACATCCAGTCTAAACTATGTAAATTGTATTACTTGCTACCACATCGTATACGTTAATTAATAGGTAGAAAATTTTATGATAGATTCATTAAATTTAAACAGAAAGAAATCAAAAATTTAATTTTCAGTATAAATGAAAGGAATTATTCACGTATTTATTATTCCTCCCTCTTGGTATTTATTTAGGATATGGTATTTTGCTTCTGAATTTTTTAACTGTGAAATAATAATATACTGTCACTAAAATATATATATATATATATATATATATATATATATACACACACACACACACACACAAACACATATATATATATATATACATATATTTATTCATACATTAACTTCCAACGAGCCAGTCGTGATATCCTTTCATGCAACGGCGCTATCGTTCTCTGTTCTCTCGGCAACTTAAGATTTAACTAAAATTACGATGAGCACTTTCGGTATGCAGTCCGAACATTCAAAGACTTGTCTTTGTATTTGCGACTTCTTGCCACCGTGGCAGGGCAGACGTTGATGTTAGGCAGATTAGTACTTAGACTAGTTTTTTCCAAGCTGAAGAAATCAATAGGACCTGATGGATTCCTTGGTTATGTGTTGAAATCATGCGCTGATGTTTTAATAAAACTTTTAAAACATACATTTAACAAAGCTTTGTTAATTGGTGTCTACCAATCACGATGGAAAATTACTTGGTGTTGTCCAATACCGTACCTAAATCTGGCAATGCTTCTGAAGTGATTAATTTTCAGCTAACTGCGATTCTCTTTGCGACAGATAAATTATTCGATTTCGAGTTACGTCTCAATATTTATCTGAGCTATATAAGTCAGATTTTTAACAAGCAACACGGATTTTATTTTTGATGTACGACAGTTAAGAATCTCATGTACTTCATCGATTATGTCTCCCATCAAACTGTTTTAGGTTTTCATTTCAGATATTGTGACTACCAGAAATATTTTGACCCCGTAGATAAGGACATTCGATTAAACCGACCCGATGAAGCTGGTTTCTCTAAAATTCTAGCGTTTCTTTTCTTCGTATCACGTGGACATAAACTAATATATATGTAGTATGTAATTTTATATGTGATCCTAATTTCTCGCCATAAGGAGTCAGCCAGGTTTCACATCACAGGCCATGGCTATTCATTATCTTGAAAAATTATATCGACAATATGGTCCAAACTGCACATTGCCTATTATGGATGACAGAAAGATTTTCTGAGCCGTAAGAATTATAGCAGATTCTCTAATTAACTATTGTAAAGTGCGCGTTCCTCTCGGTTATGAATACACCATTGGAAAGTCATCCTCATGCCGAAGTTTTGAAGCATTTGAACAGGGACATCAATTAGACAGCATCTGACTTTTGTAGTTATTTGGTTAATGTACCGAAAAGTCATTAAGAAGGGCTGGATTTGTATTACCAACTAGCAGAATCCAGATATGTTATTCGACCCTATATGCAACTAAATACATCCTGATGATTTAATATGTCCAAACAACATTCTTTGGATATTTGTGCTTAAGACCACAGGGCTATTTCCCTTTTTTACTTCCTACCGATTTATATGAGATAGCGCCCTGCTTTGCAGTACAAAAGATAAATATATTTGATGAAATTTATTTTTCAGTTGTTAAATGTAAATCTGTCATACTCTAATATTAGAAAAACTCCCGCTCTCCGTAACTGATACCAACCTGCGCTCACTTAGGCATAATTTGTTTTGCTATAGTGGTCTCTAAAACTAATTTACATTGAAATTATCCACTTTCTCACAGTATTCTATCGCTCTGCTGCCAAATCGCAATTGCCTCAGAGTGTTTATTGTTTGTGATGAATGAAGGTAAATTTGTATGTTACCGTTAAATGTTGTATATTACTGATTTTAAATAATTGCCTTGATATCATTATTGAACGCAAATATATTAAAACTATTATATCTTCGTAACTATAGGTAAATAAATATATATGTGTATTGCAGATCTATGTATATTAAGGTTTTATTTATTCAGTAAAATCTTACATCATTTATTATATTTATGTATCCTTTAGTTCAAGTGTAAAACGTATAATATTATGTATTTAATGGAAAAATATGATAACGTTTTTCAGCACAGAAATAATATATGTTAATACAAGAGCCCTTATCAAACATGTGCACAAATCAACAAGGCAAATACCTTAAATAATGTGCACTAACTTAATTAATTTAAAAGCTTTTAGCACATACTAATTCTAGCACATACTATATAACCAGCTACACAAAAAAATTAGTACACACTGCCATAATCATAATATTGTGTTTGCATTTTGTATAAACATTAGACCAGAAAAATCTAATTTTGTTTATATTACCTGCTTGTAAGAAAATTCCTGAACTACATTCTTTATAATAATTTCTTTTGCAAATAGCAAAAGTGAGACATTTTTATAAAGTTTCATTTGACAAAAAGTAAAAATAGATTTCAGAGAAGCGTTTATGTACTTCCAACGATTTCCAACTTCTTAGAGTTAAAAGAAAATTACAGAAATAAGCGTTTCAATTCTAAAATTATCACATGGCTTTGTCGTGAAAATATTCTACAATTAAATATTAAATATTTTTTTACTATACCAATATATTTATAAAACCAAAACAAGTAGACACAAAATATTAAATCTAATGGAATAGTAACAATAATGGCAAAAAGAAATAAAAAAAAAAGTAATGACATACAATAGTGACAAACAATATAAATTTATACCAAGTTCAACGGAAATTAATTTTATTTAAATTCTTTACCATGACCTAGGTTTCGTTTCGTCTTTACAATCTTTACAAATTGCCCACCTGAAGATGTTGTCATACAATGATATCTAAGTTATTGTAAAGAATTTAAATAAAGTAGCAATAATACTACATCACGTAGATTAATTTAGTTGTAGATACATATGTACCATAGACACGATTTGTTTAAAACACTGTATATATCGTTCAGAAACAGGTCTTATATTGATCACACAAAATATTGATCAAACGCTATCAAACACTGCGATGTTATTTGATCATTATATCTCGATCATCTAGACGAATAAAATATGAACTTGGTATGGTATCGAATAGTGGTCTACTTTTTTATTTACCCAACATTTCATGTACATAAAATTTAGGAAATATTTATGGTAGATTTATTGGTGAGAAAGTAATTTGTTGCAATGAATCGCAATAATTGAGTTTTGAAATAAAATATTACAGCAAACAGTAAAAGTTTTTAATGACAATTATAAAATATAAAATCAAATATGAAATTATTTAAAGCATGGATGAAACTACCACTTCTATTTTCTAACTTCCAAAATTTAGTTATCTGTATAAAAATAATTGTATAAAAAAGGCAGAATATCCACGATAATAAATTGTAGTATCTTTATGTCAACTAATAAACCCACTTCATGACTTCACTGAAATGTTTTGATGGTGATAGCCGCAGAATAGAAGATGATTACCTAAATTTACTAGTTAAGCTTGAAGATAATTATTGATACAAATATTAATAAATTAATGTAAAGAAATATGAAAAGAAAGGAAAACGTGGATTTTTTTTGTTATGATATTACCTGTTATGTGTACTTATTCAATTTAATCATATTTGGATCCATATCTAAATCATCATTTTCCTTCAATTTATATTTGAATATAAAATGTTTATGTCAAACATTAGATTCACAGATATTCACTATGGTAATTTTAAGAGATTACTAAAATAACTTATAATAAGCAGGCAAAGAAATAAATGTTAATTTGCCTCCTTATTTAAAGTTGTTCAATGTAAAATTTTTATGAAAACCAATTTATTGGCTTAATACCTAACTGGAAACAAAAAATTTAAAGAATGAAAATATGTCAATATTAAGACCTAAAATGATTTGATTAGATAAGGAAGATTTTCTGCACTAAAAGTCTGCTTTAATTATACATAAAAAATAAAGTCTCAGCTACATGTCCGTTGTGAACGTTTCGGCATCCACTGTGTCGTCACAGTGGATGCTGAAATGTTCACATCATATCCCTTGCAAATACTTTAGTAGATATGCCAATGAGTCCCAGTAACGAACGTGACTTATCTCGCTTTCGTATTCTTTTTCAGTTGGAAAATATCTTTTAATTTTTTTGCGGCGATATCAATATAATATGGATGCATGTTAAGTGTTATTTTCCAGCTAGAAGTTATATGAAATTTTCAAATTTGGGTCGAAAGTGCAAGAATACTTGCAATAAGTACTTGCAATCCATAAAAATAAGTTTATCATATCTACATGTCTCACAGTTTGATTCGCGGTTTTAGATTTAACATAATGGAGTATAAAAATATTTCACAGTCCAGTTATCGTCATTCATTATTGGCACTAAGCTGTCCGTTGTAATAGCTAAATGTGTCATAACATGTGCTGCTTTAACTGTACGAATACATTCTTTCTATAGTAGTATCACTGCTTTTTAAATATCCATTACCAACTGACGACATATAAGTGATATTGTAAGGATACTATATTGGGTCTATTGTGTATTCATGTTGTGATTTACGAGTAATACTCAATGGGTATTTTGATACTATTTTTATGAATAAAATGGTTCTTTAACTCAGATGTTAATGTGGATATTCATTCATTAATCAAGATTGAATAAAAGAGGTGACAAAACAATAACAGAATTATAATTACGTAATGGTAATAATGCTGTACATTATATCCATTTTTTCCCTTAACATATATACTAGTTATTTAAAATCCTATTTCCTGGATGCATAATTTGTTACAAAAAATATTTTTAGGAATTATCGTTACTTCGTAGAATGTTAAAAATAAAGAAACTCATCAATAATCATAATCCGTTAAGATATTAATTTTAAATATTTTTCTAGATAATTATATTATTTATAATAAACTTACATTATAGTTATTGTTTTAATACCAGGTCAGGCGAATCGATCACAATATCATACCACGTCACAGCGCCTCTATTTATTAACCCGCCATCGAGGATGAATGACTTTGTGTCCCTCTACGTAAAAATATTGCAAACACTAAGTTTTGACGTAAATAACTCCTTCTTGTATGCCTGATATTATAGTGTTACTTAATCTAATCGGGTTGTATCCATAGATGCTTCGCATGCTAATGAAGTCAAAAAGTAGCTCCAATTATAAAGTCATTTCGACATATATTTGTCGACAAAGTGAAAGGTGACGAATGGCGATTCGTTTGGAAATGAACTATTTGTTAGAGATTGACCATAGTTACGAAGACATTTTTCATAATAAATTTGATTGAATTTAGTAGAACAAAAAATACTCCCAATGTAGGTTGCGGTTTGGATGTACTCTTATTATTTATTGAATCATCTATTTATATTCATTTTGATAATAATCTTTCACAATGTTTGACATCAACAAAACTGCAGTTATTGTTGAAAAGGATAATTTAAATAAATAAATGTTCCATAAAGGTCAAGATATCTATATATATATATATATATATATATATATATATATATATATATATATATATATATATATATATAATATATATATATATATTTGTATATATATATATATATATTTTTGTATATATATATATTATATATTTATACATATATATATATATATATATATTTTCAGAGTGCAACCGCTATTATTTAGCACATCTGACATTTTAATGGTACAGAATTTATTAACAGCGCTTTGTTGATTAGCTCATGTGAACTTATTTTTATCCCCGCGTGGGATTAATGATCCATGTCGTGATATGGAGTACGTCGATATTTTTAAATATTTAACGCCTAACTGGTAATTAAAAATTAAAACGTATCTCAATTTCTTTCCTGTGATCTATATATATATATGTGTGTGTGTGTGTGTATATACATATATATATATATATATATATATATATATATATATATATATATATATATATATATATATAATTATTGTGACTAATTGAAGAATGTGCGTCATTAAATTATGTTTGAACATAATACAGAGTAAAAATAAACATTGACATTACCACAATATTCCCTAATGGATTTAATTACAATATTGTAAGTGTCTGGTATTATAAAATCATATACTTATTTGAGTTAAGGTATTTTATGGCACTTGAAAAAGGCACGTAAAAAATTATTTTTTAGGTTAATGAGTAGAATTCATCATCACTTTTTCCGAATCATACAATTCAGAATCACTTTTTCCTTACTTAAAATATTTAATCATTTAATGTTACAGTGTTTGAAAAATAATAAATCAAAAAAGAAACAATTATTATATTCTTATTCTTATTTCAAATTTTGTCCTCATTCTAGCTCCAATTTACCACTGGACGAATGACCATTTGTGCGCGGTTTGGACATTTGGACGCTCCATACGCTACGTAATATACTCAATTTCGGCGCGTGGCTCACATTAACGCTCGACCTAAAACTAGCGTACGTTTTGGTTACCAAACAAGTGCAAATTTGAACAATATTGTGAATATAGCGTCAGTTTAAATTTGCAAAACACTATTTACCCTTGGCTATTAAATTCCTTTATTAGGATTGAAGTATAACTAAAGTATTATCCTAAATATTAGTACCACTCCTATCGTTATTAAGAGAACATTCAATATATCAATAAATGTATGATAATGATATGAGTTAAATACACATAAATTAAGTTCAGAACAAACACGATACTTGTATTATCACTGATGTCTCCCATCTTGATTTCCAATTATTTGCTCTTATTTCACTTTGAATGACGTCACAGAAAGAAATATATTGATGGAATGAGTATAATTTGTTATTTAGTAACAGTTTGAAAGTATTTCTGATTAAAATAACTGATTACTCCTAATACCTTTTAGCATGATTTAAAAAACTAATCAGAGCAATGCGCATAAGTTTCTTTTCTTTATATTAATCAATATCCCTTTCCTGCTTCTTTTATTTACCGCAATGAATTTATTTTTTGTTTACTGATATTATTCTTTATTATTGATAAAATACTTGAACTGTTATTAACTATTTTCCAATTATGTGACAATAAAATGATTCCCTTAGTTTGATATTAAATTTAGATTTCAAGTATATTTCATCACAAAATAACTTCAGTTTTCCCATATATCAGCATTTCGAATTTAACAGAAAGCCAAATTTAGCTCCTCAAACAAACGCGAAGGATTTGTTTGAATAGTAAACAAACGGTCCAAAATAAGTTACGGGTGTCATGTACCAGAATATTATCGCGATAAAACGAGATTCAGATTGCGACAACAAACAAATATCCCTTTATTAATTGCATTCGCGGTGACAATTTAACTAGCAGGAGCTTTGTTTGCTATTTCAGATATTCAGCTTCAGGTTACAAATTATAAAACGAGTGCCAGAGAGCAACGTCAGTCGGCTATGATCTTTGTGAGAGATAGAATTTTATTGTGGCGTCAATAATTTTTGCACCTGAGGCACTGAATGCGTGATTTTGTTAACTCTTTTATAATAATTTAAGTAAATACTAAATTTTACTACAATTGTTAAACAAAAAATTATTTTCGCTATCGCTTAACACAATGAATGGTTTACAGGTAACGCAAAATTAATTTTTGTCCTCTTAATAAATCTGGTGATCCTGGAAGTTTTTAATTATAAGGGTAATAATAGACAGAAATTTTTTCGTTAACAATAAAAAAATAATTTGACACCGATAGTGTGTTTAAAACGTTTGAAAGGCCATTTATGATTTTAACTGACATATTTTTCTAGTTAAACGTAGGATGAAAGCATAGAAAATAGAAAAGAGAATGGAAATAGCGAATAGTGAAATGGATTTCATACCGAAACCGATATACCTATATTTTACATATCCATAAATTATTTTATGTTTACGAAGTATCAGAAACAATTTCCATACTGAACCTGTAATATTAGATAGAAATTCAATTTAATTATACACGTAATTTCAGCTAAACTTGTCAATAAGTTTTCATTAAACTAAAAAATATGTAACAGGAACAAGTTCGGCTAAACTTGAAATTATTCATTATTAATATTAATTTTAAACATGAGTACCCTTAAACATATATATCCGAAGATTAATTTGTGTATGACAAAGCGGCCCAGTGCACCTTGCAAAAATAATTTCTAAATATTTCTCCTTACAATATAAAAAGCTTCATTTACAAAACCGGCTTTCACCAATAAAAGTTTTCCCCAAACAATGTACTTTGTTAAATCTACAACTGTGTTAGTTAATTAACGTAAAATTGAAACGCTCTTACTGTAAAACAGGTTCCATAAGGGTGCCGGTGTGGCGGTGTGGTGATACTCCTTCTTAAGCTGACAATCTTACAAAAGTGAAAGCACAGGTTATTCACAGAACGTTTATCCTTTCTACTTAGTTACCTTTGTTCTTCCCAGGCTTCTGTGTGAATCTAATATTACAAATATAATGTATCGTTATGATAAATTTTTAGTTAATTTCACAATTTTCCACAAAATATTAAATTACATACCGGCGGTACTTATTCGATACCATAACCAATTATTTCGTAATAACTTTTTGACAAAGTGGCTGATAAATTGGAAGATTATAAATATTTTGCTCTTTTAAGTTTGCATACATTCCTATCGTAATTTTGGCAGAGAAGTAAATATACGTATGTACTATAGAAACTGTCTTAAACGCATTAGTGTGATTGTAGAAAAACATATTGCATGTACGTGGGACATTGTTTCTTATATTTTTGATATATTTATATAGGTTTGTTACCATCAACGTCTTGAAATGCACCTTTTAGTGAAATATCATTTTATTTAATTGTGATTTTCTTTTAATTCATATGGCAACTTACCACTTACTTTCTTATGGAAATTTAATTTATAAGTTTGTATGTATATGTAGAAGTAAATATTTCCTGGTGTTACTTAAAATATTTCATGATCGTCAGCAATATATTGAGGTGCCAACGTTTTTATTTCTTTGTTTACAATTAAAACATCATGATTAAGATGATTCGGGGCACTCCATGTCTTTTCTTATATTTTTAAATAAAGTGACATTCAGCTGTCATATAAGCCTTAAGCACTTTAAAACATTAAAACAAATGACTAAAGACTAAAATTCCTAAAACAGTAATTTATTTTCTTTACTATAGTGAATAGAAACCTTCACAATAACAATTCATTTAAATTAAAATTCATATTATTCATACGGAATGAGAATAATAAAGCCAATGTTTAACCAAGCTGTACAAGCAAGCTGACGACGTTCATTTTAAAATGAAATAGCGTAAAACTAACATCATAACGTTTTGAAAATTTTTTCTTAAATGGGAAATAAAATTTTCATAATTTTCCTATTTTTTTATTTTATTTCTATGGTGCGTTAAATCTCTTTAAAATTCTATTTGAAATTAATTCGTCATTCAATAGTTAATAAATTTAAAATTAAAGTTTATTTTTTATGTAATGGCAAAAGAGAATGACAAATTTAAAGTATTATTTAATTTTTTATTCAAATAACATTCATATTTCCTAAATGTTATGTAATATTTAAATTTAAATGAATATCATATTTATTTAATTGAAATCGGTTTAGTCGTTAAATAGATGTGAATATGGCAAACAATAAGGTGCAGTGGAATAATAATCTACAAAAATTATTTTTATGTTGGTATTAATTGAAATGTTTAAAAGGACCATGAAACATAAAGGTGACTACAGTCTTTATTGTTGCAAGAATTTTGCCCTGTATTTTTCACTTATAATTACTGGCGTTCGTACGAAATTATTCTAAATATAAAAATTTAATTGCATTTATTTTAGTCTGCATGTTTTGTTTTAATCTGCTACTCTCCGTAGTCATATTCCAGATAGGAAAAAATACAAAAAAAAAGGTTTTTGATGTTTATTTCAATAGTTTGCAGTATTTTCTATACATGCAATAAATATATGGTGATAACAAAACTTTTCTTTCTCTTATATGTGTAAAAATCTGAAAAGTATATGTGGTAGATAATAAATTTCTTATCAAAGTATTTAGGGGTATTTAGATCTACAAAAAAAAATCAAATTGCCACATTAATAACCAAATTAATCTAATCGTAAATGACCGTGGATATTGAGCGATATTAATATAACTATTCAACTGATTTAATGATATCCATGGTCTTAAAATATTATTATTAGTATTCGTATATAGTATTATTATCAAAAAGTCCCCATGGTCTTAAAGTGGTATTTATAGTAGTACCTCGAATATTGGTCATTACTGTTACCAGTACAATCCTTTTTTCTTAGTGCCAAAATCGCTTCAGCCTTTAGGTTTCTTTCCTCACGCTCATGTAAAATGGTTATTCACTATTAAGCGAGACATAATATTTTCCACTAAAAAAATTAAACGATGAAATGCAGTAAAAACTACTGATTTTTTCGTTTCAAACTGGTTTTACGGAAATACTAATTTGATGCTCGTATAAATACTCAGCTACAGAAAAGAACGAAATGATATCGGTATTTCAATTTAATCCGTTACAATAATATATCATACGGTAAAAATAATTTTGATAATAAAATTTATATATTTATATAACGGAAAAAAACATGAATGAAAAACATGATCAAAACGGAAAAAAACATGATTACTTAATTGTGCTCCATACGAAACTGACTGAAAGAGAAATTAACTTTCAAATTAAATTTATTCCTCCCTTAAAGTAACTTTGTTAAATGGAATCTATCGGCAGTATTTCCGCTCTACGCAACAAAACGTTGGTTAGCTCCGCCCCCTGACACTATTTGCGTAGCTTCTTCACAAAACTCGAGACTAAAGGACTGGGTTTTGCAAATGAACTTAGTTCTGTTTAAGTTTAACAATGAATAATCTTTCTATTCTGAACTATTTTGTCGATTAGCGTTTACGATTAAAATATTAACATCGCATTTGTCAGTTTGCTCCTCGTTAATAAAGTAGCGCGGTTCTTTTGTGTTTGTCTAGGCTTTTTATCCTCAAGAGTTGGTTTAACGATTCTTTAGAAAAGAATACGATCTGCGTTATAGAAAAATAAATAATCTTACGTTACCTACTTTTTTGTTTTAATTTTTTTTAAACTTTAACGGGTATGTAGTGAATTTAATAATATAGAGCAAGCCCGCACACAGGCGTACAGAAACCTATATATATATATATATATATATATATATATATATATATATTTATATATATATATATATATATATATATATTTATACATATATATATATATATATTTTTTTTTATATATATCATAATCATTCCGTACACCTTATATTTAAACAACTTTTACAACTAACATATTGCTTGTCGACACTGTGCTTAGATAAACGTCAATTTTGATTAAGGGTAATTTCTAAGGAACTCGCAAAAGATAATTCCTTACCTATTAATTTCCTTATCTGACGATTAACACTTTCTCAAATATTTCCTTAAAATGTTATTTTTTCAGGACTCCCAATAAAGCAGTTTAAAAAAAAACTGCATTTAACGTCGCTTCAATGTTTGTCAATATTTAAATGAAATGCAACACTAGTCTAGTATTACTTAATCAATGCTTTTGAATCCATTTCTGTTAAATCGTAAATTGGATTATAAACCAAAGTAATAATATTTATTATTTCACCAATATATGTCTTTTCTAAGGCCATTCAAATGTTTTCTTATATGTTATGAATAAAAATGCAAAACTTTATTTCACGTTCTACGGGCTTGCAACGATGATAATTTAGCAGAAATCTGTATGTAAAAAAATATTACGCACTGGCTACTCAAAAACTCAATATTTTTCTGACCTAATGTTAAATCGCAGGTAAAAAGTTTCTAACTTCAACTTTTAAAGAATATAGGACTTGACTGAAAATAACATTAAGTTTTATATTTCATTGCAATTGATTCAATCAATCAGAAGGTGCATTAGTATAACAACAAGATGCCTTGCTATAAGACATATAGTAAGTAAAGAAATGTATAGTGTACATGTATAAATCAATAAATTGAACTACATATATTATAAATGGCGCAATGAAGTTTTCCACCCGAACGTATATTGTTGAAATGAGCATGTCAAGAGGTGAAGTAGGGAAAAATGCGGGAGGGGTAGGTAGCTACCCGACTGCAATCTGGGCAGTCCCGTCAGTGCAGACATAGTTATAAGCTTACTATATTTTCTCGATATTTTTAACATTGTTATCTATTGCTAATATTTACAATTTAATAACTTATAAATGTATAAATTTCATCAATATACATATACTTACCTAAGTGTTAGACTTGACGCATATTTTTAATCACAACTGACCCACTAAAAAAGGATATGGTAATTTGACGTTTGAATATATGTATAATTTGTTAAAACCTCACAGTTTATTATTAGAATTACTGTAACGGATTGCATTACGTGTATTCATCTTGCAATTAGTAATATTTTCTATAGGTCCACACACGAACAAAGTTGAGAGTACAACTAGCATTACATATATTTAAGTAAAGAAGTTGATTTTATCAAGCATATTTGATAAATTGATACGTATCAAAATTGACCCAATTTTCTTTTATCTTTTCGATTATTTTCAATTTGATTGCAGTATGGTTCATTCCATATGTACGTTAATTATAAACATGCTCACCAGATATAATCTACATCAAATTAAGATGGATATAAAACGTTTGAAGGCTATCTGATATCAAGCCATATTTTTGCATTAGAGATATCAAAGTAAATATTCAGTATTAATTACTTTAATGTTCAACTAGAATGGATGTTGCTCCTCTTCTCTACTAATGCTGCCACGATACGGAGTCCGCACCAGATAATATATCAGTATACTGCAGCCTACTGCTATTAATAGATTAGGCTCATATATTTGAATAGAGGAAAACATTTTTTTAATATGAGAAGTTACATTTTATCGTGAAAGGAAAACCATTTACCAGGTACATATTAAATACTAGCTGTGTTCACGATTTCTCACGCATATGGACTTGGAGAAAATATTATTTATTACGAAATTAAAAAACGCAACATGTACTATCGCATCATGTACTACGATAAATTTTTAAGTAAACTTCATCTTTAATTAACTACACTTTGTATTTATGCCATGTCTTCTTTTTAATTAGTTAATTGCAATAAAAGGGGTAAATTATAACATATAGGTTCACATGTGCGATAATACATATGTGTGTATATATATATATATATATATATATATATATGTGTGTGTGTGTGTGTGTGTGTGTGTGTGTGTGCGCGCGCGCGTGTGTGTGTGTGTGTATACATATACATATATACACACATAAAATTAATTGAGAATACGTTTGTAATTTTTCCGCCTTACTTGGAATAAATGGCTTCTTTGCTAGGACGCCTTATGAATATTTGTATGTAAACGTATTAGAACAGTAAATATAAATGACGTAAAAAAAATTCAAAACCAATAATTAGTTCAGAAGTTTGAAAATGTGTTACGAAGAAGAAATAAATAATTATGTTATTTCATTTCATTGATCGTCTGTTCCTTTGTATGTACTCGTAACTCATCAGATTGAAAGATAATAAAATGAAAAAAGAATTTATATGCAAAATATATAATTCTATCATTCAATATAAATATTCAGAATATATTGTCAATTTTCATCTAATTTAAATCTGCAGCGGCTCACTATTAAAAAAAAAAAAATTGAAGGAAATTCTGGACTAATTTCGACTGTTGGTCCTAGTAAAAATTCCATAATTTAACTGTACAATATACTTGTCTTCATAAAGACATTTAGAAAGATATACCACCAAGTCACGACTCTAAGAAATTATCACGATTTCACGTGATATGTTGTTGAAATTTTTGAACGCAGAAATTTAATTAACGTCAAATTGAATAGCTTTTACCGTTACGAGCTTTAATGACACAGCTTGTTTAAAAATGTTCTTAGTTATTGTAACAAACTAATAAAGCTAAGAGCGTACGTAGTTTGATCAACATTTTGCCTGTTTAGTGAATTAATTTTAGACTTCCGTTGTATTACTTTTGTCAAACTAATTATTCAAATTATTTTCTTCTCTTCGATATATTACACATTGAAATGTAAAATAATTAGATAATTATAAGACAATGACGAAAGCCTACAACGACTATTTCTCTTTGCTTATATTATATCGACTAGTTTTGATGATTGTAAATTTATCTAGCTTTAATTCTAATTATGGCATGATTTCTTGCTTAATTGCTTATTACAGCATGGGAGCACTAATTGAATAAAGAAATGAAGGAGGATTGGAAGATCTTTCGAGTTAATTTTTTTTTTCAACACCACTGCATTGTACTACGAATGAACATAAATATGTACAATCATTTAAATTTATTTGCAATAAATTTGTGATATAGCTACAATGGTTATACTGACCACCCCGCGTACTTTATCCTGCAATATTAAAGTGAGAGTGAACTATATACTTACGTAGACACAGTCTATTCATACATATTAGAACAAACATTGTGTTATGCATCCTTAAACAATTTGACAAAAAATGTTGCTTTTACTACCCGGATTTTTTAAAGTCCTTTTTTGTTTTAAAGAAACCATACTTGGACGATGATACTGAAAATTAATACGAATCCAAATTTGTACGTAGGTCTGTGATACCGTCAGATGTTTCCTTCAACGTGCACAATATACAGAACTGACGGAGCTTATCTACTTACAATTAGTTTTTAACATACGTTTGTTTAAGTGGGCTAGTTTTTAAAATTTTGAGATTTGCCTCATCAGATTTGATAAACCTACACGTAAATTGTTTTATGCTTAGTATCATATTTAGCTGATTTTTGGAATTATGTCATAACAAATTTTGGGATAAATTACTTCAAAAGGAAAAAAGTAACACTTATAAAAACATTCCAATGTGGTATTTTTCGCAGAAACCGCTTGACATATAGAAAATAAAAATTTTTTATAATGATAAAGTGCTTAAAAAGTTAAAAGTGGTATAGAAAGTAATAGATATATATATATATATATACATATATATATATATATATATATATATATATATATATATATATATATATATATATACACTTAGTCAGTACATATCTGTTATATCTATTTTATACTCTATAAAATAGAAGATAAAATACAGTCTAAAAATATAACTATTTAATGACAATTGAACCTGGTTTTAGTGAACAAAACGACCGAACTTGCCTCCTAGTATAAATTGCAATCTTTTATGAAACCTACACATATTTCCTATTTCATATCTATACTGACGCTGTTTTCTTCATCTGTATGATTTTTATTTCAACTCTTTCGGCCCATGAATTACGGATACAATATGTGGCAATGTAAGATTAGCAACATAATATATATCGACTTTCATATATTAGAAGAAAATTAAATAAGGCCAGAAACAAAGCTATGCTCATGCAAAGCAGAAACCTACGTAAATAAATAAAACAATTAAGAATCATAGGTTCGTTTATTTTTTAATCTTTGTTTCAAATAAACATATGTGTCGATTATCTAATACCCGAATGAAATAAAATATTCAGTACTTGCTATTTGTTCTAATTAAGAAATATCGTTGTTAATTTTATATGTTACTTTCGACTGTATGTTTACTTAACCGTAAGATGTGGCCACATCATAACTAGAGGTCCAGCTATAATAAGTTACACGTCATTGCCATAGAGGTCGCAGAAAATATTTGACATATATTAAATACGTTTGAACAGTAGTGATTATTCATTGTTGTTTTGTGTTGTAACTTGGTAATGAAGAGGTCGGGGAGAAAGCTTCATAGCAACACGACCTTCCTTTACCGCAGCTCAATCTATTCTCTTACGGTGTAAATATGTAGGTTTACTGTAGAATTTAGTTACCAATTATTAGCTTTAAATATGCACTTTTTTTCAATTTATTTGACTTATTTATTAAAGAAATAAAATTACCATGTACTGAAATATATGTAACAAAACATACGAGGCAAGTTAATAATATTACCTCATTCGTATGTATTACACTTTAATAAATAGTTATGTAACAGTTTACTTGACGACTTTATTGATAACAAAAATATATTCACATACTCAAAGCAGTCACGGCGCTCTCCACTCAGAAATAGTGGTGCAATTGAAACGAGTCAAACACTTTTCGAAAACTAATCAGACTACATTGGGATAAACAGATATTTTTTATATCAGCGGTTGCATTACATAAATTTATAAGATCCGTTTCATTTTATGTATTGAGTGGTAAAATGACTGAAAATTTCTTACACATCTTATTTTAAAGAAAGTAAATGTGTTAAGTAGAACTTATAAAATGCATACAAGCATAAATACACAAATAATAATTTTATTATTATCCATTTTATGGTTGTAATTTGAATCAAATTCGCAAAATCGATAATAATAGAATTAAATAAATCGATTTATTATATTAATATGTAATTACGGAGGATATTTCAAAAATATAAATATGAATAGTAAACCAAAAGAGAAATTGCACCATATTGTAACTATATTAAGAGTTTTAGATAAACACGATAACTCTAAGTTCTGACATTGTCCGAAGAACAATAAACAAATTTAAAAAATTATTAGAACCTTCAAGTTTCCTTTGGACCAAATAAGATTGCTGGAGATGTAATAACGGCAAAAGCTTAATATGTAACTAGTGAGCAACATAAGAATTTATAGAGAAATGATACGGTTTAACAAAAGTGCAGAAATAGATTTGATAACTTTCGACGCAATGAAGAATTTCGTTTCTTAAAGGATAATACCGCGTAATACATCAAAACAAGGAAGTCAGAAAGGACTTAGAGTGAGTTTAAGTGAAAGAATTAGAGTAAATACAAGTGAAAGTTAGAATGAAATTTTAAAGAATAAGTAAGACTAGGGTTTTAATTGATTGACGTTAATCATGAGCTGATACTAAAATAATTACGAATGAACTACAGTTTAAATGAAAGTAACGACAAACACTTAAGGAAAAAACGTTTGTCTGTGATGAAAGATCTTCGTAATAGTTTATATCTCTAATTAGATGCATATCACGCGGCTGATTTTTTATCCAGCTGGTACTGACTTGCATAGATGCTATCTTATTTATGTTAAAGACTTGCAGATATAAATTGTACACATTCAATGAAATTTAGTTACATTTTTCTGACGTAGATGCAAACCGAGTCATAATGAAATGTGAAACCAGTTTTGTGTTTAAATGTTTTCACTAACGCCTTCGAATTTGTCATTCGTCCGTGCTTAAAAAGTAAAATATCTGGGACAATTTTACAAATATTTTAATAAAGGAAAAAGAAATTTCTGCGACAATTTTATAAATATTTGCGACAATTTTACAAATATTTGCGTCAATTTTACAAATATCTGCGACAATTTTACAAATATTTTAATAAAGAAAAAAAATCTATAACGGTTAGAATACTTGTTAGGTTTATTTACATCACAATACTCAAATTGTAATTACATTACCGATATAAAATTCATCGCTGTATTCTTTTCACATATATTTAGAAAAAGGGAACAAGTTGTAGTTATATAGAAGATTGGTCGACGTAATCTTCTTCATAGACAATTAAACAGTCAAAGTTAATATTTATTATATTTTTTGAGTAAATGATATCACGAAAAAAACAAATGTTTTATACCAATAACTTCATTTTCATAACCCTACTAATTAATAACCTTTATAATACCAATTAATTGTTTCCACAGAAAAGATAAAAATGTCCATAAAAGACCAACTAAAATGAATCTTTCTTAAAAGTGTATTCGAAATTAAAAATAAAATTAAACGGCTTTTTTCAATTGATTCTTTCTTGATTTCCATAAATAATCATTATAATTTAGTTAGTCAACAATTCAATAGTTATAATAACCACATAATTCTAAATTTTAAAAAAATGTAACAACCAAGAAGAACAATGGTCACATGATTATTGAAACCAATGAAATAAGATTACGGTTATAATAAAAATATAAGTTAATCATATCGTGTACACAAATAAGCAAAATTTAAATGTCTATGTATTATCTAAAATTTGCGACGCAAAAATTTAATATGCAATTGATTTATGGTTATATGTTATATTCATTGATTAGACGTAAGTAAAGCTGTAGTTATTTTAATTAAATTGTCAACTCTTGTCAGTTACGTAGCTTTACTTCAGAATCCTTAAAATAAAAATCTTGTTGAATTTGCATTTACATTTATCATAAAATTGCAGCCGAAAGTTAAAAATAAATACAATTCAATGTACGACATTCCTGACAAATGTCAAAGTGAAAGCACAAGAGCCAACCTATGTTCAAACAAATGATAGTAGGGATTAGGGACGTCGTGGGAACAACAAGGGAAGAAATAGTATTTGCAGAACTTTATTTGGAAATTATTTCTATTTATGGCTATTAAAAGGGAATAAGACAAATAGGCACCTCACATCACTCTGGCGCTTACACATACAAAAATTATGAAAAAGTGTATAGATAAATTGTCGCTTTTAATTCTTTAAATAAAATTTTAGTATTAGTGGAAAACTATCATTGTAATTTACGTCAGAAAAATATAACAATATTTATGTTGATGCAAACCGAGTCGTCGATTTTACTAGCTTTAATTATTTTTGCCATAAAATAGTGATTTTCTTAAAAATATTCCTACTATACTAACGTAATTTCAGTTTTTTTTAATAATATTTTGATGAGTACCAAAATATATTCTTATACACTTAATACATAATCGCTAAAATTTAAGACAGTTGAAAATGAAGTAACCTTAACAAAATTCAAAACTGCATTTCTGAATGAGTACGGAGAAATACGTCATTTTAATGAAACAAATTCATAATTCTATTTAAACCCTTTATTTAAGTATTATTCTTACCTGTTAGTATTAATTAGCCGTTTTCAAAATATGTATGAAGACATTAAAAGTATCAACTTAAAATAGGTAATGTATCTGCAAATTGTAAATAAACTTTATATATATGTATACATATATATATATATATATATATATATATTTAGTCTTGCAATAAATTTATATAGGATACAGTAAAATTCCTGCGAAGAAAACACTAACTGAAATATTGGTGATGCATGGTAAATCTGGGTGGGTCCTTAATTTCTTATTTCAGCAAAGTGATCCCGAATTAGACTTAAACCAACACAGCCAGCTTCCATTATCATATCATGGACGAAAAATCCCCTTCAAATTTTATATCATTGGTATATTCACTAATAGCTTTTACTATCCTTAAATTATTGCCGTCAATTCATCATTGATGCTGATTTATAGCGAACCATTAGGTTTCTCTTTCAATCTATCACAAACCGCGTAAATTAAATTTTGGGTTTAAATTAAAATTAATTTATTATTCGACAAAAGTCTTCAAGAAATATGAATAAAATCCCTAATAATGCACGTAAAAATTATTTACCCGGGGTAATTCTGTTGCACTGATCACGCTCCCTAGAATTATTTATAACGACAATTTTTCCTCAAAAGTGAGAATCAGTTCTTAGTAAAATAATTTTCCTCTATCATCTGAAATTAGTTTCACATAAATTAATTTACAAAGGTGAGAACCGTATAAAAAGAAGTTACGAAACTCTTAATTGTACTACGAAAATGGGTGGACAAAAAACTTGTAATGTTTTCAGAAATTTTATAAAGAAACTTTTAGTGTGTAGTATCATACATTTTATACTTTATATTTAAAATACATATAAACATTAATATAGCCCATTTGAATATAAAATATCTGCTTTAAACATAATTCAGTTAACGTAAGTGTCCGCTGCACATGAATAAATTCAAACTCTCCAGATTTTCTTCACTGCCATTTCGTCTGATGCAGAAAATAGCTTAAATCAGCCATGTTAGGATTCACAAAGCACGACCGTGCCTCTTTGACTGGCACAATAAAACGGAAGACCCGGCAGCCGAACGTAACCGCAACTAACATAATTTCCTCTTAGTAGAACGTGCTTTCTCTTAATGTTTGTTTACGTACAATTTTTGATAAGTAGAATACCCAAAAAGGAGTTCTTTTCATGGGTATCGGTCATTAATTTAGGTAAATAATGGTGTCTAATCAATAAATGACTGTCCAGCACTATTTCAGTATATAATCGAATTAAATGCATGTATATATATATATATATATATATATATATATATATATATATAGCCATAGGACTAATTTTTATTACGCCATCACTTGTAATGTCGGATGATTATTATTTCAGGTTTAACTTTTATGTGTCGACTAAATCTAAGGATGTTATTTGCTAATGACAAAAAATCCAAGTAACCGATATTATTTTTTGAAAAAATAATACATAATTCTTTTAATCATACAAGGATTTGACCACAGAACACTCCATATACATTTTCATACATTTACACATTTACATTGCCTCGGTGCCCAAGAATTTCGCTTTAGGAAGCGAGCATAAGACAGATAGCTGTCCGGTATTCTTTAGAATAATTTACACAGTTTTTATCACACATCTCGTTACCACTGGAACTGTAATCTGATAAAGGTATATATATTTCACT
This sequence comes from Druceiella hillmani, assembly GCA_039881145.1. Lineage (NCBI taxonomy): Eukaryota > Metazoa > Arthropoda > Insecta > Lepidoptera > Hepialidae > Druceiella > Druceiella hillmani. The sequence goes on along the minus strand of JAYKKI010000017.1, from coordinate 4,553,777 downwards.
AACGCCTTCGAATTTGTCATTCGTCCGTGCTTAAAAAGTAAAATATCTGGGACAATTTTACAAATATTTTAATAAAGGAAAAAGAAATTTCTGCCACAATTACTCATAATTTATATGCTATATTAAAATAGTACTTTTTTACAAAATATTGAACCGACTTCAAATAAACACCGAATAACAATAAAAAATAATAAAATAACGAGTACTTCTATTATTTGCATTATTTTATATTATTCGGTGCCATGTCAACACTTCTATTTTCTTTCAAATACCTGCACACCCACACACACTTAGATGAGTGTATCATTTAACTTGGCATCAACTCCAAACATCTGTATTAGTTGCTGTGGTGACGGTAAATAGTCTCAATATTTATTTGACTATATTTACTTATCCCTAATACGATTTCGATAACTCTAATATGCCCAATATGAGCTTGTTAAGTTTTAGGAGGTTCACACGGACAACTGATTATCCATTACGAACGTCGCCGTATTTGTCATGAGTACAACTCGAATCTTTGGAGATGACCGAATCGTTCGGCGCTGGCAAGCGACAAACCAAAATGAACTGCTAGATGCAGTTCATTTTGGCTTGTCGCTGTGATTTGCTATGCTTAACCGGCATAGCAAATCGCATATACCCCCCCCCCATAAAATAATCACGATGATTTTAATGAAAAACTGTGCACATATATGAGCCACAAAAGTAAAAGGTAGATGAACACAATCGAATAACGAGGGTATTTAAGTGTAAGTGTACCCTTAAACTTATTCTAAATGGCATATGCAAATGTAAACAAAAGAAATTAAATGCTACGAACTATATATATAACAAGTTAAATATTAAAAATGAATTAAGTAACAATGACAATAAAATAAAATTTTTTTTAATGAATTAAAATTATGATAAATCAGAAAACAAACAAAAACAAAATGTTACGTCGAATTAAGGAGAAGACATAGCTTATTATCTGGTCGTTTTAAGAAACCCTTTTCTATTTTTAAGGCAATGACTCAAATGTAATTAATGCACTCAGAAAAAGCTAATCAAGCGGTTTCCCTAAGTCCAATTGAATTATTACATCACCAGTCTTTATGTTACAACTAGATTGGTGCCATTTCACTCTCTGTTGAAGAATGTGCAAATAGTAATTTGTACATGCCTTCCAAAACGTTTGGAAAGCACGCTGAATATATTGCCAACGAGTCAATCTACTTAATTTTATGTCTTCGATATTGTACTCTGGTACGCTTGACATTGATTGACCGGTAAGAAAATGCCCTACAGTAAGTACTTTACATTCGTAGGGATTGTCAGAAATGTAGCAAAGAGGTCGTGAATTTAGGAGTGATTATATTTAATAAAATACAGTTGAAAGCTCCTCAAATATGAGTGACTTGTCGCCTACACTATGTTGCAAATGGTACTCGGCTGATTTAATTTCAGCTTTCCATAGGCCACCCATATGTGATGCCTTTGGAGGATTACATTTCCACTCAATATTACGGCGAGTACAACCTTTATCAATAACGTCACTAGATGAACACAAAAATTGTGAAACCTCATTTAAGTGTTTTGCGGCCGCGACAAAGTTAGTGCCACAATAAGAATAAATGCAACAGCACAATCCGCGACGCGACACAAACCTATCAAGTGCAGTTAAGAAACACCCGTTAGTTAAATTACTAATTACTTCGAGGTGTTGTGGTTTTAGTAGAAAAACAAATAAATAAACATAAATATACTTTATGTATTTTAGCATTTTTACGCAAAATTTTTTTTGTATCAAACGGATCTCCAATATCACAGCCTACGTGATTAAACGGCCTTTCATGACGCACACGAGCGCTAGTAAAATGGCCATATACGACTGATTCGAAACCGGTTTAGATTTAAAACAAATTACGTATTTGGATAACGCGGACCTAATTACATTACGTGTTGAAAAAATCCAATATGTTTTCATAAGGATGCTACGCAAAGTCCGGGGCCCAACCGGAAAATACTTCTTATGATAATATTCAATTAGCATAATTATTACATGAAAATTTTTAGGCAATAATAAAGGCTGTTTACGATTTAAAAAATAAGTAAAATTAAGATAGCCTACCCCTATGTGATAATTTTTAATATTGTAAATTACGATTATGTTTTATATTAATTATTCAGAGTTAAAATAAATGTTTTGAAAAGATTTAATAATGGCGTTATGTGAATATTTTAATTTACTAGAGGATGCATTTTTACTATAATTTCGATTTAATTTTAATAATTTACAATTATTATAAAATCTAAAGCACCGTGCTATTACGCTATTTAATTTATTAAAGCAAGATAATTTAAGAATAACGGTGCACTGCGAAGTCCATAAGTATCTGTGTTTAATTCATATGTTTTTATAGGTTCTAATTCATTCTTATACTATAGGATGTGTTGATAATTCCTCTTAGAGAGATCAATTAACCCTTATCTATACATTTTTGATATATCAACCGAAAAACAAATTTTAAATTATCAAAATTGCAATATTATTTTTAAGATATCTTGGTGTAATTTTTTACCTGTAAAAGGTAGGTTGTTTGATGATTTTCCATTAGTTGATTTTGCCGAACAGTCAAAGATCACGCGTTCAGATGTGGAACTGCTACAGGTCCACACTACATAGTGATGAGGAATGTAATATTTAGTGGCACTACGGTGTACACCTGGATGTGACCGAGATGCTCGTACTCAATATAAGAATTGTACAACTCGGGGACGCATTCTAGTCTACGTTCCAGTTGCAAAAAACGTTTAGGCGCACGGTTGAGTCACCCAGTTGTGGCAGTACAGGGTTGAGCAATAACGATGAAGTATATCGACCGCTTCTATCGTAATAATGCTTCAATACGTACCCAAAATTAAAAAAAAACAATTATAGATGCAATTATTATCAATTATGCACGATATATAGCTTGATATTGACGTATGCATTACGTTTTTATTATAATTTGTGCCTTCTAATTTACCAGTAATTACGTAACCAAAATCACTATTTAGAGCAATCGACAAATTATCATTTGTAATTAATTTTTGACCATCATATATGGTAGGAAAAATATCACCAACTTAGATTATGTCGATTGGCGTCCGTCTGAGAAACTCAGGGTCAGCTAAAACTAAGTTTTTATATTTTACAATCATGGATTGTGGAATATTTATTTTCGGTAAATTAGAAGTTAATTTATTTAAGGCGACGGCGTCTATATTAAATGTACAGTTTTGGTTTGGAATTCAATGTAAACGAAACCGTACCATAATTTTTAACTTGTTCACCAGCTAAACCAAAAATATTAAATGAACATTTGCGGGTTGACAACCCTGGGCGATGTAAACAACTAAGTGAAAGAAACTTCGATTGAGAGCCAAAATCGATCAGCATACGGCAACGTTGATTCGTCCCAGATGCATCTAAGATTGAAGTAACCGCAGTTCCTAAAATTACATTATAATCACATGTGTTGAAAAGAGAGTTAAGATAAGCTAACTTATAATTTTTATTATTATTAAAAGAATTATTTTCATGAGGTTCAACACCCACTATACGGTTATCATGTAAAACTGCGTGATGAGTTTCCGTACAAATAAAACATTTAAAATTACTTTTACATTGGGACGAAATATGATTTGTTTTTAAACAGTTATGACATAAATGAAGTTCATTAGAATAGCTCATGCGTTGCGACGGAGTTAATTTACGAAATGACTTGCGTCCGTAAATAATATGATTTTTATGACAATTTGAACATTTAATTATATTTTGGGAATACGATTTATTGCTGAATCTTTTATTTGAATATTTATTATTTACACTTTTATTATTATGAAGTTGTTGTTTAGATATAAAAGATGAAGTATATATTTTATTTGTATAAGTGAAATGGTCAAGTATCTTCATTTGGTTTTGTAAAAGGAATGTCAAGTGTTTGAATGTAGGTGTCGTTTTTTGATCAATTCTTTGCTCAAATAATTTATGCGTGTCAGCATTTAGGGTTTTTAGAGCGATATGACATAGAACGTATCTAGATAAGTTAAAGATTTTTAATGCTTCTAATACCTTCACGGAATTATCAAAAACATTCAAAAAATTAGAAAGATTATGAGGTGACTCTTTAGTGAAAGGTATGAAGTTCAACATTTTATCCAATTACCTTCTGGATCGAATCCTTTGATCTTTATATTTGTCTAACAAGGCATTCTAAATGAGTTCATAATTATCCGTTGTTATCGGTACGCTTTTTATGATATTTAAGTGTGTACCCATAGTGTCGGATATTAAATAAGGTAATTTATCTATGTTTGTTATATTAGGTTGATTATGTACTAATGAGCTAAAAGTTTTAAAAAATGTAGGAAACATTTTGACATTACCGTCAAATGAATATAATTAAATTTTCTGATTTCGTAATATTTGACGAACCGTTTTCTACCGAAAATTTTAAAACGCTCAATTTCACGTGATAATATAACTCGACATAAAGTTCGAGTTCATTAAATTTCATTATAACTTCGGGGTCTACGGACCTACTTGTTCAAAGATGTCATTTATTGTTTTGTCAAATTTATTACGTAAATCACTAGTCTCCGCAGAGCGCACCAAAAATATATCGACGCTACTCCGCTCATTAAGTTTTTTACTTAAATCATAAGCCTTTTGCATTTGTGAAAATATTCTTTCTTTCATCATTGTTAATTATTAAACTGTTTTTGGATTGCAAGTTTGGCTTTTGATAATTTAGACTTGTCACCTTGTGACATAATTTTATTTTTTTAAAGCCACGGATGAATGAAGGAAGTTTCAGATCCAGCTTGAAAGGATCAAATGTGAGGGGCGGTAAATAGTCTCAATATTTATTCGACTATATTTACTTATCCCTAATACGATTTCTATAGCTTAAATATGCACAATAAGCGATCTGCTATACCTAACCAAAGGCAAATACAATCTAATGACCTGCTGGACAGTTCTTCTGGTCGGCTGGTAGGTGCGCTGGCACAATGATGAACTTGTTAAGTATTAGGAGGTTGTCATGGATAACTGATTATCCATTAGTAATTCGCGAACGTTGCTGTATTTATCACGAGTACGACTCTAATCTTTGGAGGTTCACGACCGACTCGTTCGCCGCTTGCAAGCGTCAAGCCAAAGAAAAATATCCAAGAAAAATATATATTTTCAAGCACTTTTGATTTTTTTGCACGTACGCGACCTGTTTCTACCATGACAAGATGAAAATAATAAAATCTAAACGCGACAGGCAGTATTCTATGATGTTTAAAAAATTGGGATTTCCTTGTATCTTCTCAATTACTAAACGTAAAAACTTAAAATAAATTGGTCAAAATACCATTTTGATCTTACACGATTTGGTAATATTAAAATGTTACATATATTTTCTAAATCCCATAAAATAAAAATAATAAAAAATAAAAAAAAATTCTGTAATATGATTATATAATCATATTACAGAATTTTTTTTCACTATATTATAATATACTATATTGTAAACTTAAGGATATTGTGTGTTTATTCTAACAACCACACAGTTTGTTTCAGTGTAAGTAAAATGGTAAGATGAAAATATTCCGACGCCTAGAATAAAATATGTAACCAAAACACCCAAAAAGGGTATTGAAAACAAAGCCAATTACAAAGATCATATTATTTTTAAAAGCTAACCATGAACATTAATACAGTGTCACACTGCATTAAGTGTCCATGGTTAGTTTTTATAAAATAATATAGAAAATAGCACGATCCTTTTAAGCAGCTTTGTTCTCAATACTCTTGTATAGCACTCGCTGAAACTTAAGTGTTTAGTTACACTGCGACATGCAGTGTCACTGAACACGTAATGCAGTATCAGCGAGTACTATACAAATTCCATCAGCTATCAAAAAAATCTAATTACCTTTTTTTAATTCTGTATTCTGTGTTTTAATATATATTATTATCCTCAGTCAACATCTACATACTTTACTTAAACTAAACTACTGCTTCCTTGTTGAGCCTAAGACGTAACTAGCGGCATAGAAATTCCATAGCTTCTTCTGGGCAGAAGGGTATTAAAAAAATAATTCCGTGTGAACGAAGTAACCAAAACTTGACGCTTATTGAAATAGTTTATTAATTTTTCACTTTTGTACATTATTTCAATAAATTTTTGAAACTTTTGCTCTGTGAAAAATGATCATCAATAAAATATCAAATTTACCGTAATTTTCAAAATTTTTTCAATGTAGGGCACTGATATAATTCAAAATATTTAATAAATAAAATTTTGAAATTATTTAAGACTATTGGCATAGGGGTAAGGGTAAGTATTCTTTTGGTAAGTGTCGATCCTTATTAAATAGATAATGATAATTAAACTCATTTAATTCAGTTACGATTCATAGAACTCTGTGGCAACCACTTTCCTCAATGTACATACCTATACTAATTTTTGAGTATTACTTTTACAATATATAAAATATAATCTATAAAAATATTACTTTTTACATAACAGAATATGGCTTATAATTGTTTTCCAATTGTTTGGTAATGTGTAGCATATGGCATCCTAATGATCTCGAGAAAAAAATGAATAAAAATCGGAGTGTTTTACAAAGACAACAAATATTCCTTCGATAAAAACAAATAATCCGATACCTTAGGTTTAACAATACATAGACTCGCATCGTAAAATAAATCTGCAAAACACAATTTCCTATGTTATGAATGCACAATCTCCACCAGTAGAATGATGATGCGACGTTTTCGTCTACTTGAATAAATTGTACATCGATTTCCATCATAGGCGACTTCGCTCAATATTTGTTCTCTCGAGGTTGGATTACTTGCCTTGCATTTCCGATTTGACTTTGTTTGGAAATGAAACATTCAATAGGTTTTCTGGGGTAAACGAAAAATATAAAACATGAGGTAAAAACTTTAAGTCGTCGGTAATTAAACTAAACTTATGCCCAAAGCTTAGTACAGAATATTAAATCGTATAAGTTTGAATTATGGACCAAATTTTGTTTCATTACAATTATATTCATAAATAATAAGTTATTAACAAGTAACAAAAATTCTTTAATTATATAAAATGTTCATGGCTGTCAAATTATTTATGATATAAAACTTTTCTGTAAAAATGCCAGCAGCATGTTTCTGATATTGACCATTTAAAATTTAATTTTACTTTTCGAGGGTACTTGACAATTATCGGGCATAATCAAATATTAATAAATAACTAGTACAATCTATACAATTCAAATTTAATGAAAAAATAGTAAAATATATTTTTTATTATATTGAACTAATTTGAAAACATGAGCATATATTTTATTGTGCCAATATCTGCTCTGCTGGCCATTGAAATACACTCTCCTTACAATGACTAAACTTTTGTGAAGTAAACTTTGGGTGCTAATAAGATAACACAAAACTTTAATTTTAGTTTAAACTTACTATTAAGAAAACAAAAAAAGAAGTTGAATATACTTACTATTAAGTAAGTATACTTAATAGTAAGTACATTCTACGTTTTTTAATTTTAATAAATTTACTGTTAAGATAACAAAAAAAGGTCTCTCTAAGGTGCAAAGGTAAGTGCGCATAATTATTAAATATTATTGATTGCAAATAATTAAAAAAAAGATAATCATTAAACCATTATCAAAGTTGTCTTTAAAAAAAAGTTCCAATAGGAATGATTGTAATGTCAGTTGTCTTAATAATTAAATTATTTAAAATATGTCATACTTTTCGTAAGGGTCTTTTCTATACTTACTACCCTGCCTTAATAAAATCAATCAATTAAAAATCTTAAGCTAGGCTATTAATAAAATAAACATTAAAGAACTGAGTTTGTTTTGTGAATTAAAATTACTAGTTTTTCTCATGACGTCATTTAAAATTTTTTAGACTAAACTAAATAACGCGTAATAGTAATACATTACGCAATGGACTTTCCGGCATTTATTTTACCGGTACTGGAGCTTTATCGACCAGGGTGTTTTTAAAGTAATTTTCTGTATTATTATGTTAGTATACAGTGTTAATTAATGCAATTTTATTTCTTTTCAACATTTTTTACATATAAATATTAATATCGATAGAATAATAAAACTTTAGAAAATTTACAGGGAGAACAAATGTTAGTCTCCTAGAAATTATCTTACATGATATAGTAATTATTGTTTCTGCTAGAATGGGTCAAAAATATTTTACCCTTTTATTAAATGTAATTACGAGAAAAAGTGACGAAATTCCTACTGCTTTGCATTGTAAGCATGTAAAAATATAGTATGTAGATAGTATCTAGCATATAGCTATATAGATAATTAAGAAGTTACACCTTAAAGAAAATATTTCACGTGTTACATAATTTCTAACTTAAGTGTGTTATAATATATGTAGAATTCGTCATAAAGTCTAATTTATGAGAATACTATTTATAGAATTATTAAAATGAAGTTGGAACTGCTTGAAAATAAAATAAAAAATTGTGCCAAAATTAACACAGATTTTAAACTTTCTGTTATATATTCTTAAAAATGCTTACTTGGCAACTTTATGATAATTTAAGCGAAGAAATAAAAAAGAGACAAAAATAATAAACACGTTTCTAAAAAAGGAGTAAATATGAAATACGATTACGATGGTACGGTTTTGTTTACTCTTTAAAGTTAACACCCCCCTCCCTCCTTTTTCCGATACAAACCCACCATACATTTAATTAAAATGTAAAACATCGGGATTATGCAAAGGATAGCCAAGAAATTTTGATTAAAATATTCCTTATTGATGAGGCTATAAAAAGATTATGATTTTGTACCAAATGCTAAGAAAAAATGTTAATTAATTTCTGTTAAAATAAAGAAGTAAATGAAAAGAAATGGAATTAAGAGGACAAGCAAATTTTAAACATTCAGAATACTCACAGTACAAACTTGACAATACGTTTAATATTTAGGTTTAATATTTAAACTATTGAATTAGTGTGAAAGTGTAACACTGAAGAGTATTTGAATAAATGAACTGAATACATATTTTTCATTAAATCAATATTTCACGAAATTCAAGAATTTCGAAACCTTTTATTGATTTGACATTTTAGGCAACGAGCCTAAATGTAAGTAAAATTTCATAGATAAATTAAACACCCTTCGTTAACAAAGAAGATAAAAGAAACTCAAGCAAAGCAAATCAAAACGAGAATACTCGTAGGATGTCACACAATTTCAAGAATATAGCAAAAAAAATTTTGATGTTTTATACCAAACTCTTTACATTTTAAAAAAGAATAACAGTATATAATAACTTAGTATGTGTATAATATGTATATCATACATAACCTTAAGTACGCTATATTTTTCCTCTATTTTTAAACATATAAAAAATGAACATAAATGTTGAACACTCGCTGTCATACATGTAAAATATAAAACATTTCTGAAAAGCTATTTAAATTTAAATTATAATACATCCATCTAGCTACAACTATAGTCAGCTAATGGCAAATATTTTAAATGCATATGAAATTTATCATTTTTCTCATTTAAAAGGTGCTAACGATGTAAATAAAAAAAAATTACAATCGACCATCTCAAATTCCTAAACTATAAATAAATAAGAGATACAACAAAAGTATAAATTATTTTTAAACGCGACAAAAAATTAATAAATATAACTTCATATCAAGTAAATACAAATTATTCATTTGAAAAAGAATGTCAGCTTCAATTAATTTTTTTTTTCAAAGACTCAAAATTAACAAGGTAAAAACAGCCTGACCTAAAAATAACCTTTTCAAATAAACGTTTTTCAATTTAATGTTCAAGTCGTCCATGAATACGACGCAAATAAACAAATTAAAAACGTTACAATCTGAGTGTCACTCAAGTGAAATGAAACAAGGGAAAGTGTAGAAAAAAAAACTAAAATTTTCTTTTTTTTAATTTCTCCCCGCCAATTGCTACATTCCAAGTCTGGAAACGGTAGTCAATACTGAAAAGGTCTGTTTATATTTTATGTTATAGTATTTATATTTATGCGCTATTGCTTTAAATTAAACTTTACTTGACCGAAACTATATATGTCAATATGTTTTCACACTAGTATAAAAATCGGAGACACCCGTATAATTATTTTCAAAAATTTTATCAACAATTGTTTTCGAAGAATGTTATTTTATATTTTAGTACCACAAAATAGCGAGTGTTGTCCATTTTTTCAAACAAACCAAAATGGAACATTATTAGATTTATGTATCCGTTTAGTCTATCGATACTAATTATTTATTTTGCTTAGGTCTATACGCTTCTTACTAAATTAAAATTCATTTAAGGAAGGAGAAGGAAGAAAGGAGGAAGGGAGAAAATACGTACATTATAAATAAAATTTAGTTCTTACTACTGGTTTTTGCAGTCAATATTCTTAAAACAAGCTTCAATAAATTTTTACTACCGATATTAATGTGCGCCTAATATCAATAATACTCGTTCTACTGCACTGTAATGTTTTCAACGTATCTCTTATAATATAGCCGCCATATTTACAATAACAGTCATACTTTCCCACCGAGCTGAAAGATTTATGCATAAGTTGCTCTTCAATGTGATAAACGACAAATTAAGGGTTGCTAAAAGTGACACAACACGCAATGAATGAAAAAAAATTTTGTCTGCGAACTATTTTGTGCCGAAATTTTAAGATATTGTACATATATGGTGATTGCGTCTTATGAATGTTCTATGGTTTGCAAACGAATTTGTATGTAAATAGTGAATAATTTGGATTTATTTGTACAAAATATAATCATAATCCTTTAATATGCCATCTGTGGATATTTTATACCACAATAAAATTATTAATAAAATTTTATTAGCACTAGTCACAATTATTAACAATTTCCTGAAATTGTAAGCACGATATATAATGACAAATGAGGTTTCTAAATTTCTTGTGCATTAAGGTAAAAATCCTGCATCTTATGCTGACATCAATATTTCTAGCACGTATAAAATTTTTTTATGTATATATATATATATATATATATATATATATACATATATATAAGTCTTATTTAATTATCTACCTTTATTTGTTTTCTTGATGAGTTATTTGACCTTTTCATCATCTTAATAAACATATGGTTCTCAATTTCAATCAATCTTCTGGTTCAGTGAGGCAATAACCAATGGAAGGCCTTAACCTTTCACACTAGTTTTTACTTTGGTGGTTTATTTTCATCTGAGATATTAAAATATTTATTTAAATATGTGTATCTCCCTGGTAATTCATCTTAAATGAAACAAATTCTTTTCTCATTTATTGTTTCAAAATATTATAAATATATATTTCTGTTATTTTGATCTTCGTACGAGGAGTTAATTATTATCGTTTTCTTTTCGTCTTATTCTCTTCCTTTAAAATTTGAAGACTTTTAAATATATACATTAAGCTTAGAAGTACTATTAAATATATACACTACATAAACACTTATTATCCTCCAAATAAATATAAACAAAAATTGTAACTCGCCAGACTTTTTCTTAGAAATTATTTAAAAAATTATTTTCATGTTTAAGAAAAATTATGAAATGTAGGTAGTTAAGAAGTTTATTAGCATCAACAAGAGTTCTTAATATGATAAATTGTAAATAGGATGTCCAGATTTTTACAAATTTTCTTAAAATATATTAAATAAGACTGAGAGAATGAAACGTTTAAGAATTTATTTTAAAAGAAGACGAGTAAATTAGCAAATGCCAGAAATGAATGAAAAGGTCATTAAATGATAACATGTGGAGAGTTAAAAACATTTTAATTTTAATAATCATTTTCCTGTGGCTAGAACGATAAAAGTTAACATAAGTTCAGAAATAAAAGCCAAAAAAGACAATAAGACGGCAGGCGATTTATTAAAAATGTAGATGTACGAATATTGGCCAGAAAGAGAAACCTATTTTATGGCAAGTAATTTTAAAATATATACGAATATTTTTAATGGTGTTATTAATATAAATATAATTATTCTATCAAAATTCTAAAGATATGAACGTATTTCCTCATTGGGATAAATTCTGTAAATGAATAATATTATAATTTATGTCTTCATTTCTTAAATTTTACTCACAAGTCTCGTTCTGGTAATTCGGCAACAAAATCATAATTTTAAAATAATTTAGTAAGTGTAAGTTGGTTCTCGTAAAATGTTGAGTACCACAGGGATGTAACTTGATGTCAAACCAATTTAGAAACATTTCACCCTTTATGCATTTCCCTCGTAACACCGAGTTCTTTTTGTCGCTTTTGTCAATAAATAACGCTTTGAGTTATATATTCAAATATATCATATAATATATTCATAATACAACCTATTTAATTTTTTAAACAATTTCAATTAATTTATATTCAGAACTAAACGATTTTTCTATAACTTTTTACAATAATATCCGCTTTGCATAAGTTTTGTTATATCCGCCTATTGTATATATTCAAGGTTTATTACAAGTCACCTTGTATTTAAATTTAGAATATATTTTATATTTTCCTACGATGTAAAAAACTAATTTTAAAAGTGAGACCTTTATGCAAAATACAACTTATTATTGGTATACTTGTGCTATCTTGCCTTAAAATCGTTTTATGTATTCATGGAACGAAAATTAGAGAATTATATATGGATTTGTGTAAACAGACTTTATTAATGAGAATCAGTGCAGCTGACGTACTATATCATAATTTTTATATTTGTTTATTTTATGAAAAAAGAGACTACTAATTACGTGGACTTAATGTCCAACAAACACCAGTGGTTATAATTAATAATATTTACATATAGTTTAAATGTGTTTAAATGATTGATTCTTAATACAAATTTCATATTTCCACTGTAATGTATGATCTGAAATTGGACAGCCGTGGTTTTATTAAAAATTTTATGCGATCGTTAAAGTGTTATTCATAAAAATAGTTTCAATCCAAGTAGGTTAAATCGTTGAAGTAAGATGTAAGATATAAGTTACAAAATTAGCACTTTATTAGAGAAATAAGCAGTCATAACTAAAATTTCTCTCTTTGTTCACTCTCAGGACATTTTTGATATTTAAGAAAATTCAATTTTTGGCACGAAATTAGGGCATTGCAGATTTAGGTACAATTTTAACCATAAAAGTTTTTTATTGAGTAATAGAGTTTTGATTTCCATGGAGTTTTGGTGGTAAAGATAAAAAAAATTAAATTAAAAAAGGGCAACAAATTGAAATTTCCTTTTCCTTTCTAATATGCAAAAATTTTGCAGTTGATTGAAATTTCAAAATAACGAGTTTCTATTTTGTTGTTGTAAGTTACATTAAATTATAATTTGCAAAAACACTGATAATGTGAAAGCTATAAGATTCGTATTGCCATAAAGAAAAAAAGAAATATTGTATTTAGCGTAAATTTTAAATAATCTTCGTTATTGTATATATCAAAATATTAGGGCATAACCTCCATTCCTTCTAGATTAAAATCTTTGTTACTCTATTTAGAAGTATAAGTGGCGTTATCTCAATTTTATTTGAGAAAATAAACATCAGGAGGCCTTTAGAAATAACTTAAGGAACAGAAACAAATTGCTCTTTTAATATTTAACGATTTTTGTGAATATATTATGAAACTCACACATATCAAAATATACATAAAAAGTAAAAAGCTTCTACACGTGTTTCTACATTTTGGTTTATATCAATTTTTTTCAGTATTAAAAACAAATTTCCGTATACACTTTTATGATAGAAAACGAACGTGTTAACAAAATTGTATTATCTTCTCAAGTAGAATATAACGTTATATTTGAGAAATATTAATCTGATAATACTAATAAAACGTGTACGGTAGTTGATCAAAGACTAAATTTATTTCTTAATATTAACCTTAGGTAGGTAGTTACAAACGATACCACATAGAAGGCGCTAGTAGTACATTAAATACATTATTTTGATATTAATTCTAACATCTCCACTTATCAAAATAATCTGAACTTTGTAACATATATATTATTTGTAACAAACTAATAAAAGCAAAAAATGTTATTAATTTACAGATAGTCACCTATTAAACAATGTTTTGAATACCTAACTTTTTTACAAAATAGTTATGTTTAACACTATCTAAACCCTTGGTCAGCAAGTCTGCTGGCATTTCAGATGTTGGCATGTAGATTATCTTTATAAGATTGTTAGCAACTGCTTCTCTAACAAAATGATGACGCACATCTATGTGTTTAGTTCTTTTATGAAATAAAGAATTTTCAGACAGCTTCTGAGCGCCTTGATTGTCATTATACAATATAATTACATAATCACAACTGTTTAAAATTTCAGAAAACAAGTTTTTTAAATAAATAGCCTCTTTACAGGCTTCGGCAATTGCCATATATTCTGCCTCTGTACTTGATAAGGCTATAGTACGTTGTTTTTTTACATTCATATGAAATAACAGTTCCAGAAAGTTTAAAGTAGAAACCTGTATAGGATCTCCTATCTAGTGTGTTTGAAGCCCAATCTGCATCAACGAAACCCTCTAATTTACAATTATCTTTGATAAACATTAGGCCATAAGATTTAGTTTTACATAAGTATCTTAGGATGCGTTTCGTATGCTTCCAATGAGTATAGGAATATGAATTATTAAATTGGCTCAAATAACTCACACTATAGGAAATATCTGGGCGAGTCAAAACACTTAAGTACATTAAGCTTCCCATTAGTTGTTGGAATGGATATTGTTTACAAACATCTACACTTTTCTCTAGTTTTAAATTTTTCTCAATAGGAGTACCAACAACTTTACAGTTTGTCATATTAAATTTACTTAAAATATGGTCTACAAACTTTTCTTGATCTAAGGAAATATTGCCATTCTGATACATTTTTACTCATACCCAAACATTGTTTTAATTGCCCTAAATCCTTAATTTTAAATTTTGACATTAAATTTGTTTTTAACTCCTTAACCATATTACTACTCTTTGAAAAAATTAAAAAATCATCAACAAAAATTACTATTATGATCTGCTCCTTTTCACAATTTTTTATATACAGACATGGTTCTAACTTAACAAAATTTAATTTTAATAAAGAATCATTTACTCTTTCGTTCCAAGCCCTGGCTGATTGTTTTAGACCATAAATTGCACGATTTAATTTAAGAACACTATTTTCTTTACAATCTAAATTAGGGGGAACTTCCATATACACTTTTTCATTTAAGTAACCATTTAGGAATGCTGTAGTTACATCTAAGTGAGTAATTTCAAGGTTAAGTTTGACACTTAAAGCAAATAGAAACCTTAGTGTAGAGTAACGAAGCACTGGTGAGTATGTGTCAGCGTAATCCACACCTTCTTTTTGGGTAAAACCTTTTGCCACCAGTCTTGCTCTATATCGCACACTATTATCACTTTCGTACTTTTTCTTGAATACCCACTTGCACTGTATCACTCTATCAGCTTCTTTCCTATCTACAAACGTCCATGCTTGATTATCGTCGAAAGCTTTCAGTTCATCTTCCATCGCTTGTCTCCACTGTTCCTTGTCTGGTCCAATTATTGCTGCTTCATAACTGAGTTCTTCATCACATGATTCCAGATTATCCAGAAGACAGAGATTGGTCATCCCATATCTTTCTACTGGATTTCTTTTACGCTTAGCTTCAAGTTGAACTTCATTCTCTGCAAAAGACTCTTCTTCAGTAACAGATTGATACGAGTCATCTTGGGAAAACGATGATTCACAAATATATGTTGAATCATTTGGATCTGAACCTGGATTTTCTATTAAACTTTCATCTTCTAAGTTTTCATCTTTCTTTGACTTATTTTCACAATCGTTTACTACAATCTGAGCTTCGTCCAACTCCATTTTCTCCATAATGGTGACATCTCTGCTCGTAGTAATTTTTTTAGTTCTTGGGTTATACAATCTGTATCCTTTCACATTATTTGGATACCCAACTAAAATTAATCTGTCAGCCTTCTTATCCCATTTTTGTCGTCGTATTTTGGGAACATGCACCATTACTTTACTGCCAAAAATTCTAACATGGCTGAGGTCTGGTTTCTCACCTGTCCACCTCTCAAATGGTGAAATCATGCCTAAACTGGCGGCTGGTGTTCTGTTCTTTAAATAAACTGCAGTATTAACTGCTTCAGCCCAAAAACTTTTGTCGAGACCTGCTTCAAACAATAAACATCTTGCCGTTCAACTATAGTTCTGTTGAACCTCTCTGAGAGTCCATTCTGCTCTGGAGTGTGAGGATTGGTCTTCTGATGGACAATACCTACTTGTTTTAAGTAACTTTCCATCTCACGTGAA
This sequence comes from Druceiella hillmani, assembly GCA_039881145.1. Classification (NCBI taxonomy): domain Eukaryota; kingdom Metazoa; phylum Arthropoda; class Insecta; order Lepidoptera; family Hepialidae; genus Druceiella; species Druceiella hillmani. The sequence goes on along the minus strand of JAYKKI010000017.1, from coordinate 4,537,382 downwards.
CAAAATTCACCTCCATCGTCGGTTCTCAGTATTTTTATCTTGTTTCCAGTTTGATTCTCAATTAAACTTCGAAATTCTTTGAAATGCTGGAACACCTGGTTCTTTTCCTTCAAGAAGTAGACAAAAGTCATTCTGCTGGCATCATCCACAAACAGAAGAAAGTACTTCGCCAGACCAATTGACTTGGTCTCCATCTGCCCGCATAAATCTGAGTGTACTACATCCAGTAGTTTTTCACTTCTATGGTTTGCTGATAGGAAAGGGAAACGTGATTGTTTTCCCTCACAGCACACTTCACAATTCTGTATCTGTATGTCAGCTTTCTTGTGAAAAGAAACTCCTTCTACTGCTCCTTCTTTCATTTTTTGTAAGGACTTACTATTTATATGTCCTAACCTTTTATGCCATGTTGACATTGCCGATAACGAGTTCTCGAATTTTTTTGTGTTTAACTTGTACACTCCATTTATCAAATTTGCTGTACCAATAAGCTCATTCACTAGGTTGTATATCAAACAGGTATCTTTTTTTAATACAACTTTATTTCCTTTAGCTATAAGTTGGCTTACGGATAATAAGTTTGCCGTGAGATTCGGTATATACAATACGTCCTTCACAATCACGTCATACTGAGAACTGTTCACGCATGTCGTTATCTGTGTTTCACCAACACTAACTACAGGCACCGTCATTTGATTTGACACTACGATTTCTTTAGGTGCGTGTACTGGTCGAGTTCGGAGTAAACATTTTTGGTTTGACGTCATATGCGCGCTTGCGCCTGAGTCGATGTACCAGTCTTCTGTGTTATAATAACCGTTGAAAAACGCCGCGCTAAAAGCATTCAATTGTTTATTTGCTTTTAATTCAGGACACTTATTTTTGTAGTGGCCGATCTTCTTGCAATTATAACACTTTATTTATTTACTGCTGGTTGACTTTGACATTTGCTTGTCAGTGTTGCCTTTTTTATTTCGCTGTTTTGACCAAAAGTCGATTCCAGTAGTGCCAACCTCCGAACACATATCAAGTAACTTTGTTTTAATGACGTCAGCGCTAATGGCTATTCCAGAGTGTTATATTGCCATTATCATCGGTGAATACTTATCTGGAAGTCCCGCCAAAAGTAATGACCCAATCCACTCGTCTGTGATTTCGAAACCTGTCCCTTTCAATTTATGTGCTGTCTCAACCACTTGAGATACATAGGATGTCATGGATTCGCAGTTATCGAGGCGTATTGAAATCAATGAACGAAGCAAACTTATTTTTCGTTGATACCCCGTGTCGTCAAATAACCTTTTTAATTTCTTCCACACACCGTCCACTGTAGTTTCACTTTTTATATGCACAAATAATGAACAGTCAATTGTCATAACGAGTTTTGCTTTAGCTTTTTTCTTCTCAGATTCACTGATAGTTGCCGGTACATTTTCAATGTCAATGCCTTTAAGTAACAAGAAATTACTTGTTGCAAGCGCCCAATCGTCGTAATTTTCGCGTCCTTTGAGTTTCGGCACATTTACTAAGTACCCCGACGTCGACATAGTTACTTTCGCACGAGAAAATAAAAAAGATTTTAGCAAATGTGGGTCTGGGCGCATAACCTAATAAAACGTGTACGGTAGTTGATCAAAGACTAAATTTATTTCTTAATATTAACCTTAGGTAGGTAGTTACAAACGATACCACATAGAAGGCGCTGGTAGTACATTAAATACATTATTTTGATATTAATTCTAACAAATACGTGATGTTTTTTCATAACTTTTTACGGTTGTGTATAATTTCTATAAACAGTACGTTATCATATCAGGATTTTTCCCCATAAAATGTATCACTATAACTTTAATGTCGTGAAAAATTGCAATTGCGGAAATGTTATTTCCAATACGTTAACCATATTTTTCTCTATTCACTTCGGAGTTTTTTTGCAATGATGAAAATATGTAAGTTTCCAAAAAAATTGTCACAATACGTAAAAATGTAATGAGATTTTGAAAGTATTTCGTTCTCCGATATAAAAAGATATTTAAAAAATATCTGTTTTTCCTGAAAGAACTGATAGACCAATTTTGAAACTGAAATGATTAAAAATACTGAAGGTATCGGTTTCCCCAAAGTAGTTTCATATTCATTAATAATATATTTTAATAATACCTTTTTTGAATAATGCATATGAGGGCTGTTTGCTAATAGTAGAAAATTATGATGAGAACTTTATATAAAAGAGTAACTCATTTCCGGAATAAAATAATTTCTATCGTCCATTACAATTTGGATTTTTTATTAGACAATATATTTACAGAACCCGTAAACATTTTTTGACAAAAAAATTGTATATAATGTAATAAATAGAAATATTTAATAATTTCAATCATTACATGACTTAATGGGACTCCATATAATGTCACTGAACATAAATATGTCTCTGGTATATTATTTCCTTGCATTTTTTTAATCTCTCTTATATCGGTAAAAAAACTCTCTACAATATTATTAATAAGTAAATGGCATGAACAGTAAATAGCAACAGGGCTATGGCTATGTTTTAGGATATATTAGTTTTAAAATTATTTTTCTACGTTAGCCGCACTCTTAACTTAAAAGGAAGTAAACGTTAAATAGTTTATTCTGTAAATAAATCTTTTATCTCGGCCGAATAGGCGGTTTTTGAATAGAATATATACATAACAAAAATGTATATTTTTTTTTTCATAACCTTTGTTCACTATAAAAGCCATATATAATTGAAAAACAACAAGAAAGGAAACAAGGCAACATTTTTAAGGTTTAGATAAATAAATAAGTTACTTGTTTGTTGTATGTAGTTATGTAAATTTCATAAAAGTATTCTTCAGAACATAAATGTCGGTACAAACGAAAATTCCAAAAAGTGTCCTTGCATCTTTAATCGATTAAAGTTTTGTAAATTGTTCTACTCTCTTTGAATATTTTTGAAAGAAATTTTAATGAGGTTTTTGGGAATACGATCCTTTTAAGCCTAAATATATAGTAAATTTATTTTTCCGTTTTCAGTATTAAATATTATAAAATATTTCTTTTAAATAGACTTTAAAAAAGTAAAACAAAACAAAAAAGTACATACCTGTCAACAATAAATAACTATGTTACTTATTTTTAATGTAAGCGCCAACACTGACGGCCAACTAAAACTAATTTATAGTTTTACCTAATTTATAATTTGAATTTCGAAACTTAATTTCTAATCTATTCGGAGTACGAAATAGTTTCATAAAGGGCGTTTTTATGATACGTAATTTTGCATTTGCTTAAGTTGAACGGTGATGTTGGCACCGACTTCAAAAATAAGTAACTTAGTTATTTATTGTGAATAATTAGGTACCTACTTTGAATTAATTATTTCTTACATTTTATTATATACTTCTATGTACTATGTTAAAAATTGTTTTGGACTTTTAGTGAATAATACTATAAATCATCAAACTATACCTTATATTTAATTATTTTCTGTTTTAGAAAATTGTGTAAATATTGATGGTCGCGGGCAAAAGCTAGTATAGAGATAATTTTCTTTTTGTCTTAAGTTAGTTATTAACAATACATAAAACCATTTCGATAGCAGTAACCGCGAGAGATTAGCTGTTAGCCGTCGAGGAGTTCTTCCTCTAAATCCAAAGTCCAACGTCAGATCTTACATAGTACAAATTACAAGTAGCAAATATCTTGAATTAAGTTGATTTATTACCATTCGTCAAGGGAGTTGCATCATTCATCTTCCGAATTCATTATCAGACCCAGGTCTGGTCGTTGATGTAGAAATTTTGCAAAGTAACAGCTACCAGTATCAAATACTTTGAATCATGTTTGATTTACTACTATCCGTTAAGGCGTTGCATTGTTCATATCCAGAACTCATCATCAGACCCTGACCTGAGGTGTACTTATTTTGTAAAGTAACAATTACCAGTAGTAAACAATATTAGAACACATTTGATTTACTACCATTTGCCAAGGAGTTCCATTGTTCATTTCTGGATCTAAGCATTAGATCATCAGCATAATTATATGGAACCCCTCACTAGTATACTCTTCAAATAAAAAAAAAAGAATCGCAAATAAATTACATACCTTAAAAAAATTTAAGTGTGTAACGTAAACCCTGTTTTTCAAGTCAGTTAAGAAACTTAAAAAGTTTCTGTTATAGTCTGCTGAATATGATAAGTAAGACTTTGTACAGTGCTGAGAAAGATTTATGTTAACAGTAAATGTTATTTTAATACATTACATTTTACTTGGATTTACAATAGAAAACATATAGTAAAAACGTAGTTTCAAATGATTTTCTTATGCATCTCAGGGCGTCATCAGAAAAAAATTATAAAACAATTGTATCCCTTAATATTTATCATATAAAGCGGTACGATTATTATAAATATTAAGCGATGCAATTATCATATATTTTTTCCAGATGATGCCCTTCTTATTTAACATATAATATATAAGTTTTCGATTATTTTCACTTTTACTCTTGAGAATTTTAAGGATTTTTAGAATTTTCTAAGAATCACAACCCGGGGATGAATCCAAATTGCAAGTAGATTTATCCTGAGTTTTTGTTCTTATAATGATTTTTAATCTGGGTTAATTTACCGATGTATTACACTATATCTGATCTCCTTATATTAATAAATAAATATGTGGCTAAGAGCGAAAATATGAAATCAAACGGATTATTACACAAATATCTCCATAAAGAAAATATTCTGAGTTTTATTGGTAAGTCTTTAACATTTTCAATTGTCATTAATTTGTGAAACGATTGCTTTCTTTGGGGATACTTATTTAATATTATATTTTTTTTTTCATCTACGTAAGTATCCCTTTGAAGAGATTTGCTTTCATTTGTACATTTTATAATCATTTTAAAATCCATCTTTAATCATTTTAATGTAAATCAACCGGTAGCAAGCTTCTAACAAAGTACATGTGTACATTTGTATATTAGGTACTCGAAAGTAATGATATTTACTATATTTGTTTAATTAATTTCAATATCAATTTACGTAACGCCGTCATAATTACGCTGCAGTTATTTGTCCTACCTAATATTACAAGCGTAATACTGTAAATATATATATATATATATATATATATATATATATATATATATATATATATATATATATATATAAATCTGGGATAAATATGTGCGGTCTGAGATAAATATATAATTTGTGCTACACACTTCGTAACTGCATATCTCATTTTCATCAGAAGTTGCCACTAACGGGAAGTCCGGAAATATGTCAAGGGATTTAACACATTGTACCTCTTGATTTGGTGTTATATACAGGAGGTGAAGCTCTGTGCTAGTTTAACTAACTGTGTGTATTATACCTCGTACTGTGTATATATAGCGGTCGTACTCATTTACCCTAATGCATTACAATGGAAAGTAAATTTGGCGACATAGTCGTATGCTTAGTAATTTACATAATGAAAAATTATTCTAGAAAAAGGGAGAAAAAAATACATTCACTCCCCAGGAATGGTGAAGATTTGCGGCTAAATGGCTCCATTGGAATAACTACATAGTCTAGTATAGTTTGGGAAACTACGTAGTCCCGCTTAAGATCATTTAAGTCATTTTTGACACAAATGGTATCAAAAATGATTTAAATGAACTTAGTTTGTGGAATCATCCGGGTCTAAACGAAACAATATTAAATAAAATTATATTCTCAAGGTAACAACACAAAAATTATATTTAAAACTCGATACCAGTGAAAGCTTCCTAAGCACAATACGCGTTTACATTCAGGCAGTGAGTTTTAAGTCGTGTGGGGCAAACTTTGTTAATTCAAACCCTTTTAGCATTAACGTGTCATAGGAAGTTATAAATAAATCAAGGAATCCTCCGCCGTACATAACAGTACGGATATATTATTGCGTACATACATAACGGTCACATTGACCTTGTTTGTAAATACTATGTAAGTTTAAGCTTGCCGAGATGCCGCGGTAATAAATAACTTGTGACATTCTCCGCGTGACCACATGCCCCACTTTTGTTTGGATAATCTAGTTTAGGTGACGTCCTGAAGTATTCCAAGCCTGGACGTGTATTAATATTAAATAACATGAGAGCCATATAATATCTTGATATAAAACGTAAGAGAGGAATACTTAAGCAAAGAAAAGATTTTGTATTTCATTGTCTATTTTATTATGTATTTTAAAATATTCAGTCTACGTATATTTCCCTTTGCCTTTTTTTTTGTTATTTGATAATTTAAAAAGGATTTAATGTTTGTAAAATGTGACCAAACATATACATTTTAGCTTTTAACACATTTTCAGTGTAATTGATTATAATTAATTTCCAGTTTAAATCTATGCCAAGCAAATTATACATGATCAAGTGCAAGCACAAGTTTTGTCGTTTTTTTTTAAATATATAGTAGTCAAGATATAACATATTTTGACAGTGTACAATTAAAATTGATGAAGTGAGAGTTTAAACCAAGATAGTCTCACGAGACGCCGTTGCACGGTGGTTACATTTACAGGTCATAAATCAAAAAGTTATTACCTTAAATTCTCATTTCTCTCTCCTTCAATAACTAGTACGGTAAACAAGCTACCAAAAAAACAAAAATACCTTCGCTAATAATTGTTTTTCACTTACATTTTGAACTCTGAAGTACGCGCACCGCTTTTTGTTTACTTCAACTACAATGCGAGTCACTAAACAATGTGACTCACTGACATTTGACGGTATTTGTATGTTTATTTGTCCTTGGACCTGGAAATCCAGGGTCGAGATATGTATTGTAATATTTTATATATTTTAATTTGCTGTGTTTTGTAATATTTTAGTGCTAAAAAGGTTAATTATAATTTCATATAAAAATGCATCATTTTAATTTCTTTAGGTCCCACAATTTTTAGCAAATGCGCAATTGTTGCAATATGTTTTCACGTATTAACGTAAGTGAAGTATCACTTTAAATTATGACATATAAGTAAATATTGTACTAACAGCATGCATTTTTCAAACAAAAAAATATACGTATGTTTTATCAAAGCGTGTTTGATTTTTCAGCCATTTAGGTAGGCAATTCTAATAGTACAAGTGAAATTTATACTCAGCCGGTTGTTTTTAAATTTTTTTGTTAATCAGCCTTTATCGACCATTTACAGTTTTCTATGATATTGCTATTTACAAAAAATTGTGAATTAAACTTGCGACTTAGGAAAGTTAATGGTAAACTTTACAAAAAAGTATAAATAATTTATTTAACTACAATAACAGGCGATAATAAGGATGTCAAATCAATAACTTTTTAATTACTATCCCGGTTGTTATAAGTATTTAAGAAAAACGTTACGCTTAACATTCGAAGTTTTAATGTGGCTAGAATTCATATTTTTATCAGTGATAATATTTGATTACTTAGAATTATTTAAAATCCGTCATAAATTATTTTCATTTGTTTTAAGCCATTACTAACAGGTAACTTATGCAATTGTTGTTGAAATTCTCTTCGATAAAAAATTATCTTTTTATTAGTTCCATTTTTACTGGCTAAGGAATTTTTATCTATAAATATAGTAATGTTTTGAACTACGAGCAATTTATTAAAAAGTGAAGAAGAAGTGTAAATGTAAGATTATGTATGAATAACATTTATATAAACCGATTGGGATATCTTCTACTCTGATAGAAGGGCTTTACTAGTTAAATCGCGAGAGAAATTTTATAAAAATATGAATGTGATGAATGACTTTCAATGTCGACTTTTATTATATGTGATCAAATATTTCTACTTAGATGTACATTGATTTCAATCCTTTTAACACTTACAAGTTATTTAATTTTTTTTATTCTAATAAAATACATTAACTAAATAAATATTTAATGCACATATTCTCTAAAAATATACTACTTGCTAAATTAAATTTATAAAAGAGGGAAAAAATTATGGAAAATATCTCAAACTAGCCCATTTTTGCAATAGCAGCCGTGGTACATTCAAATATAATTGAAAATATAGTAATTTCAGGAATTAGAAATATTGCTTAAGACACGAAAAAGTCTTCTTCTTCACATTGCGTCGCAGATATTTTTTTATCATCCGGCAACCATAACGGTGAAGACGCGGCAAACTTTTCAACTAAAATCGTCTCCTCGCATGCCCTGTATTTCAACGCTGAAGATCGGCATTTCTACCGCTCTTATTCTATAAAGACCATTATACACATTTTTCAAAAATATAATTGTCTTTTATTTCTATGTGTTTACTTAGTTACAGTAAAAATTACCTATATAGTATATGTAGCAAGACTTTCATTCTGAGAAAGTGTATAGTGATTATCTACTGGAAGGAAACTAACTAGAAGAAGTCGTCAAAATAGGCCATTTCTTGTTATCGGCTATGCTCTCTCTGTGTTTCACTTGTACTCACTCAGTAGAAAAATGCAATATTCAAACGTAAAAACATACGACTGCTTGAATTCATATATTTTTTGTTCCCTTGGTTTTTTATTAAACTATATTAACTTCAATTGTCATAAGCGATCATTTAACAGTGTCAACTCTCAGCACCAAATAGTCAATGTGCAATTCAAGTTTTTACAGTAAAACGCATAGTTTCGTAATGTCCGTCCATCCGTTTGTCACAGTCTTGCAGTTTCTTTAGTTTCAGATCTACTGGCATACAATTTTTAAAATAGATGCTTCATATTCACATGCACCTCACCAAGTCGGATATCATTAGAAAGGTCTTTAAGAATGAAATTAAGGTTCCATTAATCATTTTCCATTTTTAAATGTCCCTTACATTTTCAAATACCCTTAAAATCCAATACCATTGGATTTTTCAACCATAGGTTTAAAAAATTGGATTTTAATTAAAATTGTTCAAGTTAACTCGCGTCAAACATTTCAAATGCTGTAAATAATTTCAGATCTGTGTATGTTCCCCACACGTTCATGCTCGGACAATTTTATAATTATGAAACTATTGTTATAATTATAACAACAATGTAAGGATAACAATGATTATTTTTATTCCTTAATCTATACTAATTTTTAGCACTTGCGGTACTTGTGATATTTTCCAACAAAAATGATACAAGTAAAAAAGAAAAAAAATACTTATACTTCGTGATATAATATCATTTATATTAATATTTTCAAGCAATTTGTTCAAATACATGGAAATTTAACTATAAATATTAACATTAATACTTACTTATGGTCACACAGTAGTCGGTTTTCAACAGTAATTCATTAAATATTAAAGTTTGAACATTATTGAGATTCTTTTGTCAAATAATATACCTCTATAATCATAAATAAGTCAATTCAGATTGCTGCTACAAAACTTTCCTCTTACAATAGGTCTATATTAAGCCACCCGACAGATTTTTCCTTTTGCAACAGGCGTATATCAAGCAAGCCATATTTCACTAATATATAAAACACAGATATTTTTTTATGCAAAATAAAAATAAACGCTTTTTTACCCTAACATGCACTCCACATACAATTGAAAAAGGAATATTTAATCATACAAAATTCACAGTTCGAAACCCATTCAGTCAATCTGATATTTTAAAATTCTGTGGCAACGATCTCTAGTCTGTGCAACTGTTTAACCACAGAACATTATGTGTTTGATATTGACAGTATGAACGTAAACAATGAATCTTTCAATGTATTTGTAATATATAATTTAATGTATTTTTAACACATATTGAAGTTATACATCTTTAGGTTACTTTAGGAATATTTGCAATACAGAGAATGAAATTACTCTTAAAAATCTATAGGAAATCCATCGGATGAATTTTGCTCACTAAATATATATTTACATAGTTTATTTGACAGGTGAGTAGTCCACGATTTTGTTTTTCTGCTGGCTTTCCATTGTAAGCCAATCATCTGCTAGACTAGTTATTTAGTTGAATTTAGATTTTACCAATCGTATTTATAATCACACTCCCGTCTTTTCATTATTTTATTTCCATTAATATTTATATGCTAAATAAAGTTATTCTTGTATTATAACAAAGAAGTTAAACTTCTAACGCGCGTACGTAAGTATACACCCTTTTTAATATATAAATTTTAGATTTCTGCACACCTTCCCCATATAAATTTTAACTTTTCCAAATTCCGCTCTCCTCCGTGCCCGCAATATGCTTAAAGAAGGGTACGAAGTTTTCTCTTCACGTATTAAGATTCATCCCTAGCGCTCATTTTTTATGCAATGTACGAGTATCAATGAACACATAGACGGCATACTATCGTCTAATATCTCAGATTAGTCAAGGCATGTCACCGTCTTTCTAAATTTTAGAGATATAGACTTCTAAGAAAATATATTTCTAGCCGTTAAGTTCTAACATGACGTTCACTAGCTTTATATATGACTAATCTATATTAAGCTGGACCATAAATCAAAGACACACGTACTAAACCAAGTAAATACAAACTGATTGTCGAACTATTTTCGGCTCAGTGAACTCGATTAGTTTTTTGTCCTGGGAACTTGTCACAATTTTCCACTCAACTGATTACCAATAGTTTTTCAGATCAATCTGCCCCGTGTTATTGATCGATTGGCTTTTATGCTTCGTTGTTTTTACGAAAAGAATAACTCTCTGGTGTCAGGTCTTTTTACTTCAATGTTAATTGGTTTCAGTAAAGATTTCATTAAATAATACAATGAAAAATATGGTTAAACTTTTATTTTTTCAGAGACATACATTATTGTGAAAAGTGCATATATGAGCATGTGCATATTAGATAATGCTAAATAATAGTATCAATGAAGTTAGATAAAACTAATTTTCTTGTGTAATTAAATAACGTGCTACTATTTAATATTGACCATAGATAACTAAGTTTATTAGTAGTATTTAGGGCAATATTTCACATCTTATCCATGTCCTGAAAATTCAATATCTCCAAATTTATTTAAGTATTTATTTTCCGATTATGGTATGTAATTAATCTTTCAACTTCTAATCTTTCAACTTAAAATTTTTAATTTTTTTGATTTTTTTTTCGTTTTAAATACGTTGTGAAAATTGTTCACCTAAGTAAGGAATGAAAAATATTTTTGCATATATAGGGTTTCGCACCTAATCATGATATTAATATTATGAAATTGTTTAATACATAATTGATCAATCGGGATGAAAGGGATGTCATATTATCGTATGGAATGGCTCTTTTCACACACTTCAAAACTTTTCTTTACTTAATTTTAAGCTACATAGTTTTTGACTTGTAACCAAAAGTATACGAAATACACTTCCACCCATCTTTGCAGTTTGTAAGCCGAAAATTCTGAAATAATTCAGACTGATGGACGAGACTTGTATATGGTACAGAACTTGTATATGATAAAATAAATTTTCAGATATTTATGGGAGTTTAAACTTCAATTTCTTTTTCTAAATTTCTAGACTATAATTAGTTAAAGACGTACACATTGTTGAGCTTGGTAATTTTATAATTGCAATTCATAATATCCTGCTTACGCAGCCCTCGACGCAAAAATGTTATATCAAGGGCTTTTAAGGGTTCCGTAACCAAATGACAAAAATGGAACCATTATAAATTCGTCCTGGTCGTTTGTCCGTCTGTCTGTCCGTATATCAAAATAATTTTAGTCGGAGACTATAGACACTACACAACTGAAATTTGGGTGGTAGATGTCTTCTATTTTAATCGTAATCGTAATCGCCATAAAATTAAAGCAGAAGTGCGTCTACCCTCTTACTTTTAAACTAACGTGTATAAAATTCTGAAAAAAATGAAATAGTACAACATAAAATGTACTATCGACGACAATTAGTTTCAATATGATATGTTTGACAGTTTTTGAGATATGGATATTTTTGACACCAGCCGCAGCGATAATGTTTTTCACAGTGTCAAACTTATAAGTTTCATATTGTTTGGTGCTACGAAAATCTTCGTGCGCAAGTCCTACTAGCGCTTGACTGTCTTTAATACCGACAAACACGTGGACCTAGTGTATCCTTCAGACATCCGATACTGCTATTGCTCTAAGTCAGAGATGATGATGGATGGATGTTTTCATAATATATTTTGTAAATTGCTTATGAACAACTAACATAGAATTCATCTGTCAAATACGGAAACATCAAAAGAATTACATAGAACTTTAATCTATGATTATATTATTTATGTTTATAATCTCCTTGGTTTTTATTGTGTGGTATAGTTTTTAATTAATTTTTTTCTCTTACGAAATTTATTTTAAAAAATTATCTCAAATGGAAAAATAGAATTCTTTATATGTCTTCGGAACATATAAAGAATTCAATTCCTTGTATAGCTAGTAGATATATAATTAGAGTATTAGATGTGAAGAGAATTTAACAAAAAATTGTAGTGATGGATTTATCATAATAAGAGAAATTTGCAATAATTATATGATAAAAAATAACGTAAAAAACAAAGTTTAATAGAAATACTACATGCCCTTTAATATTTATAAGTGCCCAAATATTTACTGCAGTTCTACTGCAGTCTAACTCACCAATAATAAATTCGTAACTAGACCTGGTACTATATGTACTCGCTGTAACTAAAATCTGTAATATAGTATTTATTACCACTGTTGTGAGTTGAACGCCACCACCATATTCAATAAAAGTCTCCGACTTGTTAGCGATGAAAATCTCTGCTACGTCATGCTGACTGGAAATATTTTTCAACCAATGTTTATTACACTTTGTATGCATGCTGGGACTTAAGTCAATATACAAATCAGTATCCTTTAATTTCCCAAGTTTCTTTTCTTACGTTATTTTGGCGTTGATTTTTATATTGTCAATATTATTTACATTTGTGGCATTTGACATGAGAACATTGTCTATATTTAGAGCATTGACAATTTTTGATTGCAAACGCCCAATCTTTATAATTATCTTGTCCTTCAGCTTTGGTATGCTTAAAATTATTTTTGATATCTATACTCTAATATTAGAATCTAAACTACCCTGTTGCTCATAGAAATCATTTACAAAAAATAATAGATAATGTGCACAGGCACATAACGTATAATTTAACACTTGAACGTTTACAACAGACTGCTTTATTTAATTAAAGCTTATCTCACAGATAGAGCTGGGCAATGTATTACAGATAGTAATATTGGTGAACAACCAGAGTCTACACCCTTGTCACAGAGATAGCGCCACTAACGTAAAACAATCGTATACTGTTACAGGTCTAAACAAAGTGTAATTAAATTTTGGAAGAAGTTATTAATTTTCACTACGTCGGGATTCCAGAAATCAAATAAATTTCATCGAAATTAATACAATTTCATTTTAATATAATCTTGAAAACTTTAAAAATAATGTAATTTTTTCTGCCTCTTAGGAACAAGATATACCATATTTTTTACAATTTAAATGAGTACATTTTAATATGTCAACAATTAAAAAAAAGTACATACATAGTATATTTTATTCTTCTAGAACTGTTGTCTTCATGCATGACGGGGATAATACATAATAATAGATACAGCCAGTAAGTTTGACATGTACCTATAACAAAATATGTTATTGCTTATTCACTGTATAACAGGTGCCATTAATATTTGAAAGTTACGATATTAGCTTCTAGAGTAGGGAGGGACACGACGTCTTAAGCACGACGGGTACAATATAAAATAATTGATAAAGTTAGTAAGTTTGTCATATGTCTTTAAGAAGTAATGTTATCACTTATTTACTGCATGACATACACCAGCAATATAAGAAACTTACAATATTAATTTCTAGATCTGTTGTCTTTAAGCACGACGGAGACAACATAAAATAATTGATGTAGTCCGGAAGTTTCTCATATAACTATAAGAAAATATTTTATGACCCATTTGCTGTATGTTGTGTACCATTAAAATAAGAGACTTACGACAGCTATTTATTAACGGTTATGTTATTCCTTTCATTTCAACTGGAAAAGATCTTGACCTACTAATTGACCAACATCTCACAAGGCATTCTCAACTAAATGATGTTAGTTGTAAGATTTTTTCACTCGCTCAAACGGCTTCAAAATTGTCCTGCTCCTTTTCCTGCAAAATCTTCCACTGCGAACTAAAATACAAATTTGTAAAATTTTACTTCTGCCTATTTTTGATTATGGGGATGTGCGCTATTCTAATCTAAATTAACATTTTCTCAATAAATAAGAACGACTTTAAAACCTGTGTATTCGATACATTTTAGATCTTAAAAAAATTGACCATTCATCCGAGTATTGTTCACGTTTTAAATGGTTAAAGATTCGGGATCAACGCAAGATTCATCTTCTATGTTTTTTATATAATATCCTCAATAATCCCGTCATACCTTCATACCTTAAATCTAGATTCCAATTCCTCTCATCCCACGACCTCGAACCACGATCCAAAAATAAGTAAATCCTCCTTATCCCTCAACATAGAACGGAATTATATGGTGAATCCTTTACCGTATATTCTACTCGATTATGGAATGAACTGACTACAAATATACAAAGTGCGCCCTCGTTGTCTGCGTTCAAAAGTCGTCTGAAAATACATTATCTATCGTAATTTTTCAAATCCTAATCCCTTCCATTATATCCTAAAGTGTCGTTTTGCTTTGCTTTTTAGTAAGTATTATTTTATAACTACATAATATTATACATTTTATTTTTTAAGTTGAATTAATTAATGTTTAAAAATTACTTACACTCTGACATAGCACTTAATGTTCTTATCCAATTCATTGTGGTTGGCTGTAAAAGATTGATCTTTTAGCAATAAGTCTGCCACTGTATACTTAGTCTTCTAAGCTTGCAGAAATAAATAAATAAATCAATATTAGCTTCTAGATGTGTTGTTTTTAAGTTCTACGGGGACAATATAAAATAATTGATAAAGTCGGGAAGTTTGTCACGTAACTATAAGAAAATATGTTACGACTTATTTACTGCATAACATATACCATTTATACTAGAGACTTAGGAAATTAGCTTCCGATCTGTTGTCTGTAAAGCATGACGGGGACAACATTTATTTATTCACACACACACACACACATACACACACATTTATTGTTACGTTACAGGTAACCTATTCGTAATGAAAATTAATGGTTTAATAAAGTTTAAACTTTTAGAATAAACATGAATACAAAAATATATGAGAACTAGAAACGACAACGACGACATGAAAAAATGTACATTGGAAACGATGAATTAAAAAAAATGTTTAAAAAAAAGCTAAAAAATGCTTGCGATTATTTATCATAAAAAATGTATTTGAAAAGAATTACTCACGAGAAATATCTTCAAATTAGTTTGTATGTAACTATATTTCACTAATTTCAAAATGAGTTTAATCCATACATAAAAGTATAAACGTTAATGAAATTAAATAATGTAAAATTACAAATTTACAACATATTGAAAATACGTAAAATCGCTGATCCTATTTTACATAAAACGTCAATTGAACAATGTAAATAACTTAAAAATAACTTACTCTCTTTAAATAACTTTACTACGTATGATACTTTTTTAATTAGTTTCTTTTGCGGGATCATCAGTTCGACAGTATTTTCTTTAAGTACTAATACTTTGTAGTATATTTATTCATTTAATACGCAACAAATAATGAATTGGTATTACAGAGAAAATTACAAAATAAAAATTTATTTCAAATTTTATTATAGAACAAAAATCCCACTGTAAACTAGCAAAAAATGTAAGAGCATCAATTGAAAGCCATCTTAGTCTTCTGCGTACGCGCGGCCTGCCAGAGACTTTCTGGTATATGAGAAAAAAGCCATTTTTTTGGCTAGATTTCCCAAATTTTAATCCATTTTTAAACCAAAACAATTGTACTATTTGTAAATCAATACAAATGGCCTGCAATTTGTCCGCTTCCAATCCAATTAATTTTACTTTAGTTTTTCTAGAACAAAAGTCAATGGCGGAACAGATTTATCATAATAGAAACTTATCGTTTTGTCCGCTTCCTTAAGTATTGGACCATTAAAATATTCATAGCCAATAGAACGCTCACATGAGATTTTATAAGCTTCACATATGTAAATACGTGCAAAAGTTTACACATAAATACCCACAGACGATACGTAGGTACTTACAGTGGTTCGTGTTTATTAGCTTTTCATTGATGAATGCACGGTTACGACTCTTTAAACTGTCCACAAAAAATATTCTGAAAATATTATTTTGACGGTATGCATTAATCTGTTAAAAGAATAAAAATATAAAAGAAAGTTCTGTAACTGAATTTGATATTTAAGACTAGTATAGTAATTAAATTGATATAAAAGAAATAATATAATCATTAATGAGAGCAGAGGATTTTTTTCAAATAATCAGGGCAGAGTGTGTAAGCGTTAAACTTCATAAATTTTCATCAAAATTATATTATATAATATTTACTTTAAAATTGTGATCTATCCTTTAAACGAAATTTTCAGTTCCACTCTTTAATTGAAATTAATACATTAGTACAAATAATATAGTGATACGTCATCATCTATAGTAATTTTCAGTCGATAACACTAGTTGTTTAGTCAAAACATATAATTGCCAGGTTAAGGATATTTCTCATTTTACTGTACGTATTGAAAACATCAAGACTCACTTGAAATCTGTACTATTATTAAACTGTTATCGTTCATTTTTAGGTATATATTATCGTAAATATTAAGCGCCATAGCAAATGAGGTAAAGGAATGATCTGAAATTAATATCAAAAAAAGAGAACATTCCAATATAGATTAGTTAATTATGAATTTTGTATACTATATAATATATTTTGTATATTATATGATACCTCAAAACGTCTAATTAAATAAACTTTTTCCATTTTCTCCGCAAAAAAATAAAAGTAGTAGTTGTTAGAGAAAAATTAAAATATCAGCAACATTGGGACATTCATAGAAACGTCATTAAAGTTATAAAAGAAGTTGTTGTGAAGTTGTGAGAAGTTGTCTCTTCTTCTTATCCAAAATAATTCCATTCAAAATGGATATCAACCCAACATTAAATATGAATGAAATATGTCCTAATATCACAAAAGGCTGCTATTTACTATTCATGGTTTTGTTTTTACAATAAAAAATTCATTAAAAGTTTAGTTTAATGGGTTAACATTATGTATGAAATTCTCACATTACGGGAAGAAAAATTCTAATTTTTAAAATCGATAAAACCTATATATTTTTAACAAGCGCTAAGAGTGAGTGTTTTGTATATATTGTATCACTTTTTGTAGAATGTTTTATATTTTTGGAAATACTAACTTATTGCTTATGTAACATTTTCCAGTTTAACTTAAAGTCATATATATGTCTAAGGACAAACGAACAATTTATAAAAACTAATGGTTTATGCAGCATTTATAAAAAATGCCCGGAACAGCGACAGTTGCAAAAATAAATTTTAAAGAATATAGAGTATTTTGATATTTATATATATTCTGAAAATTTCCCCTATTAAATAATAAAGTACAATCTAAACAATTACACTACGCCTATAGAGTTGAAGTGGAGTTCAATAAGGTATGAAAGAAAAAAATTATTGATGATTCTCTGTACTTCAAGGACATTTTGTATTTTTTAACAATAATAGGTGAGAATGTAGTAAAATCATCATAGAATTGAAAAGTTGTCCTCTCTACGATAATTATGTTTGTAGGAAATTAATATAAAATACGAAGAAAAATTTAACATTTCTTTAAAAAGGCCCTAATGAAATATTTGAGCAAACTGTTAGTTTTATATATTATCTAATATACAAGTTTAGATTAAATCATTGCTTATAATTAAGTTTGTCCAGTAAAGGTAATTGTTTATGGGTAAATTAATAAATGTTACTAGACATTTTATTATGGATACCTCGAAAGAGCGTGGGATAGCACATTGAAAGTAAATAAGTAATGTCGCATACCCCAATCACTCAACAGAGTTCATTTAGGTCGAAACAAGTTAAATTTACCCATAGACAGCTTAGGCTAAAATTAGTGAATAGACGCAGAAAATTAGTTCTAAGTTTACATACAATTCGGCCCTAATATCGGAAAATTTATATTCTGATCGGATGTCGGGCCCAAAGCCGGCGAGTGAAGGTGCGTACCTTCACTCGCCGGCTTTGGGCCCACGCAAGTGAGCGCCAAAGTTACCGTCGCAATCTTACTTTGTTGAGCACAATTAAACGTAAATCATACAGAGCGCTGCTTCATCGCACACAAATTGTCCTTCATTAGGCTAATCCACAAAATAAATTGTTGTAGTTTACCTATGTATTCTTAGCCAATATTCTGAGACAAGTCGCCCAAAATAATTTTGCTCGTTAACAATTTAGTAACATCTCGTTAACAATGCTTCTGAATATGATAGGCAGTAATCCATTTTCTAGTTTGATATTTTATCGATAAGAAGATAATTACAATAACATATACGTGAATAGTTTAATTAAAAATATACCTTCATTAACGTGATTTCCATGAAAGATAAGAGCATGTACATGCAAGTAAACAACGTAAATGCAAGTTATTCATCGCATCGTTTTTCGGTTCGTTGAGATAGTTTCTAGGCATGTTTTATAAGTTTACACTTGCTTAACTCACATTTGTCTTACAAATCGATCCGTCTTCTGTTACTTATTTCGTAATTTGTGTATTTTTTTTAAATAAATACTTTTGCAATTTTTTTAAATATTATTCTTTTAATATTTGTACGCTACTTTTATAGAGATATAATCTTGTATAATAAACTTATCTTTACTCCAGAAAATACGGCCTTAATGGCAATCGAACGTATTTCAATTAAGTTATTACTCCTAAATTAGGTAACTTCGCTACCGACCACGAAGTCGTTTTATAAGCTGTTACTAGATGTGTAGGTATGGGATATTGATGCATGGAGATATAGGATTAACATGATACAAGTGTTTGTTTTATTTATCTAAATTTTAATAACATATAATCTAAGAAATTATGAACCTTTGATATTTAAAATTGTTTATAAATCAGTTGGTCAATATACAAGTATTTCTATCATCGTATGATACATATATGTACTTAGATAATATTTAATCTGAGAGGACGGGATGAACCTGCCTGGGTTCTAGCATAAAAAATGGTTCATGGCATTAAAATGAAAAATATTATAATCATACTGAAATTAATAAAAGAAAATTCGGATAATGTAAGTTAATTATGATAGCTAATCAAAGCGATCTCTTACTTGGAACATAATATATTTAAGAAAGGGACTGGGAATATTTTTGTAATTTTTTCTCCTTACTTAGACTAAATGGTTGCTTTACTGTAACGTCGTGTAATTTCTAGACAATCTAAATTTATTATACATACAAATTTGTAAATGAGATAAAATAGTAAAGACCTAAAAATTGGAAATATTTACATAAAAATAATAATTTTGCAAGAAAATTAGATATCCGATGTAAATGTGAAATCATTTTTTATCTTTTAATAATAATGCACATTCTTTTTTAATTTATTGTTATTTTACTACCACTAACAACTTAAAAATTAATACGTAAACTAGTATTATGGAGTTGATGTAATATGAGTAACAAATTAATAGTTAAACTAGTTATATGCAGTTGCTGTAATATGAAATTGATGTAATATTTGAATAACAAATTAATACTTAAACTAGTTATATGCAGTTGATGTAATATGAAATTCAATGCGTCTGTATCGGTAAATGATTATTCAGTTTTTTAAATAGAATTTTGCATAACTGATTCGCAAGTATTGTATTGAATAATTTTTTCTCGATCCATTGTTTTCCAAGTAATATAATTTTAGGTAGCTAGTACATAATTCTATTTTTCACCTAAAAAATCAATAATCTTAACGTCAACAAATTCTATATTTTTCTTCATAAATCTAACCTGCAGCAGCTTAAAATTAAAAGGGATAATTCTACAATAATTTTTAGTTAATATTAGAACAAAAATCCCATAATACAACTGTACAATATACTTGCCTTAATAAATACAAAATTAAGAAAACTTACTCAACCAAGCTGTGGTTCCAAGCAAATATTACATTTCTACATGCTACAGTCTTGAAACTTATGAACGTTGAAAATTAATTAACTTTTTAATTTAATAAAAACCTCCAGACGTTACAAGTGTATGTAACATAGTCTAAGTAGAGATATTCTCAGTTATTGTTACTGAATAATAAAGCTAAGAGGGCCCGCGTAGTTCGCTCAACGTGTTGCCTGTCTAGTATATTAACTTGATACCCCACTCTATTATTTTAATCAAATATTATTTCACCGTTCCTCAATATGTAAAGCGTTGAAGAGTAAAATAATCAGTTCATTTTAAGGTCCCTCTATTTACGCTTTGTCGATCTTGGTGATTGTAGATTATTCTAGCTTTAATGCTTATTAAATGTCAAATGTAAAGTGCTCGACATTGCGTTAATAATTTATTACAAGCTATTTGTAAGGGTTATTTGAATAAATAAATGATCAAGTATGAGAAAATCATTGTTGAAAATTATTTTTACCACGATTTTCTTGTGCTAAGAATAAATATAAATAGGTACAATATTTTAAATACATTTGAAATAAAAGTGCATCGTAGTTAAAGCGGAAATACTGACAACCGTCTATACTTTATTTCATAACATTAAGATAAGAGTGAAATGTGCGATTAACCTTATGTCCAATTGAATTAAATAAAGCAGTCATACAAATATATCTCTGTTATATTTATTGTATAATAAATGTATTGAAATGAAATAGTTTACATAATAAGTTAACACTAACTCCCCTTTAATTGCAAAAGTAAAGGAAAAAATCCGAAAATTGTTAATGTGTAATTAGATCACATAAAAAATATTTCTTTAAAATATGCGCATGTGAAATACGTAGTAGGCAATATATTTTCGTTCTAAAAATTATAATTTTATGAATAGTTTAATAGGAATATTGTAGCATTAATTTTTCATAAACGAGTACGGAACCCTCGTTGTGCGAGTTCCACTCGCGCTTGTACGATTTTTATATTTAAATTAGAATTTTTTTCTGAACTTCACTCCATTGAATTTTAGATTAAGATGATGGGATTTGAATCCGATCCGATGAGATTATCCTTATATTAAAAAATTGTATTTTATCCTATAGGAAATATGTTACATGTCCGCTTAAGAAGTATGAGAAAAATAAGCCAACTTTCTGATGTACGATTTCAATTCGACTCACGGGACATTCAAACTATGTGGGTTCCAAATTTGGTAGCGATTTGTTGTTTCAACAACTTCATGATAGCATAAAATTTATAATTATGTGTAAAATCACGAATTTTGCTTACCATTTATAGTGTCTTCTCATGCCTGATCGTTTTCAAGCTATGATTTTACAAAGACTCTCATACATTTAATTCAAAAAAATGATTTTCCCCAATAACCTATATCAATCCCTTTAAATTTTTATAAAAATTGTAAATTAATTGTGAATAATTCAGTTATAGTGTGTAGGTATATATAAATTTTCGCGTCATTACCTTTAACATTTACTAATGTAATTACGAGTGACCAACAAACAAACTGACACTGAATGCTCACCATCAAAACCCCTTTTCCATCTTGTGGTACTGAAAAATTATAGTAGAGAAAAAAAATAAAAATAGAATAATTTTAAAGGAAAATAGTATTATCACATAATATCAACATGAGGACAGTGCAAACTTACATTAACTAAATGAAGCAATTAAATAAATAATAATTATAAAACAAACAAATTAACTTTTAATATTTGTTATTAATATTTTGAAAAGTTTTTTAAATTATATATCACAAATTTTTTTCTTACGCCAAAGCATAAGAGAAATATCAAATAAAATATAGAACCAACCTAAGTCTTCCCAGTACGGTATGTTCAGCAACTTCGGCTAATTAGCGAAAATATTTTGCTATAAATCTGGACCTCGCGAAAACAGGAAGTTCCTTACAAAAATAAAACGGCTACGTCAGGGGACGTACGCCGCAAATTATTAATTATCAAAAGCAAAAAAACAATTACATTTTTTTGTGTCTGCACACAAATGGAGTACGCACAGTATACCCAATACATGTTCATTTAATATTGTATTTGCATCACCATCCACAGCACAGATACAGCTACGTGACGTAAGAAAGCAGATGCTGAAAGCAAAATTTAATTATATTTTATGGCATAACGAACATATGAATTTTGCTGACGATTTTTCCATTAGGTTCATGTTAAAATATCATGCTCTTATTGTCGTAATATTAACAAAAGGTGAAGATTTGTGAAGTACACCTATTTTACTGCTGTAATTACTTCATATTTAATTTAGAGGAAAATTAACGTAACCAAAACTAATGATTTCAAACAAGATAAATGCTATTTAAACAGAATATATTCAGAGATACTTGTTGATAAGAAAGGTAAAAAAATAAATTAAAAAATATTAAAAGACTACGTAAAAAAATGGAATTAAAAAGTATAAAACAACGTAGACGTGTGATTTAATCTGTTTTTTCGCTTGCTGATTAACTATCGGACAGATGAAATATCTGTGAGACAAAAGTATATTTATTTTATTTTCATGATTTAATTTCCTGATGAAATATTTTTTTGCGGAACATTCCGACTTCGGCACAAGTTTATTTAAAACTAATTACAGTTTTCTGAATATTGTTATGGAATAAATGGAGGCAAATACAAAAAAGTATGTATCTTAGTAAAGGTATTTTTATTTTTAAATAGGTCATTTTAATTGAAAATGAACAGCAATACGTTTTAATGTTTCGGAATCCACTTTGAACGTGGAATCAATAGATACATGTTCATGAATAACGTTAGATAACATTTTGTCTGCATGCAAATTTTGTTTCCAGAAAAATTAGAATTCTATAAATTTAAATATATTGCAAAGGAATCATGTCTTAAGTTTCATAATTTGCCTTTTATATTCAAATGTTAGTTCAGCATTACCAAAAATACGGTTGTCACTGTTTTTCGCAAATGCAAATAAAATGCATCTGAAACAATATTTATCTTTACCTAGTAAATCAATAAAACCTATTTAATCTAAAAACCCGCAGCTTTAAGTAAATTTTTCGTACGTATGTATGATTAATTATTTATATGATAAGTTAGTGATTGTGTTGCGCTACTACGAATGATTTTAATAACAGAATTGGACCTTCTAATGAAATACTCTGATATTTAATTATTAATTCCTACAATCCATTCCAAGTCTGAGTTTAGTAGTATTTACTATTATCTGTTTAGTTCACTTATGTTAGAAGCGCATATTTTTCGAATGTAATTTTAACAAACAATCTAGTGTATTTGTAAACTTTAACCTTGAATAGAAAGTGTGCACGTGCCTTGGAAAATAGTTAGGTGAAATTTAGTATTTGTACTTATTTATAAAAGAAAATTATGATTCATTTCGTATGTTAAAAATTTAAAAGGAAATCAATCTATTAAAAATAATTTTTGTAGTTAGAGCAAGAGAAAAATTTATTTGATAAGTTTGTGAAAAGATAATGGATATTGAAGTTTTGTGGAGGTAGTTGTTAGGTTAAGAAATAGAGAAATATTAAAAAATAGGTTATGCGAAGAAAGGAATACGAAAGAGAAAGGCACGATTTATGAAAACAAGAAATTATTTTAAAGATAGAAATTTTAATATTAACCACAGCTGATCTAAAAAAGTGATTATATAAATAATGCTATATCACGTAGCTTCATTTAATTGCGATTAATGAATTTCTACAAAATTAACGCCAAACATATCCAAATATTATTGTTGTTAATGGAGCAAATCTTAATTTACGTTAAAAATATTTTTATTTATTGTATTCAATTCCCAATAAGTAAATGTTCAAAAAGTAAGAATAATAGTAGCAAAAATAAATAGTATAATAATAGGGATATAGTAGCAGGGCAGTATTTTTAAAATTTTGATTTTTATATATTTTTTAGTTTCGTATAGAATGTAACGAGTAGTTGCGCAATTTGCATGAAGTCAGTAGTACATTTTTGTTTTTTAATTTTTAAATCAAATTTGGAAAACGTTGAAAAGTGATTCTAAAGATTATAGAGAATGAGTAGGATAGATAATGAAAGGATAGGAAGTTATGGGAAAAATGTTGTTTAAATATTGGTGTCTTATCAATATTACGAGCATGAAAGTTAAAAAGTCGCGAAATACTTTAAGGCAGTTAGCATTTGTGACTCGAGAATCAAAACAACATAAAAATCTGCCAGTAAGTAAAACATAAGTGTACTCACTGAAGTTGCAATTATTCGGCTATATGTGACATCTATATATGTATGAATATATATATATATATATATATATATATATATATATATATATATATATATATATATATATACGTATATATATATATATATATATATATATATATATATATATATATATATATGTAAATAAATGTATTCCAAATGTTTTCATTATATGGAAATACTATGACAATTAACTGATATATGACTGAACTATATATTCCTGAACCATCATACCCTATAAACAAGTTAAAGTCTAAGGTATTACCAATGTGACAAGGGTTAAAGCCATATTTTTTGAAGACTTGATTGATTGTTGAAAGAGAAAACATCCCCATTATATTTTACTTAAGACTTTATTATATGCTATATTATAAACCGTGAGAAAAGTGCGAGCTCACTCCTGTTTAGATCAAATGGAAAATGACCAAAGGGCCCAGACAAATTAATGTCTTCCTGGAATTGTTTGGAATAATTCATATTATACCGAAATAAATACAAACGCTAACATATGCAGATAAAGTAGGAAAATAGAGTACGGTTATACATTTATATCGGACAGAAGTTTTAATTTTGCTCATTTTCTCAAATTTCTTAGTTGTGTATGTGCAAATATATGTGTATATGTGTGTGTATATATATATATATATATATATATATATATATATATATATAAGTATACACACAAAAGCATTGTACATGTTTATTTTGACCGACACATTTTTTTTCTGGTTTTTTGTCTCTCAATTGTGAAAATGTCAATATTTAATTTTAAAGTTACGTAAATTATTTTAATGATTTATATTCCAAATTCACTCATGTTGGTGCAATATCTTTTTTTACATTTAACTGTAAAAGTCTTTGGGCATCAAAATAAGTCATTATAATTTCTTAAACACGTAATATTTTATTGTTTAAGCAACAATATATTTGTTCAGTTATATTTTCCGTTCTACCTTTTAATGTAAACAAGTTAAAGTTCAATTATGTAATAAAAATACATGTGCAAACGACTCATTACTTTGTGATATAGTTAAAAATATTTATCCTTTTAAAGATCATTAGTGATATTTCCTATAATTTAAATATAAATATATCGTAAATTAACATTTAGCTCGCGAGAGACCGCCAGTTAACAAGTGTTCACCTTTATTTTATAATAACTTCCTTTTGTGTTCGTGCACTTTTTATTTTGTAAGGACTTTACATTTTATTCATTATTTAATTTTTATTAGCCTTCTTTGATCTAGGCCCCCAAAACATCTAGAATGGTAATCGAAGTGGGTAAAAGTAGTACATTGATTATTGTACCTTTTGAAAACTCCGAGATTTATTAAATTATTATGAAGAGCGGCGTCCCATATATACATTTAAAAGAAAAGGGTCTAGTTCCAACTCCATGTGCTAATAATCCTTCACTTTTTTAACAAGTGTTATTTTTTTTTAAAATAGGTTAAATATACAACCATTGCCCGTAATGAAGAGCCACTACTATTAGGATTTAATCATAAGTCTACGGTAATTTCCGGCTTTTAACTTTTGCATGTAGCTCTGATTTATTTTTTTTTAATTGTTTGTTCTTGTGGTAAACTTATTCAACTTAAATTGCATTTTTAATACTATTTGAAAAAAATATATTGCCTTGGAATAATTACAAGTATTACCATATATTTCTTTAAACTCATTGCAGTGAGACCTTCATTAAAATCAGTTCAGTACTATATATGCGTTCGGTGGATTTGCAAAAGATAAAAATGGAAGTACAGACATTTTTTGGGAAAATTTTTATTACCAATTTTATATACTTGCACTATTTTTCCAATTATATTACATACCTTCACTTTGTTTATTTTTTTTTAGGGATGGAGCTTTTCTCCAATAATAATAATACCTTTATGTTGAATACATTTGGCGTTAATTTTGTAGAAATTCATTATTCACAATTAAATAATACTACGTGATGTAGTATTATTTCTACTTTCTTTAATTTCTTTACCACGACCTAGGTTTCGTTTCATTACAACATCTTCAGGTGGGATATTATCTTTGCTAATATCCCACCTGAAGATGTTGTAATACAACAAAACCTAGGTCGTGGTAAAGAAATTAATAATACTACATCACGTAGTTTAATTTAATTGTAAATAATAATTTTATTTTTAAGATGTCATTTATTGAAATATAAATAACGACAAAAATTAGGAATATATTATTTGATTTCGTTGGAGTGGTGGAGAGAGAAAATGTAAGAGGGGGAGCTCTGATTCAAATCTCATTGTAGAGAAGATATATACTTTACTGAAAAAAAAAATTAATTCCATGATTCTCGCACTGTATAAAATACTTCGATCAAAAACAATATCGTGTTCAGTAACAAGTAAATCTAACCTAATATAATCCTCATCCCATCGTAACTCAATTTTCATAATCCAACTTAACCTTACCTTACATTACTTAACACAAACTAACTCAACCTGACTCAGGTCAACTTAAATTAACCTATCCTAATACAACCTGACATAATCGAATCTAACATGACCTAATTTAATTCAACTTAAACCGTATTCTAATCTGAAGTAACACTAGCTAACCTATAATGAGCTAATCTAACCTATAAGTTAATCTACCTAACCTATAATAAGCTAATCTACCCTAATCTAACATAATTCAATCTAACTCAACCTAACCTGATCTAAAATCAGATAACGTGACTTAATCCGATATAATGTAATTTTACCTGACCCAATACACCCAAACATATTCCAGTCTGCTCGAACCTAACCTAACCTAATTCAACTAACCCAACCTGATCTAACCCGATGCAATTTAACCCAGCCTGCCTGAAACTAACCAAACCTAATCCAACCTAACCCAACAGAACCATCGCTAATTCAATCAATCCAGACTAACTCAATCTAATCTTCCTTATGTAATAGTCGTTTTATTAAAAAAATCGATGTGTGACATGAGGGGTGAAAATATTGTACCCTTCGGCGATCCTCATTCTATTACTTTCATTGGCCAAATGTTACTAGTAAGCATATTAGGGAAATTTCAAGTTTATTTTTTTAGAAACTTCCTTTAAACCACGCTTCTTCGCGGGGGCGAGGATGTGTATTGTTGGGGTGATAGAATAACGCCTAACTTCCCCCCACCCCTACTTCCTCAAACTCAGAAAACAGTAGAAAAAAAGGAAATAAAAATATTTATTAGACAAAAATAGGGTTTGGATTTTTTTACATCGCAACATATGCTTGTAATTTTATGCTGCGATGGGCTACCGAACGATAGGGTTGCGGCTATTCTGAATAAACCTATTCGCAATCTTTGTTACAATTTAAGTGTAATTTTATTTAAAATAACCATATATTTATATGTTGTATTGTCAATCTACAGGAAAAAACCAATGAAAAAAACCATGATAAAAGAATAACAAATATTAATAATAATTTATTAAAAATGTTTTTAATGATCAGTAAACACAATTTTCTTCTAGATTGAGGCATTTCATGTAAGTATCTCAAAAAAAAGAAAAACGTTTCTATTAAAATTATATTCTAAACTACAATAGTGCGTTGACAATTTTAATTTAGAAGCAACACGAAATGTCAGATGGACATGGATATAAAGAAAGAAGCTGGTATAGTGTCTATTAGTGGCACTTTCACACAGTCAAACACATTTTAATGTCATGTTGACATTCCACCTATGTTTTAAGGATTATATAAATCTTGCTATGATACCGTTAAGAAATGGTTTGAATATGCAGCAGGGTATTGCATTTATGAGGTGGCAAAATATATGCAGAATATACAAAATCAATTGATAGTGTAGATGAAAATGGTATATCAATGATCATTGTAGTAATGGATACTTGTTGATTTGAACAATAAATTAATAATGAATTTTCTTTCCAAGGAGCCATTACAGACAGTCAGTATATAGACGATCGAAATTAAGTGCCCCTCTTCTAACTTCATTCCACACATAGATGAAGCAATATAACAAAAAAGAAATTAGTTTCGGAAATACGATTGTGGTAAAATGAATACCAATAAAAGCATGCGTAGTTTTATTGAATACAATGTCAGCTTCGTGTCACTGGCTACGACGTCTGCCTATTTGTAGTCTGGACTAGTACTAATGAATTGAAATACGAATTCATTGCAAAGAATAATCTATTCTGGAAAGACAACATTGTGTGTTAATATTACAATATAATCATGTGAAATTTTCGAATGCGGTTTATTTATTCACCGTAAATTGGTGGATGGTAGACTAATATTTGAGTGTTCACAAAATGTGTTTTGAAAAAAATGGACGCTTTAAGGACATACTAAGTAGAGACAGGTTTAATCTGGTTAGGTAAAAGCATTTAAAAATACGGGACATTATTAGCGTACTTTCAAATGCTCCCTTTGTATTTATGAGAGTCGATGTTAGAGTGGGTTCTAGAAAAGTCCTTAGACAACACGGGCGGAAGGCGGAAAACGTGTATTTGAATGAGTGTTTGACCTTCATTATATTTATAGCTGTCCCGTACTCATGGACCAACCAAAAAGGGCCGATAGGTCAAGCTATGACTGGCCTATCGGCCTTTTTGGGTTGGGTCATGACTATTTAAATTCGAGTCCATTTTTTTATATGAAATGCACCTCATATCTCTGGTATTTGTTAAATATAGTTAGGTATAACTCATTGAGTAAAACAACTGTTTGGTGAATCATCTAAGTTGCTATTTTAGATTCATTCTATTACAAGACCAGACCAACAAATTTCAGTAGAAAACTGTAGCATATTTCTAATGTTTCACATATTCTATAGTTAAATTACAAATACAATTACAAACACTAATTATCCATTTGAACAACAAACACGGTTCATATTTAATTAAAGTGATGTGAATGGTTGGCTTTTCGGGCGTCTAGCAAATGTTTGTATCATTACCACTGATATCTTAGTTAATGGAAATTTTGGACTTCCTTTTAGCTGTATGTGTAGTGAATCTGCCGATACGCATTGTGAGGCAACCTAAATTATCATGATTGAGAAACGGATAATCGTTTGTACCTATTTATGTTTCCATAGACATTCTTACGATGTATTTCGCCGATTGACCAAATATAAACTAAGTATTTGATGAGAGTGTTTTTAAAAAATGGATTAGCATTGAAAAGATTAACAAATTTAAAATAAGTTATAAAATCCGAGCTAAAATAAACATCAATGAAAATACCTTTTGTAAAATTTGTATTGATATAAAATTTGTATTGATATTGTATATGAAAATAATACATTGCCGTGCACTCAGCACAACTTAAAAGTTTCAAGCCATCCTGGATTAAGAAAAATATCGTCTCCGTTCTGATATGGCCTAGTTAGGTACAGAGCTACATCCTGCGGATAAAATTACTTTTTTCCTTCTATTTGATTTAATGAATAATGGCGCCTTCCTAAAGCTTATTGAAGGTCACCTACCATGATATTTGAAGCGCTACACTTAATACAAACAACAGTGACACAATTTCATCCTGCATACTATGCAGTGCGTAGGGGTTCTCCGTAAAGATAAAGGAAAAAAGGAGTGCGTTTATTCACAAATTTTGTACGTTAATGTCACAGAGTTGAAGTTACTATATTTAGTCGCTTTATTTCAAAAGTTTTACTGAGAACTTAGGCGGGTTTTTATAGAGAGAAATGACTTTATTTATAGTTATAGTTATGTAAATATATAAATAGTTTCGTAATAATCAAAATTCAATAATAATACCAGTCGCTTGAAAGTATTCAGTCCAGTAGGGCAGTTGCCCTACTGGACTGTAAAACTACTATGAATTTCGAATACCTTGCGTTACTTTACGTTAGACAGATGCTACGTTTTGTTTATTTATTATTTTAATCTTTTCATGAAATTTGGTAAAATTTAAGTGAACTGTTATGATGAAAATATATAGATTATTGAATTTTGATTATTACAGAATATTGATTACAATAAACCCATTTACAATAAACCGAAATTAGTAAGTCGTTAATTAGGAGAAAATATGGATAATAAGTAAATAAATTTGTTAAGTATAAGTAGAACTCTAACGACGAGTGTTTCCGATACAATTAGGAATATGTAAGGTTACCATGCTATTTCTATTAAACTGTTAACAAACATTGTTTTTGTCCATGTAAATATATTGCCCAGTATTTCTTTTGCTGGCAAAAATTATAGTCAATTTGTCCAAAACTTTGAGATTTAAAAACACTGCTGTAATTTTTACATAAATTTTAGTAAAATTTCTAGTAACGCTGCTTTTCTTATAATCTTGACTATAACAGTTTCCAATACTGAAGTGTGCGATTAGCGCATATTTTTGGGGACATTTTCAACATTATGTCTAGAACTATCTGCTATTGATACAACATTTAGAAAATTAAAAATATATTAGTAAATGAAATTGTCAAACATTAAAGAAAGTACTTTTGGAAAATTCTGTAAAATTCTGTTTGGAAATCCTGCCTGTGAAAGATTACTACGCATTACATGTTTATAGTGTAAAATAAAGTAAAATTTGAAATAGTTCAACAGAAATATTGCGTATCTATAAGTGTTTAATTTTTTATGAGAATATTAGTACATGAGGAACCCCCGTAATACCAGATCTATATCCATTTAACACAAATATTGATATCTATATATTTAAATGATTTATTTTAATATATCTCAACAAACCTGATATTACTGATGATTACAAATAATATTGTAGTTAAGCAGTAAATATTGAGATTCCTTACGTATTATAAAACCTGAAAAACGTTTTTTATCAAAGGGTTTTTAACGGAGAAAAACTTTCTAAAAATAAATAAAATTACATAATACTTATTTCGGAAACCCATTTTACTAGTAGGAGCTACTTTAAAATACTCGATCATTCACCATACTACACAATTCACGCGGATGAAAAATCCACGGTGGATTAGAAAATGTATTCAAGATTGACATTAAACATTATCAGTCACTCTCTCTTTCCCAAGAATACTTTCAAGCGACTGGTATTACTTTATCCGATTGGAAAGGGAAATTTAAAAGAATACTTTAAAACGCTAGATAATGGGCTGGCGACAACTAAAATACCAAACTTAGGTTTGGAGATCAAGAATACTACCACGTTGGCGTGAACTCTTGGAATGCATCTAGGATAAAAATATGGGTATACTCACAACAGAGCAGCTGATATACTTGCTTCCAGGCCTAAATAAAACACCAGACTCGTGTATTTCTGCATAATCAAAGGAATATCCGATGAATACATCTCTTGCAGTAGTTGTTACGATATGTCATTGGATCACTTATCCATTGTTGTAAACCTATCTATTACCCTTATAGAAAAAGACGCTAAGTGCAACTTGCATTACTGATTGGATTCAAAATATTCCACACACCACAGACCACAGGACTGATTGGATTCAAAATCTTCACATGTTGATACGGTATTTGCAGATCCACTTAGACTGAAATCAGAATACGACATTACAATTGCTGTCGAACATTTTACCAGAGTCGTACAACACGCTGTTTGGAACTCTACACTACTGAAGACCAATACTTCTATTATTGAACATGTCGCCAAGTATCTGATATAACTAGTATCTGAAAAAAGAAAGCTCCGAAGCTTTCTTGAAGCCTCATTCTTACACTGGCAAGCAATGAGGTGCCCACAATTGAAAAATAACTAAATCACACTAACAGAAAGCACAAAAATGCCCTCTAATGAGATTGTGACATCAACTTCCAGTTTTACTAGGGCAGCCTTGATGCTTCTTTTGCCTATTAAAAAGTTAAAACGGTCTATAACTGTCTCACCATCTGTACGTAAATCCGAAGGGAAACGAGTACATATACTTACTGAAAAAGCGCTGACGTTTTCTAAACCTTTACTATTAAAATTTACACCTCACTCTAACGAATGTTCAACTGAGCTTAAAAAATAAGACTTTGAGTTCCTGGTAGAAGGCACTACTTCCGCTGAAGTGGAAATAAATGTACCTAAATTAGCGAAGATCGAAAAAGTATAGACAACTAAAAAAAAATTTATAAAAAGTTCCGGCTATGATCTCATCACAAACCGCCTTCTGATTGAGCTGATGCGCTCTGGAACAAAATTACTCGTATTCTTTTTAATTCCATATTTAAATTAAAATTATGTCCACTTCACTGGAAGGTTGTAAGAATAATAATGACCCAAAACCCTCACAAACAACGAGAAGACCCTAAATCATACAGGTCCATTACAATATTGCCCATAACCACTAAATCTTCGACCTATTATTATTGACACGCATAATACTAGTGATATGAGATAAATACTTTATACCCGATCACCAGTTTGGATTCCGGAAAAAATGCGCCATTACAGATCAGATCCCCAGACTTACAAAGTGAAATGCTTCTATGCTAAAAAATATTACGCAGCCGCGTTTTTGGACATATTTCAAGTTTTTCACTGTATGTGGCACGAGATATTATTGCACAAGATTAAAGCTGGCATATCCCTTATTTATATGCGATAATCAAAGTGTTCCTAAAAGATAGATATTTCCTGGTTAAATTTGAAAACGAAGTGAAAAACTTCAGCTCAACATCCTCGGGTGTCCCGCAGTGGATATAACTCTCCAAGCGAGGAGGAGGTTGTACTTAGTAAGAGATATTGCATGCACGATCTCACATCTACTTGCAACTCTCAATAACTTTAGCTCTGACTTCGCTTAATCCTACGTAGGGTATTTTCGTGGTAAATGACTCCTTAAAATTTCGAGTTATTTTCTAAACTCATAGTATTAGTTTTGATCATAAATTCTGTCTATTGCTTAAATATTTCATTATTTTATACTACCTTACTCAACGCATTACCGCCAAACTGTAAAGTAGAGGAAGGCTTCATTAAATAAAATAATAATATAAAAATAAAGGTCACTTCAATAAAAATCCAATATGAAGCAACCAGAGTGATATAGTTTTTTAATGGGAATCGAGGCGTTTTATAATTGAATAGGGGAAACTAAATCATTCCGATCTTCGATGGCAGCCAACTTTAAAAAGAGAAGTAGATGATGTCTGAAATGTACTCATTGTCCACGAATGTTGCAAAGAAAGAAGTCATAGAAATTGATTATTAGCTCTTGCATCACAATATGAATGTAATAAAGTAGACGATATTGACTTTCATATTTCATATTTAAATAAACAATAATGGCGGACGGTAATTATAGTAGTTTTATTTTGCAGTTACGTATTTCTTTTTTAATTTCCTCCTTAACATTTCCCTTAAGCACCAATATCTTCACAAATGTCAGCTAATTGTATATTCTGGTTAACGGTGATGATTGCATTTTTTTACTTTGTATCAACGATTAATCTCATATTATTGTAGATATAAATATTATATAATCATTATTACTAGCTAAATGTGTCTATAAACTAATATCTAGGAAAGGTACAAAAGGGTAATATTTTCACAAATATGTTATTATGAGTAACATTAATTAAACCTCATAAGAACCTCCCATCTCGACTAGTCAATTTGTATCTGTGTCAAGTCTTAATATATACGGGTTGAAATATAAGAATTAATACTTTTACCCAGGCCCATTTATTTAGTAGAACAAAGTTTTTTCCAAACAATACTCTCCACCGTACCTTTATTTAGTAAAATTTAATCCGCAAAACCAGATTTTTGCAAGACAAAAGTTTTTACTTCAATAAAGCAATATTTTGACAGTTTCTACGTAAAACGAAATAAATATTGTTTTCATGGTACCTATTAATTTCTGTAACGCAGTTAATATCTTTAAACATAAAAAGAAAACATGAATGAATCCGATCACGAAACTGTACTCCATACAAAACTAACAGACACAAAGATGAAATTGAAAACTGAATTGTTTCACTCCTATAGTTAAATCGAGTTTTCCGCTCTCCGTAGCTCCGTAATAGAACGTGGGCTTTATTCCACCGGCTGGCACTATTTGCATGGGATTCTTCACTGAACTCCAGACTGAAATGAGTGCTTTGTGCTAAAGACTTGTGCTCGGCAAATGAGTATGATTCTGTTTAAGTTTAATAATGAAAAAACAAAAGCATTTGTGTATGTAAATTTTCTTAATGGAATAGCTTGACTCTCTTGTGATATTTTTGACTTTTGTTCAGTTGAAGTGACAGTTTTAGATTCTCTCATTTTTACCTGAAAACTATAGGTTTATAGACCAATTAGTGTTCTTTCTTTGTGTATTATTCATTTTTATTATTATTTTTTTATTTAAATGTACTTGTAAGCGTAATCACATACTCAGTCCTAACGATCAAACTAGACCAATCTATTATGTGATTACCTAAACAAATTTGGTAACCCAAAAATATCAAATTACTCAAAGTAAAGTTTGAAGTTATTACAATTTGGAATGGATAAGGAATACCTTGACTGCCGAATGAATTCCTTCAAGTTTATTATCTTTGAAAAAAAAAGCATGAAAAAGTTTTGATTCTAACTCTTAATTATTATTAATCTTTTGTAAATGATATTATTTTTGGAAATCGGTAACCAGTTATATAAAAGGATGACCTGGGATTATAATTTTACTACCTAAAATTTATCTTAAAAATTAAAATTTAAAGGACGAAATCCCACTATTTCGTTCCTTTCTCCTAACTTTTAATACATTTGTGAAATTTGAGACTAGAAATAGGTCTAACTAATCTTCAGGGAGCTTTATTGCAAAAATCTGCAACCTTTTATTAGAAATTAAAATCAAAGTGCAAAAAATTTTGAAACGTTTTATAAATACACGGAAGGTTTCGTGATACTTTCGTGCCCTAAAGGCACAAAAAGATAAAACAACGGAGAACTTCAAGCGACCACAAATTTTAACACTGTCGACGTTCGCTGTACAAATGTCTTTATTGTTGAAAGCATTTATCATTTTATAATACTAAAATAATTTATATTTTAATTAAAATAATTAAACCTGAGTATAGGACACTTAGGTTTAATTATCTTTAGTATTATAAAATGATTTAAGACAAAAACGGAAGAACCGATGTGATTAATGGCATAGTGGCTTGAAGAAAATTTTAATAAACCCTAATCATCGTTACTTCATAAACGCTCGGAACAAGCATGTAAAAGCTCGGGTATTGTTACAAAGCAATAAACCAAGTTTGCTTACCAATCCAATAATGTATGTTGAAATTTATATGGTGTGTAAAATTGTGTTAAATACCTGGCTTATTCAAGCCTGTATTTTGTCATTTGTTCTCATTAGTATGTTTGATATTATTTTAAAAAAATATTCAAATGAAGGAAAGGTGAAATATTAAAAATTAACAAAAATACTTCTTGTAAGTAAATAACTTATTATAAATGTTAAAATCTAAACCTATTTTTTGATACAAACTATGCCCACAATTTCGTTTATATGAATCCTTGGCAACTATTATTAAGTTAACTCTGAGATTGAAGGTTAAAATGAACGAACAAGTACACTTTATATAAAAATTGCAAATTTCCATATATGCTTTTCTATTAGATCGATTGTAATGAAAGAAACTACGTGTTACTTAGGGATTTATAGAAGTCACCAAAAAAAATTTCACCAAAATCAGTTAGTATAAACCAGCATACTTACAGACAAGCAGAAAACTATTTCACAATTAGTATATTTATCTTCTATTACTGAATATATTCATTTCAAAAACTCTCCATATTCCTCCAGTTTTCAAAAACTCTCAAGTTCCTCCAGTTAGCGCTCAAAAACCAGCATTTGTAGCACAGGACATGCTTCGTTTCAGCGGTGGGGCTACATGAAAAGAATTACTGGAATATCTTGTAAAAAGCTTATTCAAGATTGACTTGCCTGGAAAGTTATGGAAGAAACCTACGTCGCCAAGTAAACTAAGACAAGCTGAAGAAGAAGAAAAAGAAGAAGAGATCCTACTAATAATTTTTTTTAAAGTCGGTAATGTGCAGACATGCCACCAATGCAGTTTTATTAAATTTGTAATTATGATATGCAAAAGATTGCGAAGTTAAGTTTAATATCATTCTGTCATCCGAAACATTTCGAATATTCTTAAAATATTTATAACGATATTTTCTAATAATTTTAACAAAATAAGTCACTGAATAAAAAAGTAATCAAACAGAAGAAGTTAAAAAAAGAAATTAGGAAAATTTATGCACCTCATCGCGTTTAGAAATTTGCTTAAAATTTCACTTCAAAATGTTTTCAATATTTAATTTTTTTAATTAATTGTGAGCTGCTGTCTGCTCAGGACCGTGATTTAAATATTGCGGGTATTCTATATGTAATTAGATTGGCTACTGAATTTAATTGGTGAACTATAAGAGATTAACACAATTTTCAACATACATATAATATATTGAATATTTTTTACTTACGAAACGTAAATAACCCATATTCGTAATTGATTTAAAAATCAGTTATAATAAAAATCTATTATTTTATTAAAATTCAATATTACGAAAAGTAATAATTTTTCATTCGTCTTATAGTTTCCACGTGTAATATCAAAGTTTCTTTATCGATTTAATATGTTCAATAGAGTTATACCTCTAATGACCTTTCCTGTGATTACTCTTGGCAAATAATATTTTTTGTAATAAATATATCTTTAGAAACATTTCTGACTAAGTGTAATATTTAAAAGTGTAAATTATTTAGTAATCTGTAGTTTTCCATGTATTATGCCATAATTAACGAATAAATCTCGTTCCCGTTACAACATGGAAATACATCAATGGGCATGTTTGGTTTGTAGATGTGAGATCGAATTTGTCGTCACGATTATTTTAGTTGGATAGTTTATTAAATGGGTAGAAAACGTTTACAGTTCAATTTCTTATATTATAATACACGAAATGAATACCTTAAAAAGATATTGATTATTAAATAATATATTAATACGTCAGAAATTCAATCACATAGAAGTCAGAAATTGATATTCAAAATATTCACATTTTGTTCCATCCAATAGTTACGCTCCTCTTATTATAGTTATAAAACGGTGTTCACATTCCAACAAAAAAACCAGCTGTTTTGCAGTTCCCACCAGAGTGCTTAGTTTCATTGTTATTCCCCCAAAAGGAACAAAACTTTCATAACATAAATCGGTAGGCATTACAAAGAATTCGAAAACAAAATATAATGGGTAGACTTACCTAGCAAACTTTGATATTTTCGTTTGCTTTGTTTAAACGTAACGATCTAATTTTTTCTTCTTTTCTTCTTTTAGTTCTTTCAAATTGTAAGTCTAAAAGAACTAACCAGACCGTGTAAAAATTTGGCCATCATAAATTTATCTATGTAAATTTTTTTGGTTACGATAGCATAGTTAGCCACTTTCCTTTATATTACACGTTGGCATAGTTATTTTCTTGTAAAAAGTATTTTTTTAAACCGTTTACGAAAACGTAATGTTACTATTATAAACAAATCAATACAATATAACTATTACCTGACTCATTTTAATCATTACCTGACTCATTTCTATTTTTATAAACGATGCCGCTTGATTATGAAAACAGCCAAAATTTATTCTATGTTTATATATATTCTCCGCAAAATATAAATCAATTTATCGAGGAATATTTGCTTTAAAAGAATTAATGATAAGAAATATATGTATTTATCTCAAATAGGCTACGACAATTAAAAAAATTGAATTAAATTTATATTCATAAACCTTAAACCATTGTCTAGAACAAGGAAAAAGAAACGAATACGTTTTTTTGTCAATATAAGGGATAATTATAATAGTTTATTGTGAAGCTCCTGATTAAGACATTAGATTTTTTTCTGTAAAATATAATTTGTCATGTCATGTAAAATATAATTTATTAAAATAAAAAAAACGATTTTAAATAAAACAATCACCGACGGAGGAAAATAAAGAAAATTACATTAAATTAAACGACTTCGTGCGCATTTATTTAAATGTATAATGACAACGCAACTCGGTACATTTATAAGTACAACTAAACTTCGTGCGCATTTATTAACATTTATAATTACAATGCAAATCGTTACCATTAAACCCTTATGTCATCACATTGGGCTACAGAGTCTACAGTTATAAGTTTCATGGATCTCCTCTTTAATGAAACACAGGTGTGAAAAATGTTTTTCCGTACACCGCATCTAATTTGATGTAATAAAAAAAAGATCTTTGAAAACTCATTTGATAATGTCGGATGCATTTATATTACGGTGAAAAAAAAATTATATTACGGTGAAAGGTGAAAAATAATTACGTCGGTAATCGTTCAATAAAATTACTTCATGCCTTTGATTGTATAAATTTTTATACACGTCTGAATTGGCCGGTGGTGTGAGTTTTACATATACTTAACAAGTTTCATCATTCAGTGCATTAGTAATAGGGATATGCTCATATGATACTAAAAGAAAAAAAATTCTAGGAAATGCATAAGTTCGAAATTTGAATACACTGTGCTGTTCCAGCGATACTTTTTCATTAAATGATAGATTATGATAATGATAGGCATAAGAAGGCCTTAATTTTCCAAAACGATCTATGTTTTTTGTACAGGGTTACATTAAAGTTTTACTATAAATAGTATCTTGCTATCAATACATTGTTAAAATCATATTTGTTATACTGTAATGTAATTCGCATATATGTAACTAAGGTTATAATTTGATATAATCAAATTATATAACGTTGGATTCGCTAACTTTTCAGCTTTCATGTCTAATGACTAGTAATTTCAAGAACGCTGCCTTAAAAATTATATTCACTTACAATTCCTTACATTGCAGCTCAAAGAAAAATCGATGTTTTATACAATTTTGGTGTTCGAAAATACACAAAAGACAAATAACACTCTTCTTCTATTACTAAGAAATGTTGTTAATATAAAATATTGAATAAAATCCAATATGATGCCTTCCACTGATTTCATCGATTTATTATCTTAAACATGTTTATTGGTGTTTCTTTTATCTTAGAGATGTTTATTGGCGTTAGTCAAACTCGTTATATTTATATACTTAGTTACTGCAAAAATATAGATTTTCACACTTAAAAATACAGATTTTTACTTTAATTCGAAATTCACACTTACTTCAAACATATAGATTAGCGATCAGATACGCTTAACCTCAGCAAATTAGAATTTAAGCAATACTTATAATAAGTAACAAAACAATCGAAGTTCAAAATGTCCTAGGCCATAATGACGCCACT
Organism: Druceiella hillmani; assembly: GCA_039881145.1. Taxonomy (NCBI): domain Eukaryota; kingdom Metazoa; phylum Arthropoda; class Insecta; order Lepidoptera; family Hepialidae; genus Druceiella; species Druceiella hillmani. The sequence continues at coordinate 4,497,739 of JAYKKI010000017.1, read as the reverse complement.
TTAATGACGTCGAATTAATAGAAATACTGTGCATCATTCAATGTTTATATGTGTCGAGTGTGAACGCAAAAGAACGAAGAAAAAGAAAAGGAAAGAAAAAAGTGTCATCAAAACAAGAGACACACAATCTTTTGCTTTTCTCTTTATACGTAATCACTTGGATTGCTTGACCGATTAGAAGGGAATGCATTAAAAAAGAAAATATTACTATTTTATCATCTTTATCGAAAAGATTATTTTTTACTATTTTTTAAATATTTCTAGTACTTCTAGACTAATTATCACTAAATGCCAAGTATAAATCTTATCTCGAAATAATTTTTGCCATTTCTTTCTAAATAAAAAAAATTATTTTTTATATTAAATGATATGGTTTTCCTACGCATATAAATATTTAACTATTGTATTATTAAATTTTTTAAAAATTCTCAATAGTTACAAAGACACTTTAAGGTCAATACTACATAATATGTAAATTTAACGAGTCTGCCAAGTGCGACTACATTCATATTATGGAGGTTCCGTAACAACAAAATTTAACAATTAAATGAGTGGTGAGATATTAGCAAAGATTTTTACTTTGCTAATATCCCACCCGAAGATGTTGTAATACAAGGAAACCTAGGTCGTGGTAAAGAAATCAAAGAAAGTAGTAATAATACTACATCACGTAGTTTAATTTAATTGTGAATAATGAATTTCTACAAAATTAACGCCAAATATATTCAACAACATTTTAATAAAATTAACGAGTGTAAAATATGTGTGTTAAAAGAATATCGCTACCTAAACTTTAAATTTTTAGTTCGCGTGATTTGAGAGAAAATCGGTTATAATATATAAAAACAAATTATTGTTTATTACTATCTTTGCAGTTCGTAGCGACTGTTCCTGGCAGGTTTATTTATAATTTCTTCCTAAGTCGAGACAAGAGGTTTATGTTAAAAATTGTGTTGAATGAGAAAATACACGAACAAATTCCTTCAATCCAGCAAGAGTCAAGTGCAAAACCACTGTTACCTCTTTTCCCGCAAAAGTACTTCAAGTGCATAGATTAAGTATATTTAATCTATGCATCATTTGGATAAATTAAGTATATGCCGTCATAAATGACTTTTTATTTCTATAGATTCGGATACTTAATTACTGAACTCACATTTTATACAAAGTACTTCTAATTAAAAAAAAATTCTTATAGCTAAAAAAGTATAACCTTTTGATCGACGTAGTCCTATGTATGTGATTATGAAATTCTGGCTGGATTATTTCATCATTGTGGGATTAAATAACTAGAAACTTTTACGATATTTTTATCATCATAAAGACGAATAATTTAAACACAAATTTGTGGATAAAATTATGTTTTTAATACAAAGAAAATTTTATTTACGCGATAGAGAAGAGGTTCTGCTGATGACTATCGACTATAAGTTAATTGAAAATTATCGAAAGTGTAATTATATATATATATATATATATATATATATATATATATATATATATATATATTTATACATATATATATATATATATATATATATATATACATATATGTATATATATATATATATATTTACAACGAGTCTATTAACAGGAGTAGTTCTGTGGATCTGTAATTTAATATACAGACATTTTTATATCTCAGAGCGCATGGTTTACGTAACCAGCGAACAGTCTCGTGATACATTTTAATTAAACTGTAACATCTAGCTGTGAGAGTTTCCAAATTTCGTAGAATGCATTATTCAATTTATTTACATGATTACATTTAAAACAGTAACGTACGTTACAACTAGACGTATGACTGATTTGAAGTACTAAAGGTTACATATTGAGAGAAGCAAGTAAGATTGTCATTTTCCAAATCTTTGATTTATTTATTGAAAATTTATTTGATATTTTTTTTTAATTTTCATATGTAGATAATTGATTTAATTGAAATAAAACTTAAATAGTTATGTGATGTTAATGTTGATAGTAATTCATTAAAATATGCTGTTGATATTTTATTATAATATGCAGTAATTGATTAAAATATGCCGTTGAAATTTATTTTCTTTATATCAAAATTTGCATTTATTAAACGTAATAATATCCAATGCTTGATGACAGAATAATTATTAATTTAGAAATTACAATTTCAATTTGAATTTATTATAACTCCCTAAAATCTGTTATATATAAATTGATACTGCTGTGTTCGAACTAGTAAAACTTGAAGTTGTTAAGTGAGTTCAATGAAGCTACATCTAATTAAATCATTGAAGGTACATCTGATCAATTTATGATATAATAAAACAAGGAAGAAAATTGGTTTATGGACGAAAATAAATTATAGTGGGAAATAAATTGACTTTTTTCCGGTATTCGGTTCGTTTGCATGATGTAAGTAATTTGGTAAATAAACAAAAGTTTTACTCTAATAAACATGACATAGGTAGGTTATATTTATTTTATATGTGTATATGTGTATGTGTATGTAAATAATTCCATTATGTATTATATATTTTGACTTATGATAATTCGAATACATAGCTTATAAGTGCTCACTAAAAGCTATATATTAATAATCCGCATTTAATGCAATTTTTTCTAAAATTTCGTATTTTAAATTGAAAATTCAGAAAGAAACTTATTCTGCGATATACAGTAAATTATTTCTACCATTTTTGTTTTTAAAAAATTCTATCTGTTACAACTCACCATCTAAAGAGAACATTTTCAGAGCGAAACCTCCTCTGCTAATATCCTGCATAGGCTACACTCAAATCTCGGAATACTTATATAATATCCAAAAACTATATAATTAAATGATAAAAAACTAGTATATATTATATCTGTGATTATTTTTTTTTATTTTTCAGTAGGACAGATCGTAATATAAAGGAAATGTTTCATAAAAAAACATCTCTACTGATTTCGCGAGGATATCAGAGTCGTAATTCCACAAAATAACAATTGTATAATGTAAATAACTTCATAAGGACGATGTTATAAAAAACTTCTTTCATCAAGCCGCCATCCCACACCAACATTGCGTTTGTGCTGTTACATTGTTGAAATCTATGAAAGTAAAAATATAATTTTACCTTAAATTAAAAAGCTCTCACCATTATAAGCTGCTGGAACGCTGCGTACGTAGATAAACTCCCAGTTATGGTTATTCTCTAATAAAGCTAAGAGCTCACGTAGTTCTCCCAACACGTTGCGCGTCTAGTGAATTAACTTTGTAACTCCATTTTATTATTTTAATTCAAACATTATTTCACTGTTCTTCAACATATCACATGTTGAAGGGTAACACAGTTAATTAATTTTAAGACAATTTCAAAAGTGTATTAAGACCTTTGTTTTTTTTTGTATATTGGGGTTTTGTCGTTTAATCCAATAATTATTCTCGATTAAATATTGTTACAAGCTCATGTGAATTGTAAACTGTGGTCTGCATTGACAATTTATTTTAAGCTTGATCGTTAGCACCAGTTGTCTAAAGAAATGAACGAAGAAAAGAAATAATTCAGATCATAATTATTTATAATTAAACTCATTCGTGCTCTGGAAAAATAAATATACCTAAGTATTGCAATAGTTGGCAAATATTTAAAACAAATGTGTAGTAACCATAGCGGAAACCGGAAACGTCAATGTTGCAAAATCAAAATGAGAGTTAAATGTACTGTTACGTTACCGACTACACTATCAAATTACCGACGAGTGACAAGAGACAAGCGATAGAAGTAGGGAGAAGTGGTACGAGTACATAGTGGTGATACATTTATATATAAGTGATAGGAGTATATACGAATGACAGCAGTACATACAAATGATAGAAATAGAGAGAAGTGGTGATACGTATATAGTGGTGATTTTTGGTAAAGGAAAATTTTTTAATTGTTAAATTATTTAGTAATTAACACTAACAGTAAAATTAGGACATTAAACAGATTTCTAGACAAAGACGGATTTATTAGCTTAGGTGCCAGATTAAAGAATCCAACATTTTTATACTATCTTAAATTCCCAATTATCATACCTAACGCGTACACATCATGTTACTGACTTACTTATAGACGAACAACGCCTTATAAGTTTACATAGCTGAGTAAAAGCAACTATAAATGCAGTGAGATTAAAATACCGGCTTGTTTTAAGGCGAAACCAACTAACTGCCCATAATTTCTGATCTTCAGAGCAGTAGAATCACACAAACTAGACCATTTTTAAATGCTGGAATCGACTATTGCGGACCATTTTATATTAAAATAAATATAGAAACCGCAGAAAAATAAAAGTTTATGCCTGAATATTTACATGTTTTGCAACTAAGTTGGTTCGCATTGAATTAGTATCCGACTTTAGCCCTGATGCGTCCATCGCTTAAATTTTTTGCCAGACAGCGACAAACTTTGAATTTATATTCTGACAACGCAACCAATTTTGTTAGTGCAAAAAACGAAATAGACGACTTAAAAATTTAAGGCAATCAGACATTCATAATGAAAGCACAATAATATTTTTAAATAATAAAGGGACAAATTGGCACTTCATACCTCTAAGATTACCGCATTTCGGTGGCTTGAGGGAGGCCGCCGTAAATCATTTAAGGATCATTTTGTACGTACAATAAACTTTGCACCAACGAAGAGTTAGAGACATGCGTGGTGGAAATAACCGCAATTCTTAATTCGAGACCCATAATTCCTTTATACGAAGACCTCAGTGTTTTCAATCCCGTACTCCCGCACATTTCTTCGCAGGAGATACGTTCACAAGCATTCCGGATCCAAATTTGACAGTTCACGTAATTACTTGACTGCCAAACTAGCAACATACTCAATACTTAAACAACACTTTTGGAAAGATGATACTTTGGAAAAGATGAAACAAGGAGTACTTGAATCAACTGATGTTCCGGAACAAATGACAGGACAAAACACATAATCAAATAAGAAACCGTACGTTAGTTTGCTGAAAGAAGACAACGCGTCACTTTTACACTAGCCACTTGGACGTATCATAAACGCTCCTTACCGGAAACTTATGATTGATAAATGTAATTAAAAATTTTGAGAATATATATAATTTAAGTAACAAAATTAAAATTTATATTTTGTGACTCATTTATTACACGTAGCTTGTTCAAGGCGGGCGGTATGTTCAGAATTGTATTCTCTAAAATATTTCAAATTTGCAACAAATACCTGCCACATATTGTAAAATTCTCTCGGTAACTCGATGTAAAGAAGGGGGAAAACCCTACCGCGCCTAATATCTCTATAGGCCGAAAAGCCACCATAAACATGATTGTTTTACATTAGGTATTGTCTTGCTAGTTTGACTGTTCATTAGGTAAAATAAACGGGATTACATAGGACTGAGCATTCCAAAGGCGGTAGCCGCCCTACCAAGATAGTTGAAGAGATTTTAGCCAACAAGATAATTTTATTCAAAGCACCGACATTTTTTGTAACTGTAACAAAATTTGTGAACGACACTTTGATTTTGGCAATCAAATAGTTGACACCATTTAATAAACATCACATATTCAAAATCTGTGTCAAATGATTAATTTTTTTGTGAGCATCTTAATAAAATAGTCGCTACAGTCTAATAATAATTGTTGTGTAGATGTTGTTATTTCATCTATACAACCCATAATATACGGTATAAACTGAACATTATTGCGTCATATATTATGGCTGAAAAGTCAAATAATTAGTTTTTTATACTACTTCAAAAGTGAACTACCATTTCTTACTCTCTGTGGCAATGCTTGTCTTTTATATCAACGTACCTCGCATTAAGGGAAGATTAGAATTCTGTAAATATTGAAAACTAAGTTTAGTGTAGCATTATTCGAATTCTATTGAACTATTGTAGGTTCGTAAAACCAAGTACAATGAATTGAGTGAAAAAATAAGTACCGTGGTAGACTGGAAATAATTTATGAACGTTTATTTATAACACTTGTAAAGTATATTTTAAAGGTATTGAATACATAGATTTAATATAAGATTAAGAAAAATCAAAGCAGAACGACACGTTGTAGATAGAGACTGATAAGGAAGGGATAGTTGTTTAATTCCGGACGGCATTTGAATAAAGACAATGTGATAGTGTTCTGTATTTATTCGATAATCTAGTGGTATAGACGTTAAAGGATTCCCCAGTGGTATAGACGTTAAAGGATTCCCCATGTAGTTCAAGGCTGAGGAATTAAGCAAGTGTACTTTTATCTAGAATGTAGTTCTAAATTGTGGGACGACATGTATTTATATCTAAATCTGAGATATGAAAGTGTAAAGGGATTATTGAAGGTATTACGTAAAAAAACATAAAAGGTGGAGATTAGGATGATCTCAAATTATTAATCATTTAAGATGTAACCAATGCTCAGATATATTTCCAAATTTCATAAGGCCAAAAGTATGTGGAATACACGGGGTTTGAAGTTGTTCCAATTTATTGAGAAAATGTTAATTTAGATTAAAATAACACATGTCGTCATAATCATACTTAGGCAGAAGAGTTTCATAAATGTGAACTTAGGTTTGAAAAAGAAAACAATTTTGTAGCCCTTTGAGTGAATTTAAAAAAATCTTACAACAAATGTCACTTACTTAGGGATGCTACATGAGATGTTGATCTATCAGCCAAGATATCGCTAAGATCTTTAAAGTTGATGTAAAAAGATAGCATAGCCGTTAATGAATCGCTGTGGTAAATCAGCTGTTTAGGTTTTTGACAGACGTTTCTGGCTACAAATAATTATGGCCTGTGATTTAATTAGTTTAATCATAGGACCCTATTTATTAGCCTACTGACTAATCAAGTATAGGTCCGCATTAATTATATAAATGCAGGAACAAATCTCATTGACACGAGTATATTTGAAGCTAAAATTACGACCATATATTATTTTGAGTAAGGACTTTGAACTAGTCTTAGTTAGGATGTTATAACTAAGATCATGATGAGAATAGCGTAGAGCAGTAAGTTGATCAAAGGCAGAACAAAGTTCAGGATTCGACTGATAATTGAGTTGGAAAGAGAAGGACAAGATTAAATATTAAATATGTAGTAGGAAGTAAATATTATTGTTTGTATATGTAAAAAAATCACGAAGTTAGCTCATAGACCATCCCTGTACAAGTCAGTATTTATATCGTAATAAACAAATTAATTTAGGCGGAATTATACTTTCATCGATCCCTTAAAATTTACGAAAAAAGGTTTATTTCCGCCGGATAGCACAGAATAAAAAAAGATGATATATTCTCAGACGAGCGACCGATTGGTAGGTCAATATAAGTTGAAAGGGAAATTTAGTCAAATTATATAAGGACTAACTTCATGTGCGCCATATCAAAATTAGATGAAACTATGTCGTCAATCACATGCATGAAAATGTGGGGTTACCTCGTCGTGACGTACGTTTTATTTTATTCTTTAACCAAATTTCAAAAATCGAATTCTCAATTTCTTTGTCAACATATTTATATAACAATGGTTATAATATTTTAAATTTATATAAAATAATAAATAATTTAAACTCAATTTATTAATGAAAGACAATTGTAATGAGTAGATAAAATGGCATTATGCTACATAGCATATCTACGAACTAAAGATTCTAATCGGCTCAACTAAGGTAGCTTAAGTATCTGAACTTCATTCTGTGCTATTCAATTTAAATTTTTTTATAAAATCAGGCGATGGTCTCATAATTACTTAGTTTGAATGTTTTTGACGTGAAAACGTTTAATCGCTTGTTAAGCTTGTGATGATCGGTCGAACTTTCTTGTGTTCAAAATATATACAGATTTCAGTCGTAATAACTACGACACTAATAATGCGTTAACAATAATGCGTTAACAATAGTAAACCTATAATAGGTATATCTGGTCGTGTTTGTCGTGCAGAATTTTGCAGTATTAATTGCGACTTAGCGTTTTCTAAGTTATAAATTATTATACCGTGAAAACGCCTTTAGCAACAATGTTTTTGGAAGTCCTTGTGAAATGCTTGAAATTCACTATTCGGCGGGAAGTGAGAAGGCAGAATGTAAGTAAAAATCGGTAGAAAATGTAAAATTACAAAAAAAAGATGTCTCATATGAATCGTTAATTTGCTCGGTACTATAAAACAATGCAAATCAAAAAAAAATTTACACCCAAAAGGTATCGAAGAAAACGAAAAAGTCCACAGGTAGGGCACAGGGTTTTCTAACCTGCATATCTTAAATAATAACACGAATATGAACTATTTCATTAAACTAAATAATACTGCTTATTTTATTTCAGTGCAATTACTGACTCAATATGAAATATAATTGCTTGTTAAAAAAACAAATGAAGCAACCATATACGGAATCTTATTCTGATGACCCTTTGTTCTTTTTCTAAACCAAAATAAATAAGTCGGATCTTGTTTTACCTCAAACTGTGAACCGTTTTACCTCTGAATTTGATTCTTTATGTTTTCTAATTATGAGCCACTTTGTAACAAACCATTACAGTCTATTACATAATAAAACTTCCCAATATATTTGTTGCAGTTGACAAGAAAAAGGCCAACTTACAAGAACAAATCCTTCATATCTCCTGCCCTTTTCAGGTGTATTATTTTTTTAAATAAATAGTAACGACAGAGAGGTAAAGTGTTCTTGTAGGTGAGCAGGAGCCTCTCCGTCATCAATAGAGTGGTACCTGAATTAATTACTGCTCCTGAAGTGAAAGAAAAATTTTATACGTAATCATGATATAATGTGTTTTTATAAACACAAAAATATTAACTAGGATGCCTAGGATGCTGAAGCTTACAAAACAGTACTACCTTAGACATATTGGAAGATGGTCCGTGCACGAAACTACTGAAATAGAAAAACGGTCTAAAAGTGAACATTACTATTATGTATTGAGTTCGTTCATTACCATATATAAGCCTCCACTCTGCGCAGTTATTGAATAATGGTTCCAAGAATAATTTTCTTTGTTTAATGTAAAATACTTGGGCGGCTTATTACCAAATCTCGCAGGACTTTCGTAAATAACAATTGACATCAGCCGCATAGTTGGGTGATGTCTGTGAGTGGAATTGAGTGTGTTTGTATACTTGTGCGTTTGTCTTTGTGTTTGTACGTTTGTCCTTGTGTGTACTTGTGCGGTAGTTATAGATTGTGTTTGTGCATTCGTTGTGTTTATCCTTGCGGGACCTTCGCAAATAACGATTGACATAAGCCGTATAGCTGAGAAATGCAATTGTTTGATGTCTGTGAATGGAATTGAGTGTGTTTGTATATTCCGTATGTGTACTTGTGCGGTAGTTATAGATTGTGTTTATGCATTCGCCGTGTTTATTAGTGCTGTAGTTAAAAAATAGTGTTACGTATTTGTTAAATTATGCAACATATTAGTCGGTATCTGCATATTTGCTATTTGAGAGAATTTATTTCTTCTGACGTCTTTCAGTGGAATTGACTGCGTTTGCGCATTCGGTGTGAGTATCTGTGCAGTAGTGTAGATTTTGAATACGTCTTTGGTGTGTGTATCTATGCGATGCTGTTTTTGTGACAGAAGAAGGTCAGTGTGATTAATATACATATTAGACGAAGCGCTGCTAAAAGATACATTTGAAGTATAGTATTTGTCTTTTCGATTTTAATAACAGGTTGTTCTGCTGGTACTTGATAGATTTATGATTTTGTATCGTAAGTACCTAATTTTATTAGAAAATTCAAAATAAAAATAATAATTTATACGCTGGCAGTTAATTTCTTAAATTTATTTTCTTTAAATTGTACTATGCATATCATATTCGAATTTTCCATAACCAAACTTTCCCACTATCTACTACCTAATCAAGCTTAATGCCAATGTAATATAATCACCTTTTGTAGTAGATGGGGGAAAATAATAAAATCTTCCGCGTCATTATGTTTGAGAATAATACCGTCTGTATATTTGCTCTGGGGTGACTGACCGATCCCTCCGTTACACGTGTAGTGCGTTCTTTAGGTGTTGGTTTTTTCAAGTCTTTTTAAGTTTCAGTTAATTGCAGTGCTTTTATTTTGATAAGAATATTCAAAAAGTATTTCATCCGGTCTACAGACATTTCTAAATTCATCAGTAAACGCGATGTTAACTTTAGGACCCTTAAATTATCATTAATTATTTAAGATTGACTGAATATCGAGTGACAAATATGACAGGGGATCTTAAGACATTTATGACTCTGTTTAAATTTAAGAGTAATATTTTAAAACAATCATTTCTGAAATAATAATACAGTACTTTACGATTTTGTAGGTACTTGCAGGTACCTATTAACTCTATATATTTATTGCTTCATTGAATACAATACAGCGATTGGTAGATTTTGCCTGCATGATCAATCAAATGACAATGGCTGTAGGCTGATTGATTTTGCGATAGAACATGGCATGATTGTTGGAAGCACTATATTTTGTCATAAACTGATTCATAAAGAAACTTGGAAAGCATCAAGTGATGTATGTTCAAATCAAATAGACCACGTCTTGATTGATTCTAGACACTGTTCAGACTTACTCGATGTTAGAACATATAGAGGTGCTAACATAGACTCAGATCATTATCTAATTATTGCTAAAATCAGAGCAAGGCTCTCTAATTCCAAGAAAGAACGTGTTGAGCCACTTAAGATCTTTGATACTGAGAAACTTAAAAACCAAAAATTAGGAAAGGAATATGGTGACATTTTGGATAATAATTTGATGAAAAGAAAGGACTGTGATTTCATAGATAACCATTGGAGGGCAATAAAGGAAAGTGTTTGTCATGCAGCTAAATTTACAGTAGGCAATAGTAAACACAGTAAAGATAAAGACTGGTATGATGATGAATGTACCAAACTTACCAAGAAAAAGAATGAAGCATATAAAAAGATGCTAAATAGAAATACCAGAAACAATATAGAAGAGAACAATATAAAAGAGCCAGAAAAGAGGAAAAAAGACCACAAAACAAAGAAAAGAGCTTTTGAAGAGGAAAACCTAAAAAAAATTGAATATCATAAAACCCTAAATGAATGTAGAGCATCCTATCGAAGGGTTAATCGTAGTCGCTCTAACTTTAAACGAAGTTCTACTCTTTGTCGAAATGAACAAGCGGAAATTTTGGCTAACAAACGGGAAATTCTTTCAAGATGGGTTGTACATTTTAACAATCTTCTAAACTCAGAAAATTCACAGGAGAATCATAGATACAACTCAATAAATGTAAATAATGATGAAATAATTCCCATCCCAGAGAGAGATGAGATTCAACTAGCAATTAATAAGCTAAAGAATAATAAATCACCAGGACATGGTCTTATAACTGCAGAATTGCTAAAAAATGGACGTCCTCGGATATATGATCACCTACCAAAGTTAATTGTGAACATTTGGAACTCTGAAAAGCTTCCTTCAGAATGGAACATTATTGTTTTGTGCCCTGTTCATAAGAAAGGATACCCAATGGTTTGCTCCAATTATAGAGGCATTAGCTTACTATGCACAAGCTATAAAATTCTATCAAACATTCTGTTTATGAGACTAAAACCATTCGTTGATTCTGAAATTGGCAGCTATCAATTCGGATTTAGGAGTAGAAAATCTACTGTTGATCAAATTTTTTGTTTACGTCAAATTATTGAAAAATCAATCGAGTATGATGTTGATACTCACCACTTGTTTGTAGACTTTAAATCAGCATTTCACAGTGTTAGTAGAAAGCATTTAAAAGATGCAATGTATGAATTCAAAATTCCAAGCAAGTAAATTACACTTGTAATGTGTTCTATGGAGAAGGCAAAATGTAAAATAAAATTCAATGGTGCCCTCTCTGAAGATCTCAGTATCAATAATGATGTTCGACAAGGCGACTCACTCTCGTGTCTGCTTTTTAATATTGCACTAGAAAAAGCTATTCGGGATTTAGATATTAACACTAGGGGTACCATTTTTTACAAATCAGTTCAGATCCTAGCGTATGCTGATGATATTGATATAATTGCTAGAAACCTACCAGCCTGGAGAGAGGCCTTTCTGTCTTTGGAGATAGTTGCAAATTAAATGGGACTGGCAATAAACGACTCCAAGACTAAGTATATGGCTGTACAAAAATCTTAAAGAAAGTTTTCATCGCAAAACCTCTAACAACTCGCAGAACAGGTAGACCAAAATTAAGATGGATCGATTCAATGGAAGAAGATTTTAACATTCTCAGGATAAAGAACTGGAAAACCCAAGCGAATAGTAGAACCTCCTGGAAGAATATCCAACAGAAGGCCTTGGCCCACCCTGGGCTGTCGTGCCAAATATAATGATGATTGCTTCATGTCTTTTTAATCTCTGTGCATGCTTATTGACTTGCTAAACTATCTTAGATATTTTTGCCTTTATATATACTTGTACCTAACAATTTACGGTGGTGCTTTCTTGAAGAGAAGGTAAAAATTGAAGAGACGCAAAAATTAAGATAAGAGGTGTTCGCGATCGAATTTTTTTTTTCGGACTGCGTCGATATCACGAAGAACAAATACGCTATCGCCATTGATAGCGATGCCGTCATTGTTCAAAAAGCGAAAACAATTTTTATTATGGAAATTGGTTCCTTTTTTCTCTCGTTATGTGTATTTCAAAAATGAAAAGAAAGTTCACAGTGAATGGAAGTAATTAAAATCGCTTTTCGATGACTATACGCCCAAGATAAGTTTGTTGAAAAATTTAATTTCAATTTGTCTTGAAAACAGTCAAACAATGACGATATATGATACCAAACTAGTGGATTCACTCAGAAATAAAACGAACTGGTTTCGAAATAAATGTCGAATGGATTGGCTCTTTGCTTTTAGCTGGTTTACCGTAGAAATTTTCTCCTATGAACATGTTTATTGGATATTCGCTGATCGCTACTTTTGTTGGCCTCATGAAAAAGATTCTAGACATCAATTCAAATTCTGATATTGGCAAAAGTTAATAGGAAAGTGCATTCTTAGCAAAAAATGGGCAGCTCAAAAAGAAACGGTGGCAAAATTGCTAAAACCACAGAAATGTTATCTCGATTTGTCACCGTCAAAACAATTAAATTTTATCAATGTAAATAAATCGGTTATTACAAAAATACATATCTCTAAATGCAAGAATGATTAGTTAATGTTTTTGGTGCCGTATTCCTAAACGGAAAAATTTATCGAAATAAGTGGTACATCGATTTAGGGGCCAGTAATAATATAGTAAACAACGAGAACAATATCGTAAACAAGTTATATAACTTATCAATTAAGGAATAAATTGTTGCAAACCAAATGAGCATGCTAATGTTGTATTCAGAAGACACAATTTCTATGGTTGCGAATGATTTGGAATATGATATTACTCTTAGAAACGTTTTGTATATTCCAAACCTCAATATTAACTTATTGTTTGTTAGTGAGCTAATAAAAAATGACAACAAAACAATTTCACGGAAGAGTTTGTATTAAATAAATTTGACATGTACTTACAGAAACTTAATAAGTAAATTTTTACCAAGGATTTAGGCTATGCAATGTGATTAAAGAATAAATTACCAAGTATGAGTAAATATTATTTAGTGGTGAATCCTTGAAACAGAGGTTCAATAATTTAAAAAATAGAGGTATGATCATTTATTTTAAGCAACACAAACCAGAATTACCTTCTAACATTTCACACAGCAAATCATGAAAATTTATATCTGATCAATAAATGTAGATATAATCTATACGTAAGTCCATACATTTATTCAATTTTAATTTTATCTTAACAAGGTGGATTTTAGTTAATATTTATTATTTTATATAAAAGTTATTCTACATAAATTCGTAGCTGCATCTGATTGATAAGGTTAAATATATTTAAAAGTTTTCTATTTAACTCTGGAGTGGTCTCGTGTGTAATACATGTAATCCACACGTATTAAGTCAAACATTTCTCAAAACCACCAAAATAAATTACGAACGCTTCTAGGTATTTTAAATTGAATAACTGAAGAACGCGTTCAGTGCTGCGCAAGGATCGGTCGTGTGTGGTTGTGTCACAGGAGGCCCGTAAAATTCGTGGATTACACTTGTATACCGCGCATCCAATTACGCAAGTATTTTGAACAAATTGTTTTTATGGTTGATTCTACGTTATAAATATTGTGTATGACGACTGGTGTATGTTAAAATGATTAAACACTTAAAAGTAATATATATTTTAGAATAACTATGGATGCCGGGCCTCAAGTTCAGATTGAGGCATGGCTAGCTAAAGAAGATGATCAGAATGAAATTTCGAAAATCGTTCCAGTTCAAATGCCGAAGAAGGTCACTTTGACGAGCAGGAACATCTATCAGAATCCAAGCAAGACGAAGAACTTCCAGATGAGGCAAACAATTCTGAATCAGAAGATTTTGAGCCACCTCAGCGAAACCGACGCTTTGACTTTTACTCTGGCGTAGATAATACTATCTGGTCAAAAACTGGTCTATCGAATAGTGGGAGAACTCGACAACATAATATTGTCTTTGTTGCCCATAAAGCAAAAACTACTCCGCATGATTACTTTTTCCTATTTTTGGACGACAATATAATTGATCTCCTTACCAAATATACAAATATAAAAATACACAACATAAGGAATAAATACATATAAAAAAGAGATGCTAAACAAACAGATGCAACGGAAATGATGTCATTCCTACATAGGAATTTTATTGATGGCTGGGGTGATGAATATAGGCCGATTGAGCGTTGCCCAAATATTTGAGCATATAAAGCACAAAGGAATCGATGCTATATATTTGACTATGTCTGAACAAAGATTTAAATTTTTGACAATCCGATACAACTATGAATTTACGTAGAATAACTTTCATAACTAAAGAGCAAGATTTAACCGAAGACAAGAAACCTACGCTGCCAATTCAGCCAAGGTTTATGTTGAATCGTAACGCATATAATTGTGTTTTGTATTATATGCGTTAAACTTCAAACATCATAATTAATTCATTTTATGCTTCATTTCATTTTATGGAATTATATTTAATAATTTACAAGACAAGCAGTTAGGAATTTTTTATTCAAATTATAATCTGCATTTGAATATTTATTTGCTGTAATTGCAACAGATGATTTGATGCAATTACATAGTTTCACATGCATTCTTTTTAAATCTGTTTTTTTTTTCATTTGCATTAAATTAAACAATAAATAAATTTTTCTATTTATGCTACTCATATTTTCTTAAGTTGAGTTTGTTATTTCTTTACTAAAAAATTGCCATAATTCATTTCCCCAAGGAGTAAGTTGCTTCTTAAAATAGATTCAAATAAAAAATATTGTTATGTTCGATCACTCTTAAAATCTTCTTGGAGAAAGTAGTGTACAAAAATTATGCGTTAAAATAAAAAAATAAATTTTTCCTGTTTAAATTTTTTAATCTTTTTATTGCTCATATTTTTGACGAATCTTTGAAATAATTAAGTGTATAATTGAATGTTACTTTGTATATGATTCGTGTTTTATAAAAAAATTAAATTATGGTTATAACTCACATTCATTAGCAAGCGCAGTTATACATCTATTTTCAATAAATTATTATCAAATGTAGCTAGCGTTGTTAGCGTTGTTTGCGCATCATTGAGGCTCGTTTTTATGTATCAAATATTATCTAATAAAAATTAATTTGAAAGATTTTGAAAAATTTAAATGAAACTGTTCGTATATGTTGATTTGAAGCTGTCTAGATAAATGAAATACTGAAATAATGTTTTCATGTTGTTAAAAATGTATGTTTGAGTTAAACAAATTTCTTTTTCACATTGAATAATTCGGGGATATTTGGAATTAAAAGTAGGAATGTAATTTCTTTTGCACAGCTATAACAACAACAGCTAAACGAATGGAGTCTAATATTGAGAAATAAAAAAGTCACGTTAATGCTTTTTATGATACCATGAAAATAACTCGCTTTCTGTGTAAAAGTAAATGAATGATAATGTGGAATATGCATAGAAAAAAAGGCGGTGAGCAAAACCCTTCCTGAGTCATATTTAATCACCAGGTAAATAGAATTGTTTAAATTAATTTAATAAAACTTGTTAGGTAAACATTTTTTCAGTGTTATTCATTATATGTTATTGATACATAACCATTATTATACATTCTTTTTCAATAATGTAAAAAAAACACCCTAAGTTGTTCTTTTATACCTAACATTGATAGAAAGTAACAAAGAGGGATACTAGCAATACTAGGGAAAGTACGAGGCGACAATTGCACTTAGAATCGGTAATCGAAGTTCATTTCAGAGTTATTTTAGTCTTAAATCGAGTAAGTGACATCCTTTATCGCTCGATTATGTCATTTTGAATCTGATTAATGTGAATTCTCGCATTTTCGTAAACTTTTTTTTTCTCTAATGTAGTGTTTTTGTGACTAGTATTTGCGAAAATACTTTCAGAATTAAGCAACATAGTTCAGATAAAGATAATCAAACTTTTTCTCAGGCAACTCAGTATTTCTTAAGAATAATGAGATTTAAGATATATAGACTTTACATTTCCATGTTTGCAAAGATTTCTGTTTTAGACAGCCCTTATAACTCGCATCGATTTAAAAATGATTTGATACTCATTCCTTCAATTCGATACCGAATTATTTTTTAATATTGTTTAAAACAAATAGTTTAAATAATGTAGACATTAGAGCCTTCACAAACATTCTCATTACGCGTAGTTAAAGAGGAAACTTCATTTTTTCATTCTTGTAAAAATTCCCACTTACCGTATATATTAACCCGTCTCTATGCAAGTTTGTACAATCAGTTTTTTACACTTATTCTTACAAAATTTTATATTTCCCTCTTAAATGAAAGAACAAGTTGTTTATGGTATTTATTAGAAGACAAAGGGACGTTCTCGGCACTCAATAAACTAATCAACGATCTTTTATAGCACCAGTATTTTTTAAGATAATTGACAGAGAAATAATTTTTTAAGATATTTCATCGGTAATTGTTAGAATGCCTTCTTTCCAATCACTACATTTCCCCTTAAATAAAATACAAGTTCAGGAAAACTATTATACTCACTGCTCTGGTATGTAATAATTGTGAAATTATATTCGAGTAAATAGCAATAAAATCTGGCACATTAGCAGCGACGCCACTCTCGTCATCTTTTAATTCAAGGACACAGCCTATACATTCGTTCTGCGACACATAATTACTCTAATATTTGAGGCATAATGGATCTACTCCTCTACAAATAACTAACATGGGTCGGATACTAACATCATTAAGTCAAAGGTTAGTAATTCTGCGAAGCCAGCGCTAAGGACTTAAGTTAATCTTTTCTTGGATCCACATAAATTACATTGACTTATGCGGACGTTTTAGAAGATTACAACCTACTACATAATATTTAGTGTGCGCATTATATTTCTTAAGAGCTAGGAACAATTTTATAAATGTGTTAGTTGATTGTAATAAAGTTTGAATAAATTCACCGATAAACAATCGAAGGCGAGAAAAAAGATAATTTTTGAATTCCTAAATATAGGCGTTCATAAAATTATGATTATTGAACCAATGTATCAACAAAATTATTTCCTCTTTATAATTATTTTACCGGTATAGAGAACTAATTACATTTGTTTTTTTTTCATTCTCTTTTTAAAAGATCCAAGGATGTGGAATATTTTTTTTAAAGTTTCCCAAAATGGTCACTAGATATTTTAGTGCGATATCATTACACGGCGCGATGCGGTGCCGCAATATCGTGTAAAGGCACACAGGAACAAAAGAAAGTTGCCTGAATTATTTTCATTTGCAGCAAAATGTCACTAACGCTTAACTTTTTGAAAAGTTTTACTGTCTAAAGTTGTAATGAAATTATTCTGGCAATTTAATTCTGGCCATTTTTGTGCTAATAATGCGTGTTTACATTAGTTAGCGCACACGCAACTAATGTTAGGGGTGAGACAGAGTAAAAAAATAAATCTATAAAAATTTCAGTTAAGTAAATCTGTAAAGAACTTATAAAATTTTCGTCGATTCATTTATACAACGAACCTCATAACAAGCCGATAATCAGTGCCGGTAATTGAAAGTTTTATATGGACAGGAATAAAATATAGCATACATTCAAAAACTCAAATAACATTGAATTTGGGTTAGTGAATAATATTTTATTCAGACGGGCATCTATATATTTTAGGTTAATTAGCTTTAGTAATATTTGAAAGTTGCTGAGAAAATTAACTACGTACAAGGATTTGCAGAATGCCACAGATCCCTTGAGTTAATCTTGTAACCCAGGAAACAACGATCTTGTTTTTTTTTTTATTACATTTGTAACCCAAATATTAACAAAGGAATAAAAAATATTAAAAGACTCGACACGGAAGAATATGGTATTTCAGTGTATCGATACAACGAATTTCGATATACTTCGATGTGATACGTAGAACATTTTGGGCATCTCTAAATAAACGTCCAATATATTTCCTGGGATAGAAAATAGCTAAATAAAATTAAGAGAATTTTTGTTGACACTTCATTTACCACCACTAAAATTTCTTTAGAAATATTTATGTGTATTAGCTAAAATATTTGCATTTAAATATTCAGTATCGCTTTACTTAATTTTGAGTTTCTATTTAAAATGTTTTCGATGGTTTTTTTCGGCGTGAATATTTTCAACATTATCTCTAGAATTATTTTATATAAAATTCCAAACAATATATTTCTTGTATCCTTTTTACTACTCCTCTCAAACGATCTGAATTTCACTTGAAATAAGAAAATAATAAAAATACCATTACTAATAAATGTAATTTGCCTCCTTTAAAACTTTTCAACCAATATTTTTTATTGTTAAAAATTATTAACATAATTTTACAGTATATGAAATTCCAACATCCTAGCTTAAAACTATTTTTGAGAGAAACGGCCGTGAATTTGAGATATAAGGATGTTTTTCCCTCCTGAGATACGGGACCGTAAAAAATAATGTAAGACTCTTCACTTTTTTTTAACGTCGCCTTTCTGTACCTGTTAATTTTTCCATAACTATCTCGGTTGTATGTATTACATACATTCAATTTATTAAAATGGACTCAGATGATCTGTAAATATATACCTCACATATTACATAAATACATATCTTACATATTTACTTTCATTGATAGGAACTTTCGATTTATTTTCTATAGGTAAATTTTGAGTTATGTCAGGAAAAATTATTTTAGCCATACTTTACTTATCATATGTGTGATATAAAGAATTTATTTATGTCAATACGAGCCGATCGCCAAACATTTACAGAGTAAACAAATTTTCTCGCCCTAATTTTATTTGAATCATAATCATAAAAAGTTTATCATGATAATAACAATCAAAATATGATTTTATTATTCTAATTGCAAAATAAATGGAACCATTAACTTTTTGCGTGACAAAAAATGTAAACCTCCATTAAATATATTATTCATAGAGTGGATATATTAAAATAATTTTACATAGTCATCTTTTTTAACCTTCTAAAAAAATAAATTAGGTTCTTTCAAGGATAAATATTGAACGTGAAATTTCTTATTTAAAGGTATTGAAAAAATATATATTATTAAAATTACGATGAATCGGAATTGAGCTAACGAATATTAAACCTAATTTCTTCAATGAAATGTAAATGTCTAATCCCGATCCCCTCTCCGATTTTTAAGCCGATCCCCTCTTTAATGACATCTCCAAATGTCATTAAAGAGGGGATCGGCTTAAAAATATTGACTGAGATAATATTTTGCATTCAGAAGTTCCAATTAGAAATAACGCTACAGATTTTAGTGCAAAATTACAACGATCAAGCCTTCTGTTACCCTAGCTCCCAATATTGTGTCTATTCCTGGATTAGATGATCGTCTACGCAAAAATAACATTCTGCAAATTCTCGCTCCTTTAAATTTTCGTATTTCTTAGACCCGTTTCGCGATTCAAATTTTGACTATGCAGCCCGATGTGGCCTTTTTAACTTGTATTACTCTCAATACCATTTAAGTTTCTTTCTGATAGAAGAAAAGACAAATAGATCTACACCACAGCTAAAAGATATTTATACGTAAATTTAATGCAGATAAGTAAGTTTAAATCACAGACTGACACATTTATTTTATTTCCTATATATTGTTTAACGAAAATAAATTAATAAGTTTGCGTCATATTTAAATGTAAAAACTATTTCATTTATACTCATTTCTAGACTTATATTATTAAACATCAAACATTACCTAAAAATTTTTCAATGTTAGTAGATACCGAGAAATATAAGAAAATAAGAAACAATTGCATCTGTTCATCAGTAAGTAAATAATTCAAGTTATAAATTGTTATGTTTGCAAGCTACGCCTGTAAGTAAACAATCATTACTAATAAAATCCCATTGTTTTAAAGAGTTTAGTTCACCAACATATGTATGGAAAATAATTACCAAAGATGTCCCCTATTAAAAATAAACATTATTTGGCACGTTTTAAATTATGATTATATTGCATTAAATTATTATGTCTTTCTTCCTTGAATACCTTTTCTACTTTACTTCGAAAGTTGATACATACAAGCTTTAGCTTTATTAAAGAAAATGCCACATAATGTTTAAATTAAAGAAATGGGAATTCACAATACTTGAAATTATTTTCACACAAAGATTTAATAAATTAATCATGATTTAAGAGAGGAATACAGATCCGAATAAAATGTAAACAATACACAAATTAAAACACTACCTAAAATTAAATAGTTGGCAACAATGCAAACTATCCATGTATTTATTATAAACGATAATGGAACTGTTTCGTACAGTTAGTTACTTCAAGTCTCAGCAGCCAAACTGAATTCGACAATGACTATAAATATTAGGAGATCTTCGCCACTAGTTAAAAAAAAAATGTCTCATTATTTTTACCTGAGAATTCTTAGATATTCTTTCTTGTCTAGTTTCCCATCTACCCTTATTTATTTACACTTCCATCTCCATACTTGAAGTCGATATAGTGCAATCTTCTTGCCTGGCAATTCACATGTTCTCTTCTATTATATAAAACTTTCATCGATTTAAAAGAGCTTTACTTCATCCACGTATACCCAAATTTGTATGTATTTTATTCCAGTTCAATTTATTTTATTCCAGTTCGAGTTATGGTAAGTCAAGGAATAATAAATATATCTTATCTATATTAATAAAAAAAACAATCAATTAAAAACACACTGTGTGAAAAAACTGAACTGAAGAATGAAAAAGAAGAAGTCGGTTGTATCTCCTTGTTTTTACTTTACGTACTTGCGATTAAATATTAGAGAAGACTTGTGAAATAAAATAAGACTGCTCTCAATTTTCAACCATAATAAATTAAACTCATCACAGGGAAATCCACGTCCATTGATTGAAATTTTCATCACATTTGGCAGGTCTGTTAGCAGACTTGTTCAACTTCTTGAGTATAGCATATTGTATTCTGACTAGATCATATTTCTGAATGTCGTGAATTTAATTCCCACAGGATATATTTCCTCGAGTACCTTTTATTTTATTTTTTCATCGACAAAAAGCACTTCACATCATAACATTATTCTAATAGCTTACTTGTATAATTAACATTAAAATAATTAATATAAATATTGTAACTGCGGGCTAGTATCCGTAAAAGCTGAAGTAAACATATAAATTTATAACGAATAATATTAATTTTATAACGAAGGTAATAATGTTACCTAACTAAATTCGTTTCGTGAATATTTTTTATGTTCATTCGTCCATCTACTTTTCACAGTATCATAAGTTCTACAATTCATGCGCATAACATTTTGAAAGTAAATGCGTCCTAAGGACATCTCAAATATGTAATTAAATATTCATTTATTTTTTTGCATCTTATACCTTGTCACACTTATAAAATGAGACAAATAATTTGTTTTATTTATCCCATCGAATAGGGAATCACTAGACAGGTATTTTAATTTCATATTAATATTTTATTTACCACGTTTAAATTTTAACTAAATTCATGAAATTTTATGTTTTAAAATCATAAACTATGAGCACTATCTCTTCCCGTCTTTTATATTTAAACCATGGCTTTTGAAAAAAAATACAAACTAGTATTTGATTAGAAGGTTCTGTTAGAACTGTTTTGATTGCTTTGTATAAATAATTTTGAGACATACGGGATTACTACGGAACCCTACTTTATCCCATACACACTTCATCCGTTTTCAGAGTTCCATAGCCGAATGGCGAAATATGGAACATTCAATATTTCCATGTCTCTCTGTCCATCCGTATAGTCCAATCGGTGAGAGTTTGTTGCAAAAACCTTACGGCATTTTTAGATTGGGGCTTTATAATACGCAAATATCTACAAAAAGTGTTAATGTATATTTGCTTAAATATAATTTATTTTTGTCCTATTTCTTTAAAACTATTGGATGGAACTTAATTTTATTAACGTTACAAGAACAATCTTCCTTGGATATTCGGTCAACGAAAGCTTTTGGGAATGAAAATTATTTTTTCGGTAACTCCATCTAAGTGCCTTTCTTATAACAGGGTTTCAAAATTTGATAGTATCGTGTAAATTTCTTATACCTTCTCCTTGTGAATTCTGTAATGTCAAAAAGTGTCTCAACTCCTTTAACTTTTTTTCTATGGAAGTAAAATATGTGATAAAATTAATCTGGTCAATTTTCGGGCCAAAGGTGAATGAAAATGAAACGTTGAAATATAATTTCACATCTCTAATTATGCCATATATTCTTTGAACACAAGCACAATCACTTAAAAATTTGTACGAAATATAGTGCATATGGGTCACTAATTTCACATAATTTTTTTTACATACATCTTTAATCTCATTTGATCGATCAAAACAGTAATTAGTTTTGCGTGCCAGTATTCACAAACTAATACAACGTATTTGATTACTTTCCGTATCGGTCTAATAAAGATTAAAAAGCCTTATTCTTTTATTCAACGCTAAACACAATTGCAGGATTTATTTTCGACATTCGTACATGTACACGCGAAACAAAGTTTAAGCCCAAACGTAATCTAAGCTTTTAATGGATTTCAGCAAATATTTTTTTTTCTTGTTAGGATGCTCGCCGAGATCCACTAAAAGCTTGGATTAAATATAGACTTAGTTTGAACTAAATAAAATGCTTTATTTTACTTAGCTTCGCCTTGAGAAATACATTGTTAATTAAACCTTGATCAATTTGTTTGATAGGTACCTCAGAAATACTTATATGGAAAGCAGAAGTACATTCAATTGGGGTTTTTTAAGCCTTTTCATGCGAAAAACTTGATAAATGTCAACCAGTTTCTATTTCTGGAGTTTTTACGTATAATTACCCACAGCGAAATTTTCTTTAAGAATAATTGATTGCCATAGATACGAACTATATTGTATATTGCGATCAAAGCAAAAAATTATTAATTTTACATTAGTAAAACAAACATTTTAAAGAAATTTTATGCGTTTTAAAGTAACGCGCGATTTTTAATTCCTCTTTTTAATGGTATATCTATAAACAAATAATTTATATTACAAACGATAGAGTGTTACATTAAGCATTGTAGCTTTCTTGTAAATTTTCTAACTGCACAACTTTCATTTTTGGTGTCCTGGAACATGGACTTGTGATTATCCACTGACAATCGATAATTTATAGATTAAATTTATTAATTTGTTTATTAATTAAGTGTACACTCACGCACACACACACACACACACACGCACACACACACACACACACACACGCACACCCACACACAGACACACACATATATACATATACATATATGTGTGTATTATTTGGTAATATCCTCATTCACAACAAATCTAACACACTCAAATCTTCTAGTAAGAAGTTAGTCTATCAAATTCGTACATTGACCTACTGCAGCATCCAACATCAGATTGAGTCAAAATATGGAGGACGCTTTATTTTCATAACTTATTATTTGTCAAAGATAAAGGATATCTAAGTTAATAATAGGAGAATTAATTTTGATTTTTCACTTGACAACTTGATGAAAAAAATGCGTGAGTTATTTTACATTCCTTCGAAAAACAAGGAAATATTTATTATATAAGGACGATAAAAGATTTAGATAAAGAAAACTATATTGTCTTCAAATAATATTTGGAATAATTTTAAGCAAATTTTTTTTTTATTAAATATATAAATGCAACATTCTAAAAGAAAATACATTACTCAGAATGAATACGCGAACAAAGAAAAATCTGTGGGACATATCGCCACGATGTTAAAGAAGAATTTTTTTTAATGATACCCGTAATAGAATTATTTCCATTCAACCATGCAGTAAGAGAACGTGTTTACACAATAATTATGACTATTATAATGGCGACTACTCCGCTGAACATATGTCGGGGTTAAGCTACAAATCTCTCACTACCGTATTCAAATCACAGCCTTTATATCAAACAGTAGACCCTGACAATCGGCGATGTCCGTTATAAAGCTAAAGGTCACATACAAACATAAGGTAATGGGCGTCATTAATCACGCAACCGAATATATTTACAAAGATGTTCGTACAATAGAAGTGACCTAATATTAACAACCTATTAATCAAGGTAGTGAATACAAATGACCTGAGATTTGAATCTTGGCCTTTCTCTGATTGTGAATTATATGTAATGCATTTCAAATCGCATAGGCATCTTTTACCATCTTAAGTAATGGAGAGAAAGTAATGCATAAGTAATGGAGAGAATATGGTGAAAAATGGTGTGTTTAAGACGGCTGAATCAAAAAGTTAAATATAAGCCCGAACTAATGTAGAAAACCAAAAAGATAGTATATTTCTATAATTATGTTCCATTTTTTTGGTTCTCTTCAATTATTTGTTTCTTTAATTTCCACGTCTTTTCAATTACTCGCTCTACTAAAGTGTCGTATCCCACTCAATATTTATAACATATGATATAGAATATTTCAATAACAACAGCTCCGAAGATGTCATGGTTACTCCGAACACGAACACGCCGAATACGAACAAAATAATTAACACTCTTGAATATAACGTTTTTCTATTGCAAAGGCATTAGTTTTATTTCGTAATTTTGCAATTTCATAATTTATTTTTATATTTATGAGTTATATAAAACAACACAAGCGATATTTATGCAAATAACAGAAATATAACACAATTAAAGTATTTCTTTGTTCCACTTTCGTGTGCATATTTTTAAATTTGATATCTGGTTATCCGTCTGTGATAAAATTAATGTAAATATAGCTTAATCATTGTATTGAAAACAATCTGCTAATTACAGGTAAACTCCTAATCCAGATATTTTAGGCACTTAAATATAATTTAGGCATTGAAGTGTACATACTGTTTGTATTAAACAATTGCAAATATCAATATTATTTTCCTCCATGGAGATATATTGCCTAATATCTATATCCTTAAGCAAAAGGTTTAAGGAAAGTTTTGTAGTTGTTTGCCTAAATAGATTTAATTTATTAATGCAATTATATTTACAGATTTAAAAAAAACATGATTGTAAAATGTTTAATATAATGTAGCTTCTCATACAATGTAGCCCTGTTATATTTCAAAAAGTTTTGTAGGCTTAATGTTTGTCCTTATGTTTGTCTGCGATTCTTAACTTTATAACGGACCTCGCCGATTGTCAGGGTCTGCTGTGATTTGAATAGGGTAATTAGAGATTTGTAGCTTAACCCCAGCATATGTTCAGCGGCGTAGTCGCCATTATAACAGTCATAATTATTGTGTGAACACTTTCTCTTATTGCATGTTTGAATGGAAATAATTATATTACGTGTATCATTAAAAAAAGTTCATCTTTAAAATCGCAGCGACATATCCCACAGGTATTTCTTTGTTCGCGTATTAATTCTGAGTAACGTATTATCTTTTAGAATGTTACATTTACATATTTAATTAAATATTTACATATTTAATTATAATAAAAAAAAAATTTCTTTTGCTTAAAATTATTTCACATAATATTTGAAGGCAATATAGTTTTCTTTATCTAAGTGTTTTATCGTTTTTCTATTAAATATTTTCTTGTTTTTCGAAGAAATGTAATATAACTCACGGATTTTTTTTTCAAGTTGTCAAGTGAAATTCAAAATTATTTCTCCTATTGTTACCTTAGATATCCTTTATCATCGACAGATAATAAGTTATGAAAATAAACCATTCGCCATATTTTGACTCAATCTGATATTGGACGCTGCAATAGGTCAATGTACAAATTTGGTAGACTATCTTCTAACTAAAAGATTTGAATGTGTTAGATTTGTTGTGAATGAGGATATTTCCAAATAATACACATATATATTTGTATGTGTATATATATATATATATATGTATATATATATATATATATATATATGTGCGTGTGTGTGTGTGTGTGTGTGTGTGTGTCTGTGTGTGAGTATACACTTAATTATCAAACAAATTAATAAATTTAATCGTTACACAAGCCCATGTTCCAGGACACCAAAAATTGAAGTTGCGTAGGTAGAAAATTTACGGGCCAAGAAAGCTACAATGCTTAATGTAACACTCTATTGTTTGTAATATAAATTATTTGTTTATAAATAAACCATTAAAAACGGAAATTAAAAAACTGCAAATACGTGTCGCGTGTTACGTTAAAACGCATTAAATTTCTTTAAAATGTTGTTTTACTAATCTATGGAAATCAAAGATTCTTAAAAAAAAAATTGGTGTGGGTAATTATAAGTAAAAACTCCAGAAATAGAAACTGGTTGACACTTATCGAGCTTTTCGCATGAAAAGGCTTAAAAAACCCCACTTGAATGTACTTCTGCTTTCTATGTAAGTTTTTCTGAGGTACCTATCAAACAAATTGATGAAGGTTTAACTAACAAAGAATTTCGCAAGGCGAAACTAAGAAAAATAAAGCATTTGATTTGGTTCAAACTACGTTTATATTTACTCCAAGCTTTTAGTGTATCTCGGCGAGCATCCTAACAAGAAAAAAAAATTGCTGAAATCCATTAAAAGCTTTGATTACATTTGGGCTTAAACTTTGTTTCCCGTGTACACGTACGAATCTCGAAAATAAATCCTGAAATTGTGTTTAGCGTTGAATAAAAGAATAAGGCCTTTTAATCTTTATTAGACCTATAAGGAAAGTAATCAAATACGTTGTATTAGTTTGTGAATACTGGCACGCAAAACTAATGACTGTTTTAATCGATCAAATGAGATTCAAGATGTATGTAAAAAAAAATCTGTGGAATAAGTGACCCATACGCGCTATCTTTTGGATTAATTTTTGAGTGATTGTGCTTGTGTTCAAATAGTATATGTCATAATTATATATTTAAAATTATATTTCAACGTTTCATTTTTATTCACCTTTGGCCCGAAAATTGACCAGAGTAATTTTATCAGATAATTTACTTCCATAGAAAAAAAGGTAAAGGAGTTGAGACACTTTTCGACATTACAGTATTCTCAAAGAGGAGGTATAAGAAATTCACACTATATCCTCGACTTCATTTTGAAAGCCTGTTCTAAGAAAGGCACTAGATGGAGTTACAGAAAAAATAATTTTCATCCCCAAGAGCTTCCGTTTACCGAATATCCAAGGAAGATTGGTCTTGCAAAATTAATAAAATTAATGTCAAATCAATAGTTTTAAAGAAATAGGGCAAAAATAAATTATTTCTAAGCAAAAATACAATAACACTTTTTGTAGATATTTGCGTATTATAAAGCCCCAATCTAAAAATGCCGTAAGGTTTTTGCAACAAACTCTCGCCGATTGGACTATACGGATGGACAAAGAGACATGGAAATATTGTGTGTTCCATATTTCGCCATTCGGCTATGGAAACCTAACAACGGATGAAGTGTATGTCGGATAACGTAGGGTTCCGTAGTAATCCTGTATGTTTCGAAATTATTTATACAAAGCAATCAAAACAATTTGAATAGAAACTTCTAATCAAATACTAGTTTGTAAATTTTTTCTAAAGCCACGGTTTAAATATAAAAGTAGGGAAGAAATGGTGCTCATAATTTATTATTTTAAGACTTAACATTTCATGAATTTAGTTAAAAATTTAAACGTGGTAAATGAAATATTAAATTGAAATTAAAATACCTGTCTAGTGATTCCCTATTCGATGGGATAAATAAAACAAATTATTTGTCTCATTTTATAAGTATGACAAGGTATAAGTGTAAAAAAAATAAATGAATATTTAATTACATATTTAAAATCTCCTTAGGAATCATTTTTTTCAAAATTGTATGCGCATGAATTGTAGAACTTATGATGCTCCGAAAGATAGATGGACGAATGAACATAAAAAATATTCACGAAATGAATTTAGTTATGTAACATTTTTACCTTCATTATAAAATATACATTTTTACTTCAGCTTTTATGGCTACTAACCCGCAGTTACTAACCCGCAGTTAGTTGGACGTGGATTGCCCTGTGATAAGTTCAATTTATTATGGTTGAAAATTAAGAGCAGTCTTAATTTATTTCACAAGTCTTCTCTAATATTTGATCGCAAGTACGTAAAGTAAAAACAAGGAGATACAACCGACTTCTTCTTTTTCATTCTTCAGTTCAATTTTTTCACACAGTGTGTTTTTAATTTTCGTAATTGCTTGTTTTTTTTAAATATATATAGTTAAGATACATTTACTATTCCTTGATTTACCATAATTCGAACTGGAATAAAATAAATTAAACTTTAATAAAATACATAAAGATTTGGGTATACGTGGATGAAGTAAAGCTCTTTTAGATCGATGAAAATGTTATATAATAGAGGAGAACGTGTGAATTGCCAGGCAAGAAGATTGCACTATATCAACTTCAAGTATGGAGATGGAAGTGTAAATAAATAAGGGTGGAAGGGAAACTAGACAGAGAACAATATCTAAAAATTCTTAGGTAAAAATATTGAGATATTTTTTTTTAACTAGTGGCGAAGATCTCCGAATATTTATAATCATTGTCGAATTCAATTTGGCCGCTGCGAATTGAAGTAACTAATTGTACGAAGTAGCTCCATTACTGTTTATTATAAATGTATGGATAGTTTGCATTGTTACCAACTCTTTAATTTTAGGTCGGGTTTTTAAATTGTGTTTTGTTTACATTTCATTCTGATCTGTGTTCCTCTCCTAAATCATGATTAATTTATTAAATCTTTGTGTGAAAATAATTTAAAGTATTGTGAATTCCTATTTCTTTAAACTGTTGTCTTCTTGACACAATGTTTAATTTAAACATTATGTGGCATTCTATTTAATAAAATTTGTTGGAAAGCTGGCATGCATCAACTCTCGAAGTAAAGTAAAGAAGGTATTAAAGAAAGAAAGATAGAAAAATTTAATGCAATATAATCATAATTTGAAACGTGACAAATAATATTTATTTTCAATGTGGGACATGTTTGATAATTATCTTCCATACGTTTGTTGGTGAACTAAACTCTTGGAAACAGTGGAATTTGTAGTAAGGATTGTTTACCTAGAGCCATAGCTTAAAAACGTAACAATTTATAACTTGAATTATTTACTTACCGATGAAAAGGTGCTATTTCTTCTTATTTTCTTATATTTCTCTGTATCTAGTAACACTGAACAATTTTTAAGTAATCTCTGATATTTTGTAATGGAAAATTATAGATAAGAAGAAATCAAATAGTTTTCATATTTAAATATGACGCAAACTTATTAATTTATGTTCGTTAAACAATATATAGGAAATAAAAGAAATGTGTGGGTCTGTGATCTCAACTTATATATCTACATTAAATTTACATATAAATATTTTTTAGCTGGGGCGCCTATTTGTCTTTTCTTCTCTCAGAAAGAAACTTACACGATGTTGATTGTTGTTAATACAAGTTATAAAGGCCACAACGGGCTGCATAGTCAAAATTTGAAGCGCGAAACGGGTCTTAAGAAATTAAAATTTAAAGTAGCGGGAATTTACAGAATGTTATTTTTGCGTAAACTATCATCTAATTCAGTAATAAACACAATATTGGGAGTAAGAGTAATGGAAGGTTTGATCGTTGTAATTTTGCACCCAAATCTGTAACATTATCCCTAATTGGAACTTTTGAATGTAAAATATTGTCTCACTCAATATTTTCAAGCTGATCCCCTCTTTAATGACAAATGGAGACTTTAGTTATCAAAAGTATTGACATTTTCATTTCAACGAAGAAATTATGTTGAATATTCGGTAGCTCTATTCCCAATCATTGAAATTTCACGTTCAATATTTATTCTTGAAAGAACCCGATTTAATTCTTTAGAAGGTTAAAAAAGATAACTAAGTAAAATTATTTTAATATATCCGCTCTATGAATAATATATTTAATGGAGCATATTTTTATTTAAGTTTTTATTACTCAAGGAGTTAATGTTTTCATTTATATTGCAATTAGAATAATAAAATTATAATTTGATCTTTATTATCATGATAAACTTTTATGATTGTGATTCAAGTGAAATTAGGGCGAGAAAATTTTTTTACTGGGTAAATGGTTGGCGATCGGCTCGTATAGACCTAAATAAATTCTTTATACATAAGATAATAAAGTATGGCTCACACAGTTTTTTCTGACAGAGCTAAAAATTTACACAGAGCAAAAAAATTAAAGTTCCTTTCAATGAAAGTAAATATATGAGGTATATATTTGCAGATTAACTGAGTCCATTTTAATAAAGTGAATATATGTATCACAAATAACCGACACGGTTATGGAAAAATTACCAGATACAGAAGAGCGACGTAAAAAAAAGGTGAACATTCTTACATAATTTTTTACGTTCTCGTATCTCAGGAGGAAAAAAAAACATTCTTATATCTCACAAAACTATTCTTCACCAAAGCCGTTTTTCATAAAAATTGTTTTAAGCTAGAATATTGGAATTGGACATACTGAAAAATAATATTAACAATTGTTAACAATCAAAAATATTCGGTCAAAAGTTTTAAAGGAGGCAAAGCAAGTAATGGAATTTTTATCATTTTCTCATTTCAAGTGAAATTCAGGTCATTCGGATAATGACGTAAGAAGGATTCAAAAACTATATTTTTTGTAATTTAATGTTAAATAATTCTAGACATAATGTCGAAAATATTTAAAAAAGAAAATTCGAAACTAAATAAAGCCATACTGAATATTTAAATGCAAATGTTTTAGCTAATACACATAAATATTTACAAAAAAATTTACTGATGGTAAATGAAGTATCAACAAAAATTCTTTTAATTTTGTCTTCCAGTCGATGTTTCGTAAAAAAATGTTTTTGTTTAAAATACCGTATAGAAATGAATTAAAAGAAAAATTATTGTAATTGTTGTAAATGTCCACAAAAAAATGTTTTGCGCTAAAAGCGCTGTAAAAATTTAAAACATGTATAAAACAGTGTTACTAGAATTTAGCCAAAGTTTACCAGAAAAATGTATAAAACTATTTAAACCTCATAGTTTTTGAGAAATTTCCGAAATGTTTCGTTAAATTTTCCATAATTTCATATATATATATATATATATATATACATATACAGATAGATACATACATATATATATATATATATACATATATATATATATATATACATATATATATATATATGTATATATATTTATATTTTGCTATTATCGGTTATTTTTGAGATTATTAGGATATAAGGGGCAAACAAATAGACAGTAAAACTTTTTAAAAAGTTAAGCCTTAGTCAGATTTTGCTGTAAACAAAAATTATTCAGGCGACTTTTTTTTGTTCCTGTGTGCATTGCGGTACCGCATCGCGACGTGTATGACGTAATGACCTCTCATTAAAATATCTAGTGACGTCGCGTCGATTAAATTTCACCGTGCAATGAAAGAGTGCTGGTTTTTTCACGATACATGAATAATATAAAATGTATTTCTATTATATTATACAATAAGAAATCGACTTCGAAACCTGTCATTCCTTTTTAATACTAAAATACATTCTCATACTAAACCAAAGACAAGTTTTAGGAAGCTTTAAAAAAAATCTTCCCCACCCTTGGATTTTTTAAATAGAGAATGAAAAAAAAACAAATGTAATTAGAGATGTAGGTCTATACCGGTAAAATAATTATATAGAGGACATAATTTTGTTGACACATTGGTTCAATAATCATAATTTTATGAAAACCTGTATTTAGGAATTCAAAAATTATCTTTATTCTCGCCGTCGATTGTTTATCGGTGAATTTATTTAAACTTTATTACAATCAACTAACACATTTATAAAATTGTTCCTAGCTCTTAAGAAATATAATGTGCATACTAAATATTATGTGTTAGGTTGTAATTTTATAAAACGTCTGCATAAGTCAATATAATTTATGCGGATCCAAGAAAAGATTAACTTAAGTCCTTAGCGCTGGCTTACTGACTTTTGACTTAATGATGTTAGTATCCGACCCGTGTTAGTTATTTGTAGAGGAGTAGATCCATTAGGCTTCAAATATCAGAGTAATTATGTTTCGCAGAACGAATGTATAGGCTGTGTCCTTGAGTTAAAAGATGACGAGAGTGGCGTCGCTGCTAATGCCCCAGATTTTTTTGCTATTTACTAGAACATAATTTCACAATTATTACGTATCCAGAGCAGTGAGTATAATAATTTTCCTGAACTTGTAGTTTATTGAAGAGAAATGTGATGATTGAAAAGAAGGAATTGCAATAATTATAGATGATATTTCTAACAATTAACGATGATATATCTAAAAAAAAATATTTCTCTTTTTATAAGGTGTTTTATTATGACCAACGGGATGTAGAGTTGTCAATTATCTGAAAAAATGCTGATGCTGTTAAAAGATCGTGAATTAGTTTATTGAATGCCAAGAACATCCCTTTGTCTTCCAATAAATATCATAAACTTGTTCTTTCGCTTAAGAGAGAGATATTAAATTTTGTAAGAAAAAGGGTAAAAAACTGATTATACAAACTTGCATAGAAACGGGTTAATAAATACACTAAGTGGGAATTTTTACGTGATGACTATCTCAAAAATGAAGTTTCCTCTTTACTACTCGTAGTGCGAATGTTTATGAAGACTCTAATGACTGTTCTATTGAAACAAAGTATTATGAATTATATTAAACAATAATTCCGTGTCAAATAGAAGGAATGTGTATTTAATCGTTTTTAAATCCGTGCGAGTTATAACGACTGTCTAAAACAGAAATATTTGCAAACGTGGAAATGTAAAGTCTTTATATCTTAACTCTCATTATTCTTAAGAAATACTGAGTTGCCTGAGAAAAAGTTTGATTACCTTTATTTGGAATATGTTGCTTAATTCTGAAAGTATTTCCGGAGACTGGTCACAAAACACTGCATTAAAAAAAAGTTCACGAAAATGCGAGAATTCACATCACTCAGATTCCGATTGAGATATTCGAGCGATAAAGGATGTTACTTACTCGATTTACGACTAAAACAACTCTGATATGAAGACTGATTACTGCTTCTAAGTGCAATCGGAATTTGTTACTGTGTATCAAGTTAGGTATCAAGGAACAACTAAGAGTGTTGTTTTTACATTATTGAAAAAAAAGTTGATAATAATGGTTTCGTATAAATAACATATAATAAATAATACTGATTAAAAATCTGTACCTAACAAATTTTATTAAATTAATTTAAACAATTCTATTTTCCTGCTGATTAAATATGATTCAGGAAGGATTTTGTTCACCGCCTTTTTTCTATACATATACCATGTCATAATTCCTTTAGTTTTAGATTGAAAGCGAGTTATCTTAATGGTATCATAAGAAGCATTGCCGTAGCTTTTATTTTTTTCAATAGAAGACTCCGGCATTTAGAAAAGTTATAGAGAAAATATTATTTATTACATATGAGAACTATTATTTTTATATCTGTACAAAAGAAATTAAATTCCTACTTTTAATTCCAAATTTCCCCTAATTATTCAATGTGAAAAAGATACTTTTTTAACTCAAAAAACATTTTAAATTAAAACATTATTTCAGTCTTCCATTTATCTAGATAGCTTCAAATTAACATAGACGAACAGTTTCATTTAAATTTTTCAAAATATTTCAAATATATTTTTGTTAAATAATATTTGATTCATAAAAACGAGCCTCAATGATGCGCAAACAACGCTAACAACGCTAGCTAGAAAATAGATGTATAACTGAGGTTGCTGATGAATGTGAGTTATAACAATAGTTTAAATTTTTTATAAAACACGAATCATATTCAAAGTAATATACTCAATTATAAACTTAATTATATTAAAGGATTCGTCAGAAATATGAGCAATAAAAAGATCACAAAACAATTAACTTTATCTTTGGACATATAGGGGGAAGAAATCAGGAAAAAATCCTTTTTTATTTTATGCTTTATTTTGACTACTTTCTCCAAGAAGATTTTAAGAGTGATCGAACATAACAATATTTGTTATTTGGATATATTTTAAGAAACATACTTCTTGGGAAAATGAATTATGGCAATTTTAGTAAAGAAATGGCAAATTCGTCTTAAGAAAATATGATTTGCATAAATAGAAAAATGTATTTATTGCTTAATTTAATCCTATCACCTTAATTCAACCTATCGGAAATGAAAAAGATTAATTAAAAAAAAATGCATGTGAAACTATGTAATGGCATCGAATCATCTGTTGCAATTACAGCAAACACATATGCAAATGCAGATTATAATTTGAATAAATAAAGCTTTATTGCTTGTCTTGTAAATTATTAAATATAATTTATCACAAAAAACTTAAAAAATGAATTAATTACGATGTTTGAAGTATAACGCATATAATGCAAAAAATCATTGCAGGGTGTTAACATAATCCTTGCACTGACTTGGCAGCGTAGGTTAGAATCACAATTTTCATCTTTTAACTATACTTCAAGCATGTGAAAATCGACCAAGGTTGGAATCTTATTTCTATGTTATTCGGGATTGTGATTAGTAGCTAACGGCAGTAGATTAAAGGTAAACGATATGAAGTTTACGAGGACATAAACGATATGAATTATTTTCCACTTTTTTGAAAGCTTCCGCAACGCGGTAAGAGTGCCGTCATCGAATGAAAAATAGCGAGTAGTTTATGGCTTCACCTAAACTAATTTTCGCTAGTGCTCTCATATTTATCTCGCTGACAATATAGTGGGCGGGATGTTTTTGGGTCGATTTGCCTGTAATCTATTTTTAAATGTAAAATCGATTTGTAACCTGGTTAAATATTACGTTTAGTTATTTTCAAATATTTTTGCATTTTATATTGAAATGATTATTTTTGACACATTTACAGATTTTTCCCTTTTTATGTGTTAACTACACAATAAATTTTGTTAAGATTATGATAACTTTCTTTTATTTTATTACAAGATAAATATTAATTACAATTAATTAAAGATCACTAAATCCAAATAAGATACGAAATATGCCTCTATCGGCGAATAGAAATAATAGCCATGTCCGTAGGTAAAATGAATAATAGACGAAGATGAGGCTATCCAACAATGGATATTTACAGGGAAAGAAAATCGTCACCAACGGTAAAATTTTTGTCGATAGTAAGCAGAAAGTATTTGTTGACAGGTTATACGTACTGACGGCAATGGTGGTAGAAAATTCGCCCATTTAATAGAAGTTTTATTTAAGCATTTGTTAACATCTGGGTGATATACTAGTTTAAGAAATATATTAAATAAATGAATAGCATGCGTATATTTGATACCCAACAATATAAACACTTCGAGCTTAATGATCAAGTAAATGTAACTGAAAAGTTAAGTAATATACTAACAGTGAGAAAAATTTTGTTTAATTTGTGGGTAATCAATTGGACTATACTTTCAAAGTTAGTTAGAAATTTTAAAAAATATTAAGAATATTTGTTATGTACATTTTTAATGTTTTCTTAATTAAATAAAATTAAAATTGTTAATGTTTTCTGTCACGTTTAATTTATACACTACATACAGTGTTAACGAATAAATTAACTATTGAATATATTTGGCGTTAATTTTGTAGAAATTCATTATTCACAATTATATGAAATACGTAAGGTAGTATTATTTCTACTTTCTTTAATTTCTTTATCACTACCCTAGGTTTTGTTGTATTGCAACATCTTCAGGTGGGCTATTAGCAAAGAGCTTTGCTAATAGCCCACCTGAAGATGTAATACAACGAAACCTAGGTCGTGGTAAAGAAATTAAAGAAAGTAAAAATAATACTACATCACGTAGTTTTATTTAATTGTGAATTATTTAATTTTTGCAAGTAAAAATACTATGCTACTTAAAATACAACAACAAAATATTTTGGGGAACTGATAAAAAACATACATGAATAAATTGCATTTTAGGAATGGGATAACAAACCAAGTTCATAAAATGTAAGTCCTGAGACTAAATTTCGTAAAAATGTACATTTCTTTAATAATAATTTTCCAAGCAAATTAAACATATTCAATAATTCATTCCACGTTTCAAACGTATGTATGTAAGTCATTACTTCAAATGTATATACCTTGTGTAAAATTGTTCCTGTTCGGCGTCCAGAATTTATTTAGCCTATTATAAGATGATCCATCTTTAATATTTCAAGGAAATACTGTCATCTCTCCAATAGAGACGGTACGATGTATTCTAAATATCTATGGGTCAGATAAAGTTCAACATTAGGTATGATACAAAAAGTAACAATATGAAATTCCATTTTTCTCCAAAGCTGTAAAGAAGCAATGTAGAAAATGAAAGAAAATCTATCCATAGGCTACCGAAATATAGTTATTGATTTTTTTATTTTTTAGTTTTTCAATCAAATACCATATATTTTCATACAAAACTATTTTCTCTACGTAACCATAATAAATCTGCCGTGAAAAATTCCCTGCATTACAGTTCTGCCTATATTGTGTAATGGTTTATTTATTTAGTTAAAACTAGAGATTATTTAATTAGTTTTAATTAGAGAACAAATACCATTAAATACCGTTTAAATTAGAGAAAAAAAAGATTTTTGAGATATTTGCTATTCAAAAAATTTACCAAATTCATTTTAAAAAAAAGTCACCATTAAATCAATAGGTGTTCTATATAATATATATACCATTGATGAACAAATTTTACTTTCACGTTACGCATATATATTAGCAATTCTTTTGCGTTTCGGTTTCTATTTTACAGATAGTTGACGCATATGTCTATATAATTAGGCTACCAATAAATCATTTCATTATTAATTTAGTTCTTTATTTCGAAAAACTAAATAGAGTTGAAATAATCATAGTAAATTTGTTTTTTCTTCACACTAATTCTATATATTGCACAAAAAAGTGATTCAAAACATTGGTTTTAGTTCAATTATTTGTTAAACTTTATAATTTTAGAAAATATTTTTTGAAGGAAACATCTAATTTATGTTGAAACTTGTTAGATAACAAAGCTGAACCTAATTTAAGGCAAGTCTATATTTAATCGATATGACGTTCCTCAGATATTTAATTTTAATCAAATTTGTTTTCTCAACACGACACATTTATTAAAGGTACCCTGTTGTTTAACCTTGCAAAATCTCATTTGCAGCAAAAGATTACCGTTAAACGCTGAAGTTTAATTGACTTAATTCCAAACTTTGTTGCCCGCGTATCTTTGACAGTCTCTCGGAAAATGTTGGAACAAGAAAGATTACGAAACATAATATTATACTTCTTAAAGTATAATATAGATAGAAACAGAGTCGGACCAATAAAATTCTCTTAATGTTAACAATTATTTACCAAAATACCTATTCCTATATTATTAGGCTGCATTGTTTTCACGCATTAGTTCAAAATTCTGTCAAATAACACTGAAAAATGATGCCCTTGTCTCTCGTAATACACATGTATTATTTACGTTCCATTACAGTAGTGAACTTAGTCCTATAATGAGAATATTGCCTGTAATTTAATATAATATTTATTAAGACATTAATTTCCCAATTTTAGGTTGAAAGTTTAACACTTTCAGGGATAGGAAATCTATTAACACCATTCGATTTTACTTATCATAAAAATGGAAAATGCGATTATATCGCGAATATTCTTGCACTTGTTTTTGACGCCGTATTGCACGCAAAATATAAGTTATTAAGTTTAAATAATTAAATACGAATTTGCTAATTTTTTGTAACTTGGTGTTCGTATTTGAGCACCGGTAATAAGTCAAAAGTAATGTTCAAACGTAATAAATGTTCAAACGTAGTAAATAAAACTTAATTTGCATGTTATTAAATCGTTAATAAATACAGTTACGAAATAAGTCAAAAATTCTTAGAATTATTTAATACGTGTAATTCATATAAAATTCTGGGATTGGAAATACAATCTCACAAAATTTAAACTTTCAGAAATAGTTCATAAACTGATTTCACAACGTGCAAAAACTATTCGATATGCTCCTTGAAAGAAATGAACTGGCGTTAAAATTAGTCATATATTCTTCATAGAATGCCTTAAATGTCGTAAAAGAATATCCATGAAAAGTTCAAATAAAAGTGGCTTGATATTATAGTATTTTTAAAGAAATGTTGTGAATATGTTCAAGGTGTCTTGAACATATTCACAACATTTCTTTAAAAATACACTGTGAACCACCATCTTCCACTTCAGTCACCGACAGTCCAGATGATAACCAAGATCAGCCCTCAGAACCTAAAAAATCCGAATCAACTATCCAGCACTCTCTTAAATTTGAACCTAGGCCATCCCTCGGCGAAATAGTATTTATATTAACTGCCAAAGATGGTTGCAAAAGATGGCATACAAAAAGTAATTCATACGCCAGTCTTTTCATTAAAGAGGCCATAAGTTATCCAAAAATGAGTCAGACGTAATGAACCTCATACTGAAATTTTATGAAGGAAAGAAAATTGAAATGATAATTTACACCACTTGGAAACTGATGGCAGTCGGTGGACTTATTTCAGCCTTAGTATTGATAAATGGACTAGTTTAAGAAATAGGGGGTATTTTAATATTTGCTTCGCCACACTGAGGGCATTTTTTATAACTTGGGTCTTGTTTTCATCCCAGAAAAATACAGGGCTACAGAGAAGAGAGGAATTGTAGAAAAACCAGTGGAGAAACTTGGCCCGTGTTTTGCTCAGCACGTCATAGCTATGACAACTGATGGTCCCACCGTAATGGTTAAATTCGCTAGCGAGAGTCCCACTGAAATAGACCTCTGTCTTAATAACGCTATACATTTGTCTGTCATAGCAACTTTTTGATGTAATGAACATGAAACCATCGATATCAACAATGAAAGGTACGTCTCTGACTCTGACGCCGATAAAAACGATTATGATTATGATTTCCCTCATTACTCGGAACCATCATTGTTCAGTATATTCAAAATGTAAACAAAGTTTTAAACGACACTCATTATTTGGTTAACCTATTTCAAAAAAGACCCTCATAAATATTTCCTTGCAAAAATAAGTCAAGGAAGAGTTTGGTCACTAATTGAATTTATTATTAGATCTATGTACAAGGTGGAATTCAATAGTGCAGATAATCGAATGTTTCTTGGAATTGCAGAATTCCACCAAAAAGCCACAGATTGACCTGAATATGTCTTAAAAGTGATGTCAATATTGGAGTTGTTGA
Source organism: Druceiella hillmani (assembly GCA_039881145.1). Classification (NCBI taxonomy): domain Eukaryota; kingdom Metazoa; phylum Arthropoda; class Insecta; order Lepidoptera; family Hepialidae; genus Druceiella; species Druceiella hillmani. The sequence continues at coordinate 4,457,938 of JAYKKI010000017.1, read as the reverse complement.
ATCTTAATTAGACATCTTGCATCCAATAAATTTTGACGTCTGAGGCAATATATGACGTATTAATTAATTAATTTCAGTCTATGAACAATTAGCCACAACATTTATGCATCACTTGAAGAACAAGATTAATGGCAGGAGAAATGTAAACTTAGTAACCTTAATGACTTATCTTCGCGATCCTATGATGTACCACAATGAGAAAAATAGACCCAAATGCAGCAAAGTGACTTCTATAAAGTTTACAGAAGAACTCTTTAATTTATTATTTCCTAATACCAGCACCTCAGACATTCCAGACAGTGACACCCAAATCCCAATAAAGTGAAATGATGAAGGAAACTACACAGGTTCATTTGAGTTGCAACTGAAGATGGTTATAGAAACAGCGGCTGCTGCTGGTAAAAGCAATGAAATACATCTTTTAAAATGCTTAATAAAAAAGGAATTCCAGCATTTTGATCGACTGGCAAACGGATCCCTAACTATGAAAGCTTATACAAAGGTTTGATGATCGTAAAATCTACTTCTACACAAAACGGACATGTGTTTCTCTAAAGTAGAACTATTGTGTCAAAATAAGAAACCGACTTTCAGATCTTGCAATAAATGCTCTGATATTTCCAAAAGCATATTTTTTTGAAAAAAGAGTGAGTAAAGACCTATAGAAATAATTCCACCTCTCAGATTTCATTCATTTGATATTAATGTTCTTTCGTTCATTTTATTTTCCTTCATTATTTTATTTGAAAGATTGCGTAGCTCTAGTACATCTCTAGTCTATTAAAAATTGTTATATAAGTTTACAATTGTTAATTTTCGAAAATTTAAAGCTGTTTTATATTGATTAGATAGTAAGAGTCTAATAATTTGTAAGAAATAAGAGAAGTCATTTGAACTCTGCCACTGTGAATTGTTTTTATTAGTTAAAACGAGAATTACTTTTTGTTTCTGTCCTTCATTGAGGAAGACTGATGATATAATAAATGCTATTGATTATTAAAACACGTTTTATTTTGTATTTGCAATAGCTCCTAAAATTTTGAATTCTTCTCGAGTTTCCGGGAATTTTCGGTTGAGAATTCTCAAGTCGGGACTTGAGAATTCTCGAGAAGAAACTTTCGAGAGAAAATAAAAGAGTCGAGAAATCACAAATCCTATTCAAGTCGATCTGAAACTTTAGAAACTTTGAGGCTGTGACCGACGGACGGACGTTTCGCTACCCTAAAGTCTAAAAGTTATTTATGAAATTAATATTTATTTCATGATAAATGACTGTTGTTACTATCTATTTTCATAAAATAACGTATTATTAAATTTAAAACGCCTTTACGTAGTTAGCCCGTTCCAATTTCGCCAAACCAGATTAAATAAAATACTGAGAAGTGTAACACTCTTTTTCTTTAAGTGACTGGTGATTTTTTCCGCGTCTATAATGAATGAAGCTTATTCAACAGAGAATGAAATATTAAATATTAATAACGAATGTATATCTTTTAAGCGTAGAAATAGATGGCATTAAAATAATATCATTTCAAATAATATGTAAATTAAAAAGTTATTTAGTTATTTTAATTAAAACAACATGTTATAAAAAGAGCAAAAATTAATTGTTCAAAATTAGAATATATATCGAGCATAGGTTTACACCAACTCTCCTATCTTTGGCTCATTGTATATAGGAAAATAATAAAAATTCTGAATTGGTTATCGATATGGTTCCATTCGCTATACTCATGACTGGAATCATTATCATTTTTCCCTATACTCACATAGAAAGTATTGATCAAGTTTATCTATAATTTCAATTGTCTCAATTGTATGATTTAAGGAAATCGCAGTATTCCAAAAAAAGTCAAGGAAGAAGATAAAAATGAAGTCACTTTTGTTGCGAATTGGAAGCGAAAAGAATTCGGAATTTTAATTTCACTAGCATTTAGATGATAATTTATATATTAGGTCAAATTATTAGTAAAAGTTCATGTAAATTTTAATGATCAAGTTTTTCATTGCATTATTGGGAAAAGTAATAAAATAATTTTTAAACCAATCTCAAACTGAATCTCCCATTATAGATAAATATGGAGGATATATATTTCTTTAAGGTTTCGACATTTGAAATATGAACGGTAGAGGAGTACATACCTGCTCCAACAACATAGCCTTCGACTTTTGCTTCCTAGTAGGGAATAAGTTTGGTGCTGTAACTTTTCTTTGCCTGGAAATGGTCTACAAAACCTTTAATGGTGGTGGATTTTAAGGTTCCATGTAACGTTCACATGTAAAAAAATTATACTCTTATTTACAAAATTAATTGAGACTTACATAAACATGTAATCTTTTATAAATACAATTTGACTGCAAAGTGTCGCTAAAAATTTGGTTACTATATGAATAACAAAAAATAATTATAAGTAATAAATTATGTCACCCTAAACCACAGTTTATTCATGTTTTATTAATTTATACCCGTGGATAAACCCAATAGTGTGATCAAAACAAGTTTTAATGCTAACAAGTATCATACTTGAAAGTGTAGCTTGATATATACAGTAAAAATATCATTTTTCTCATATTAAACTATTTCAGTATAAAGAAACTCAATAGAAAATAAAAAAAATTAAACAAATTTGTCAAAATTACAATTTTGCGACTTTTCATATAAAACTTCAGATTTCCGATAAAAAACTAGCAGCACTCAAAAACCGTATAATACCTGTACCCAGTATTATTCGAAACTGGAAAAGTTTCGGTTGCCAATTTTGGAGGGTGAAATAATAAGTTATTTAAACTAGTACGTGATGGCTCTATTTTCCAAAATGGCGGACAGTTTTACTAAGTAATAACTTGCCGGTATTGGACAATGTCCATGTTGCGTCACTGTACGCCGGTGAAATTATGTTTCAAAATGGTGGACAGTCCATTATTTTACTAAACAGTGGACTTACGGTTAATTGTTACATTTCGTATATATATTAGAATATGACATATGTGTAACATATACATGAGTGAATATAAGTTTTAAATTCCATATAAAGATTTTTAAAAATATTTCATTTTTTCCGAGTATTTATAGAATCTAAGTTAACCAGTTCGAATAGTTCCTTTCTTGCTTAAACGTACATCACTGTTTTGACTTAAATATTGGCACGTAGCAAAAAATGAGACCCATACTTATACACTATGAAAAAGCGAAGTGAAAAAAATAAAAATATTAAAAGTCTGGAACGAAATTTTTCAATGTAGTTTAAGATCAATACAAATTTCAGACTTTAATTCCATCGAAGTGATTCTCATTTTAGTTCCATTAAAGTGAGAAGTATATTAACGAAACTTATTCTTCTCATTTCTATTCGAACGCTAAGTTATATCAAGGATAAATAAAATAAAACTAATAAAGGCACAACAATAATATCATTTCGATTAATGGCCCGACTAATTTAATTATTTTCTATTTCAATAGCGTTCAGTCTGTTTCAATCACAATGGTTTTTGTTAATATTTTTGTTTTGTTAATTAAGTAGGATTTTCATGAATCTGAGTTATAAACAAACGTTAATATTATCTATTTCTTTTAGTAATTTATACTAAAATATATATTCTAATTTTGAATCAAAATGTAATTTGAGGACAGACTAATTATTGTCCCAAAATATGAAATTTGTACAATTGTAGATTAACTAAAAAGACGCATTTTAAGAATAGCTTAAGTTAAGGAGAATAAGTTAATCTTTTCTCGAATTAACTTGACTTAATCTCGACTTCGTATTTGTTGTTTTGTAATATATTAATGTATCGTAATATATAAAGTGTGTTAAGTTAGTAGGTGGGTGTGATATTGAAAATGTGATTTTATTTACAGGGTAGACGTTAACGGGTAGAACTACTTAATTTGTAAGACATTTAAAAGAATTTTAAATTTTGGAAAAAGTATAAAGAAGTTCAAAAGTAGTTTCAAACACTTTATTTAGAAGTGATAAATTAATTTCTGAAATGAACTTTAGGTTTTGACGGGATGTTTTTATATTTTGAACACTATTTCGTTTTGACAATAACAAAAGTTAAAATTGAAAATTTAAAAGTCGACGCGTAATATACTAAATCACATATTGAATATATTTGGCGTTAATTTTATAGAAATTCATTATTCACAATTAAATGAAACTACGTGATGTAGGATTATTTCTACTATCTTTAATTTCTTTACCACGACCTAGGTTTCGTTGTATTACAACATCTTCAGATGGGATATTAGCAAAGATATAATATCCGACCTGAAGATGTTGTAATACAACGAAACCTAGGTCGTGGTAAAGAAATTAAAGATAGTAGAAATAATACTACATCACGTAGTTTCATTTAATTGTGAATACTAAATCACTTTTACATAATGTTCAAACACTAAATACACGATCGTAGAAGGATTAGAAATTTTCTTTTATCATCCGTGTTTCGATTGATCAAATGTTAGTTGGTTGAAAATACAGGTCCAAACAAAATCTCACAAATACATAAATAGAATAATTTTTATAAAATAAAATAAGCAAAACTGATAAGGTTGAGTAAATAAATTCAACTTATTTAAAATTATTTCAGAGAAAGCCAGGATTTTTAAAAAAAGAGTTGTTTTAGGTTTAAGACATTAGTGTAAACACTCATTATCGTCCTTTTTATTACTATATTGCATTTAGATTATTATCACATAAAAATTTATCTTCAACCTTAAATATTGAAAAGTTCCGTTCTGAAAAATTAAGAATAATTTAAAACTTTCAAACTGGCAAAGGCAAAACTGCTTACTTCATTTGGTCCAATAAAAAGCATTGATATAAATGTTCAGGACAATTTAATATTACCTTTTATCTTCACATTATAGCCTGTTCATTACGACGTTTAATGCTTTGAACTAAAGTTTTCTGTGCACTTAGTTTCCTACCTTATATAATCTTTAATAACAGTGGTGAAGTAACGTTACATAATTTAAAAAAAACGGTAAATATATAATTCAATTATATATTTACTAATACACCATTTTCCTTGCTATCATTACTTTCGCTATTTATCTAAAGGATTTTAATGTATATTTGTTGTACTTAAATAATGTAAATTGCTATGTACCAATTATAACAAAGTATAAAATAAATTTTGTACTCTACTTTCGTTACTAAAAGCATTCGTCCCTCTTTTCATAGGAATACTTTTCAATTTCTCGTCTCAGGTTTTGCAATTAAAGTATGTTTCAAAAGGTTCTTTCATTACTACTTAAATTTTATTGTTCTGAAACTATTTGAACAATTAGACTACAAAAATGTGGTTTATTACGATTCCCTTAATAGAAAGTATGAATTTTATCAATAATGTAAACAATAATGTAAAAAAAAAATTCATACTTGAAAATCAACATAGTATGTTGAAAATCAACATACTATGTTGATTTTCAAGTATGAAATTGGAAATATGAACATAAATTGAAATATATATTCTAAGGACCCGAATTTTTTAATGTATTAATTGCTGCAAAATAATAACGACTGAATGATAGTAGTGGAGTTCCCATAATATACTTAAGAACTGCTTGGTAGTTAGCAAAAGAAATATCAGTAACAGATATTTAATTTATCACTCTGGGTAATAGGATTTGACCTATTTTAAAAATGAGGATGGTATATTATGAATTCAGTTTCACCAAAAATCATTCGTACTGTTTTTCTAATATATCCAAATCATAATAACGAATGTCCATAGAAAATACGAATCACAAATTTATTCAAGGTTAAATTATCATAATTTTATATTCTCCAAGTGCAGCTGCGTATCACTAAGCGTATAATAAAAATGAATCTGACATAACCCAGTGATTATGTATTTTCCATTATGTGTTAGATATATATTTTTAAATATCTTCCTTTTACCATCCTACTTCTTAGATGCGAAGATTTTTATTTCAGGCAGGGTCCGTAAATTTACACTAGTTAAAAGCAAGTGGGTGACCGGCTAGGCATTTCTAAAAAAAATTAATTTTAAATCTTTTAAGTACTACAAATATTTTTGTACAATTTGTAGTAGTTTTTGTATTGGTGTTGGTTCTTTTTATGTCGGGCCTGGTTCTGTAGCTTGACATGTTAGATTTATGTGTTGTGTTTGTATTTACCTTACTGCATTTTTATTTTAATAATTAACTGGAAAGTTTTTTAACTCTCTTTTTAAACTCTCGTTCATCGTTACTTATAAATGTGACTACTATATTTTTTGAAATGCTAACCGAAAGAAATATATTATACTGGAGCTCTATAAATATCTATAAATATCTATTAACTACGTTTAATTGAACAGAATTTCATTTGTAATATTTCTGTCATTAAATATATGACCCCAAAGTATTATCAAAATGACTCATTTTGGATATTTAGTATTCATATTATTCTATGTTTTGATTTATATGCCACAGCTAGTTGAAATAATAAAGAAGTTTTCTGTTTGAATACAGAGCGGTCTCACATTGGCAAACATAATCACTTTCGTGTTAAGGTCTTTTAGAATATATTAATTTATGAATAACCAATACTATTGAATCTTAGCTTCATTAAGTTCAGATGAGAGTAATTTGAAGAAAGCCTAAGAGTGCTAAGAACTAATATTAACTTAATTTGAATCGATAAGAAATATATTGATCTGTACTAGTGGTTTGTGAGATTATCTAATATACCTAATATATTAATAATTACATGGATTCTCTTTAAAAGCCAGTATATAATTTTAATGAAAACAATATCCGGTAATTAATAAAAGTTTTAGGAAAAAATTGTTTGGCAAAAAATGACGAAGACGAAAATAATAAGTGGATTTTACATGTAATTATGGAATTAAGGAATATTTTTTTAATGAAGAAATTTTGTAAGTTTAACACTGTCAATATTACCGAAGTTAAGGAAGAAAATATAATTATAGTTATATATTATAAATGCAATGTTCATCCATGCGTCTGTCGGTTCGTTTATAACTCGAGTTCTGTTAAGTAGATATTGAAATAGTTTGCAGTATCATCTGGTGTGTTTGTCCCGGTGAGCAATAAACAATGATGTATTTATATATAGAATTTTAGTATAGGTGATCAAGTCGCAGAATTATGTTAATATTTTTATGAGGGCCATCCAAAAAACTGGCAGGCATGAAGCATTGTAGAAGCACAAAAACGGCCGCGGGAATTGCAAGTACAAAACCTAGTAATGTACACATTGTACTTAATATAAGAAATCGTGAATTATTTTAACAGTTTTGAAATACACAAAGAAATTCATTTTCATTTAAAAATGTGGAAAAAATTGGACGTATGAATATATTTATTATTATTTTCCCACTCGCACACCCATTGTAATAATTGATAATTGCGATAACCCATTGTCTCTTTTTAGGTCAGGTGAAATTCCGCAGTCCCATACGTTTGATTCACATGTCATTTATGTTTCCTTTAAAATTTTTTTTTTTTGATATTGAATGAAATATTTTATTTAACAAAATATTATATAATAGAAAAAAAATTGATTCTTAAATGAAGAAACAAACGGAAAAACTATCAGTTTTCATTTATATTGTTCACTTAGAAAAAATTTTATTTGATTGTAGTCTACTACATTTTGAAATACCAAAACTTCACGTACGAGAAACAAAAATTAAACTTATTGTACAAAAATGTATTATGTTAAAAACCCATGAAAAAACTTCGGGAACCCGTAGAAAAACGCGGAAATTTTAATAATTAGGAATATAGTAATCTAAATTCTCAGTGTGGCTGTTCGATTATTTATCCAGTGTAGCCAGAACTGACAATTAAATATAATGTTATGCACTTTTCAAAATACCTTACTTTGCTGAAATAGGTGACATAAATATATAAAAAAAATAAAAGCGTATAAATAACTGGAAATATTTTGAATTCGTGATCCTTTCTTTTGTTTTTCATACTGAGATGGCATTTTATTTCATGAGACGAATTGGCATGCTTTTATTTCGCAAGTTATTAAGTGTTCGTATTTTTCTATTTTATATACATAAAAATGTTTTTGAATAATGTTATTTCTCTTTTTGTATATTTTATTACAACTAGTTTTGATGCAAATATAAAAGACAGAACAGAGATCGTCATTACTTAGATATTGTAGTCTTATGCATGATCAGTTTATTACCAAATAATTGAATTGCTTCTTTAATCATATTGATTAACCTGTAATACTTTCAGTATAGGTGTAAACGTGTTTGCGTATTAATATATGACGTTATTGTTAGTGTTTGATGGGCACGTAAATAAAAATAGCTCTACGTAGACTACTTGTATTCAATTTCATTTCATTATGAATAATGGGAAGGTAAAATAACCAATATTACTATTCGTTTTGCAAAAACTATTTTTTAAAATTAATTAAAAGTGTGTAACTCTCTGTTTTTAATATTTAATTTTTTAAACCTTATATTTATTGAGTTATTAAACTTAAATAGAAATTATTAACAAAATGATTATATTACACATTCAGTATAAAATTCCCGAACAACAACTGAACTACTCTCACCGGTTGGTAAATAAAAATCATAGTATTTTTAATGCTAATTAAGGAATAAATAGATTCATATTTAAATATTTAGCATAAACATTTTTTAATCAACTGTAAACCAAAGCGTCATTTCATTATTTTCTACTTTTTAACGTTACAATTTTATTTTTGATAAAAGTTTGTACTTTAATTTTTTTTTTATTTTTCCTTTTATATTTACTTATTAGTAACTGCAACTCTTAATTCTTTTTTAATCTTTATAATATGTTTTTTATACAATTCCCTTTTTTATTTTTAACTAGCCTTTTAATATTTTCACCAGAAAATATTGACATCCACCGTATTTCAATAGCTGTGTGAAACTTAATATGGGGAAACTGTATATTCTTCCGTTCAGTTTATTGCGTTCTTAATCGGTATTAAAAATATTATGTGATTATAATGTCTATTTCGAAATTAATACATTTCTTCCTTTTGATTATGAAACACATACTAACGGGAAATATTTTTGGGTTGGATATTGCTGAAAAAATTTTTCACCGAAAATTGTTATTTCGTTTACTGATCTTAATCCTGCCAAAAAAAGAAATCAAACTTTTTAAATACAAAGGAATCGAGCGGTATTTAAAATATAAAATTTCGAAGAGGACACTCCCTTTGAATCAAGTCTGTTAAATATGAGTAAAACTCGCACTGCGTGCGCTCTCTGATCCATGTATTAAAGGTTAAATGTATAAAGGTATGATGTATTAAGGTTTGATGTATTTAAGGTTAAATGTATAAAGGTGTTAGAAATACGCACATACGTAAAGAATTACGCAAAAAAATTGTATTTTGCAACGTCATTTTTAATACTCATCTGTGATAAGTTTAAACAACTTTTAAAACTATTGTTTACGACATGTCCGTCGGGCATCTAAACATTTATAGGATATTGATTTATGATATGTCATTCCCTGTTTGCTGGGTTTTTAAAAACATAATTATTTTAAAGCGCGCACGTCCCAAACGTATAGTTAAATTCATAAAGGTATATTGTCTGTAAAATTAAGTTTCGCAATTAAAAAAGAATTGTAAACAAGTGTCAAAGAGATCAGCGTTCGTTTGCAGTAAAGCAAGTAGGGGTTCCATGTACCATTACACGGTTCACGTTTGCTATATTGACACCTCACCTCAAAACTACAGCAAATTATAACCAATAGAAATTAAGCATATAAGAATTAGTGTATTCTATGTGAAAAGTAGTAGGTCGCCAACACTCAGGAGGACAACTTCAGGTAACAATATATTCTGTGTAAAAAGTAGTCAGTCATTAACACTCAAAGTGACAACCTCGAGTAATAATATATTCTGTGTAAAAAGTAGTCGGTCGCCAATACTCAAGGCGACAATTAGAGTGACAAAATGTTCTGTGTAAAAAGTAATCGATCGCCAACATGCAAGGTGACAACTTCGGATAACAATATATTTTGTGTAAAAAGTAATCGGTCGCCAACACTTCAGGTGACAACTCGAGTAACAATATATTCTGTGTAAAAAGTAATTGGTCGCCGAAACTCAAAGTGACAACTTAAATTGAAAATAAATATAAAATATTACTAAAATTCGTTTAATTTTTTAATCATCAATAGGTCTGACTCATTAATTTGAGTCACTAGCAGAATTTAGCACTTTTTGAATTTTTTCATCCTTCATTAGTTTGAAATTTAATATTTTGATTTATGAATTATAGACATTACCAGTCAAATACATTGTTTCATTTCTTTTTTCAAAATCAATTTGAAGCCTTTATTGTGCGGCATAATTGTATGCAAATATATCCTCAACATGTTCAATACTTTTTTCTTGATCTCATTCTAAAATTATAGAAAATTTAAAAATGTAGATACATTATAATTTATAGTCACAACTTATCTGCAAATAAAATATTTTTGTAAAGTCGGCTAATATTTAAAATTTACTGTAAATATTGATAGAAATAAACCTGTGAAATATGAATCTGATTTAATTACAAGTAAATTGTAATTAAATCAGATTCATATTTAAATGTTGGAAAATATTATAGCTATTTTTACTATGTCTTTCGAAGTTTTAAAATATACTTTGATTCGTTTCCTTTTAATTTTTTAAAATTTTGTATACCTAATGATTTTTAGTTGTTCTTCTCTACACCAAGTAACAAAATGGATTCATAAATGGTAGATTTGAATATCGACCAAATCGATATTTCTCACTGAAAAAAGAAATGAGAAAACAGATTTGTATTTCACTTAGAAAACTATTTTAAAGTACGTCCCATGAAAAGATGGAAGAAAAAAAATTACTCCTGCTTTGAATATTATAAGGGGGCATCCCCTTCAAATAAATGTTTTTATAATTTTAAATATGCTTTATATTCGTGTTTGATTCAAGGAACCATTTATTGTATATACGTCAAGTCCATTATCTTATTTCCTTTAGAAAAAAGATGCCTGGGACAGATGGATGGACGGACGAACAGACAAATAGAAAAAGAGTGTATGGAAAAACTGCACCGTTCGAAGTTTTTGTGTATGAAACTCTAATAATGGTCTGGTAGAATCGTACTCAGGCGCGAGTCTTTCACGACCAAATGAGTAAATTTTAATTATAATTACTTTCCAAACTGTGGATTCTTAAATCTATTAAAGAAAACACCGACTACTGATTCAATAAATATTTTGTTCTATTATTACCATATATTAAATTAAAAAAAGTAAGAAAATGCTTGCATGCTAAAAAGTTTTGTATATTTTCAAAGAGTTTGAAGACGCAACATAATTCGTGAAAATAGTGCACTAAGAGTTCAGTGCTCTATTTTCTTATAGAAAGTATCACTAACTTTTAATATGTACGTAAGACAGAAAATTTATGACTGAATGAAATTAATAATTAAAATTTAAAACTTATGTACAAAGTTTTGCTTTGTGAAAGTTTTAAACAAAAAGTTTTCATTTGCGATATGTTGGTTTAAACTTTGGATAAAGTTAATTTACTTTATATTATATTTATAATATGGCTTTCTAGCTGTTTGAAATACTATGTACTAAACTGTAAACTCTGGAGGGTTTAATAAAACTATGTTATGAAATCTATGTAAGATATTCTAGTTTCAAATATTTAACACCGATATAATGTCGTCATCGTGGTGTATTGGGTTGATCACAAGGCATACGGCCTTTCACCATGAGGCGCACCGCGGGGACCCAGTTCGATTCACGGCCGGTCGTCGAACGGGGCTGGACTAGTATTATGGTTGGCTGTAAGAGATTGCTCTCGTAACAATAAGTCTGTCATATGTATCGATTAGATACAATAAAGTAGATAAATAAATAAATATTTACTGTGTTCAAATTAAAATTTTCCTATTTCTATTAAACAGAACTTTTCAACAATTCTACTCTAGACTGCTCTGGCCCGGACTATTTTGTTTTCGAAAATATGAAAATAATTTCGTACCTCTGTATAGGGAGATGCTATTTACCAATAAAATAAAGATTAAAAAAATATGAAAAACATTTCTAAAGAGAGTCATACAAAGTGGAATATGAAAAGAAAACACTAAATAAATTAATACCACGATTACTGTCAACGATATGATTATAAAATGAATAGTAAATATCGATACATATGAAAGAAAAACTGAAGGCGCCAACAAAAAAAAAGTTTTCGTTTAGAATATGTTTTTGACTTTTCCCGGCGAGCTTTTGTCAAAGGTTCACAACGACAGCCAATAAAGCTCGAGTCGAATTAAAGAGAACATCATTGCAAAAGTTTAACCGCTAAGCGGATTCAAGTCTACCTTTATTGCCTTACCTTTTAATTTATTTTCTTATTGATAATACTCCATTTATTCCGTATGTTATACTTGTGTGCATAAATAAAATTTATGTCCACAAATGACTAGTACTTTGTCAAAACCCATTATTTAAAATTGTATGTAAAATAACATAAAACCTTACAATTTTACAGTTTTACATTGTATAATTATACATACGTAAATCATTTTTAAACGGAGTTCTCGTTAAAGGACCTCATTTCTAAATATTTTATTTGTAATTATTATCAAAATGCTTTGAAAAGTTTCGACGTATTCAATCCCTTATTTATAATATTAGTTTTTTATAGACTTAGGAAGAGTTTTTGGGATTGTTTTTGGAAGAGTTTAATTGAAATGAAATTATGCTATATTAGAAATTTAGTTAAATATGTCAATAAGTACCAGATGAGGCCATTCAACTAAATGAATTTCATTATCTAGGAAAATTACGTAAACGATTATATAAACTATAGGCAAGTGTGTATGTGCGTATATATGTTTGATCGTAGGTGGGTAAGCATGTTGTGTGCTAGTGTGCGTGCATAAGGGCACCATGTTTGCGTGCGTGCATGAAAACGCACGTTTATATTTATGTGCAATACAAAGATGAAGGTTACGAATGTGGATATTATACATATGCTTAGGAAAAAAAACATGAGAGGAAAACAAAAGGAAGTAAAACCCATGGCAAATTAAGAGAGCTAATTTTCCCAATCCATTTATCGTTTTTGTTCAATTAGTTTCAAATATCACTGTTCAATTTATTCCATAATTCGATAGCTAATATAGTGAGTAAATAATTCAAAGGTGATGATAAATTGAAATGAAAGATGCACCAAGAGCTAATATGAACTAAGAATCTGTTAAGATGTCATTAATAAAAAAAAACCTATCAACGAGTAGAACACATTTTGTAATCATTTAGGTATTTATAAACATTTGAACGGTATATAATATTCATATTAAACTATTTGTAACATTTAAATTTTCCGGGACGTAAATATATTAATTGGTATATCTTTCACGAGCGCAATAAAAATATATAATTTCACATGGAATTAAAAATGATATATTTTTGGACTTTTCCCTTTACCCCTTACCTTTTTTCCCAAGGTTGTTGGTCAGGCAGAAGAACCCTATGAGTTTTTAGACGTGATCTTTTTGCTGCGTGAATCAAAAACTTTAAACTTTTACGGCAATGTAAGGCCATAGGTCTCTGTATATGATATTAATTTCAAGTCGTTTACCGACATTTTTAGCCGTTTATGAGAAACAGGGCTTTGATAAATAGAGGGAAGGACAGACGGAAACCAAAATGTTCGTTCCATTTTAGCATTCTGAGGAACGGTTCAGTAAAAAATATTATTGCCCAGTTTTTGGTCTTTGTGACATTTAAAACTATTACAATCTTATTTTGAATATTTCAAATAACATGTTAGTCAAAGTTTTAATAAAATATTTTAAAAACTTAATTTTACGGATAAGGACCAAAGATTATGTTTTTAAATATTCCAAAAGTAAATTAGATTTTCATTAATCCTTTACTCAAGTTAAAATACTTCGGTGAATTTTTATTGAAACTTATTTCCGCAATAAATTACAAGCTACTTTTATCTGAAATGAATTACTGACAAAATGTTCAATTAATGCCACCCAAAATTTGCAAAAGGAAATTATTTGAAAATTTTGCTTTTAACTACTTAGTTACGCTTTAGGTGATTTAATATTTTTCAGTTGACAACATAAGTATCTCCCCGCGTGTAATTTCCAGCGGACTTGAATATATGTTATTCTGTACCTTTATTTTTTTTACTGATTTTTTCGTCGGAAACTTAAAGGATTTCAGAATGCAATATTGAATTCACATTCAGTTAATATTGAGTTAACATTATTCTCTCACCTGTGATGTGCAAGAACTTGTCAAAAAGTTCAGTACATTAATATATCGTTTCTTAAACGCATTTCTTCTTGCATTTTCATCAATAAGCTTTTCCAGAGTGAAAATAGGTATACTATATTTTATTTTAACAATTCTGAGAAAATATCGCTTTGTTGCGAATTGATTTTTTAATATTGCAAAATTTTACATTTTCTGTTTATTCCAATATACATTCGGGTATGCTTACTCCTAATTATTAGTTTTTCTATTATTTTAAGTAATGTAAAATAATATTGTATATTTTTTAAAAATATTTAATGCGGTGAATTGTCTAGCCATATACGATAAAAATCACCTTCAAACTCCGAACTCGTTAACCTAGGAAGACATTTACCTGATTCCATTGAAATTGCATTATTTTTCTTTAATATTATTTTGTTGTATGGCACATTAATTTATTTACCATTTTTTCTCAATTCAAATATGATCAAAAGTTTGCGTTATTAATTAGACTTTTTTAATGTAAAAATTACAATAATTTAAATGTTATATGGTCTATTATGTGATCTGTAATTTAACACATTTCAGTTTTCGAAGAAACTGATTAAATTTTAGTATTACGATTTTGTGTATGAATATGAAGTGATTAGAATAAGACCGATTAAATTATATTATAGAAATATTTTTGTTTCAAAATTACAATAGAAGAAATATTTTTAGTGAATATTTTTAGCAGAATAACTTAATTATCGTAGTAATAGCAATTGAAAAATTATAATGCGTCAGTAAATAATACTAATAAGAAATCAATTTATTTACACAATTTTACTGCGTAGACTAATGTACTGATATAGAAATACAAAGGATTTTGTATTAAAAATATAAATAATTTTTTAATACAAAATCCTTTGTCAATTTTATTCAGTTGTGTGAAATATTTGTTTTCAAAATAAAATTGATCAGCTTCTTGTTGTGCAACGAGGTAAATATATCACAATTCAAGCACTAAATTATTTAAAAACGTGACGCCTAATAAAGATCACCCTTGCTTTCGTTAAATGAAAGATGAAACGAAAAGACGAATATGGATTGTATGAAAATTTTTCCGTTTTTCATGTTATATAATGCGACAATTGAATTATTTTATTCGCAAATTTTTGTCGTGCGTTTTTCTTTATTTCATTTAATTTTTTGTTTTTAATTTTTTAATTTTATAAAATTGATGATTTTATTTATTTTCTCATTTTTGGAGCCTTGCAATGAAAAAATTGTTTACTTGATACGAAATATTCACGATTTATATTATCCATATGGACACAGGGTATATTATATTTTTTTGTAAGTTACAACCAAAGGGTAATTAAGATTTGCGTGGAGGAAGTCATAGTGCGAAAAATGACATCTGTCAAGTTACTGTGTTCACAGGAACTATACTGCCTTAAAGAAGGGGGATCATATACAAATTTAAAAAAAGAATAATGAACGCTTTATCTTGTTTGCACAGCAACTGAAAGTAGAAGTTGGCTATCTATTTAAAATATAATCTGTCGTCATGGATTGTTTATATTAGAAGGCTACCTCTACTTTAGTATCTAAGAAAATAGATGCTCAATATTTTAGATAATAATGTTATATTACTCTGTAAAATTCACGATATTTATACGAAAAATATAATGTTAAGTTTGAATATAAAAATAAAATTGATATTTTATCAAACATGTACATTCTAGATGCTGAATGGATGTACACTTTGAAGTTCAACTAATTTTAAAATTTTTCAATAGAATAAGTTAGATTTTAAATAAACTTTGTATTATGTGCAAAAGACGTGCACTAGATAAAATTAAAAAATTCGACACACATAAGAATGATCAGTAATAACAGTCAAATCTAGAGCGTGAAGTAATTTCATTTTTGTTCAAACCATCGACGTATTCGTTTAATAATGACATTTTATAGAGTTTGTAACTGAAACTAGACACCCTTATAATCTCACCAAGTTCGTAAGTATGTCCGTCTAATGGTCACCACCTTATAGATACTACAGTGTTGGACTTGTATACATTTGCGAGTCAATAATTCATATGAATATCTCTATTAATTTTGCAATGAATTTTTCATGTACTTCAATATATATTTTTACTCATATTTTCTTCTTCATTGTAGTCGAGTAGCCATCATTAGACAGACCTTTTTAAATTAAGTTGATGTTCTACTTATTTCTTTTTTAAACTCCACTTATAGAACTTCAGGGTTCAGAATAACGTACAATTTGATAACTATTATTCACTTTTTCTAATTATATTTTCCCGATTAACTTGCAAAAAAATTTCAAGAGTGATAAAAAATTCGGAAATCTGATTTAGACCTATGCCAATATGCATTTAGCCAGTTTTTAATAATTCAATTGAAGAGGATTAAGTTATAAATAAATAGAAAAACACTTTGAAGACACAATACCAAATGAATATATAATTATATATAATCTATAGTAATATATAATCTATAAATAATCTCTATGATTATGAGTATCTTTTACTGCACCCTCGTGGTTTGTCACTGAATTTGTCAGTAGTTTCTAGAACATCCGAAGTGATTGTCATCTGTAAAAGTGACGAATAAGGCAAAAATTCAGGATTTTTGCCTTATTCGTCACTTTTACTTATACCTGTTTCCAACAGAACTTAAAAACCAAAACGATGGGGATATAACCGTAGGGCAAAAGCTTCATATAATAACGCATGAAACACATTGTTATTGTGTTTTGAGAAAAAATTATGCTGTGTCTAAATGAGCATGACATATTTATTTACAAGTAATGTTTGAAGGGGGGAAATGTACGTTGAATATGGACTAACAGGAATCAAATACCAATAGTTGTTTACGTTTTACATTAAGATAATTTTCCAAGGATATGATTTCATTCAAAATATAGTAGAATATTACAAAAATGCATCTAAAATTTCTTGCAATAAAGAGGATTTACACTGTTTTACTAAATCTTAGTTGTTTCATTATAATAATAAGACATAAATAATAAAAGATAAATTTAAGATCATGTCTTTGGTTTTCGAATTTTCGTTTGTTTATTACATTATTAAAACGAGTTTGATGGTCAAGAGATGTTCGTATGTCGGTCAGTCTGTCTTTACATCCTTACGAATCGATTAAACTCAGAGAGTAATGAGGGTATTGTTTTGAAATTTATATAGATAGATACCCTGAGTTAAACTTAGTTTTTTAATCATAATGTGTCTAACGATTACGAAACAAAAGAAAATATAATTTTGCTCGACTAAATGGCTGGGTATTTGTTTTGGTGGCACGTGGATAAGGTATTTACGTACTGCGGCTTTAATTCATCCGAACAGAAGCAGTCGATTTTTTTAACTTTTGAGTTGACCGTTAATGCAATATAATAACTTAGATCCACTTCATATGAAAGCCAGAGTTCAATTTAAATAATAGTTAATAGATCTAAATATTACGAGTATCTGTATGCGGTTTTTAAAATAAAAATGAGGATAGGATAGTACAATACAAGTTAACATTGAACTTGTAAAAATGTCACTCGAAATATGTAATGAATAGATTCGTAAAAAGTGATCGAACCTTTTATGTTCGAGGAATTAATAAAATAATTCCTAGAGAGAGTTACCAATTGTATTACCATCTTTTTAACATGAAGATATCGTAATATACAAAGTATAAATAAAGTCTTGTAAACAAAGTTAAGTAATAATACTATTTTATTTCACTTCTTAATAAGATATTTGTCAGTTAAATCATAAAGTTGAAAACAATTGTTGAAGATTAATCCTAAATAACAGATTAAATTAAATCTTGAAATATTTCCGTATAAAAATAATTATATTTAAATATAGCTAATTATGAAAATAAAAAGAGTGCAATTTACAAACATATTAAGTGTAGATGAAGTTAATTTTCAAAAAAAGGCTGATGTATTCGAAATACACTTTTCTCTGAGATATGACGCCAACAATTGGAAAAACAGGATTGTACGTATTAGATAATTGCTTCAAATTAATATAGCTCAACATATCATTATTTTTATTATAGATTAACAAATCAACATATTGTATTCTATATGAAAATGGTCCCTATTATATTATCAATATTCACTATAACCTACACATTTAGATCGTGGCAAAGAAACCAGTTATATTTTATAAGAAGGATAAAATTTCTTTATTTTCAATTTATACGAAACTCACATCTATTATAATTTACTAGAATATAATTTCAATCACAACCAGGAGCAGATATTTTACAATCACTGCAGAGGAAGTTATAACTTAAGAATTTACGTATAAGGTCATTCTAAGCAATTATTATCATTACGATTGTTTAGCTCCCAAAAAAAAATGGTATACAAAAATTCAAACTTTTGTCACGTAGACTTAATAAAATATATATTTTCATTTTATTTACCAATATATAAATTAAATAGTGAGATGTTAGAGAAATTTTAATTCATCCATGTAAGAATTTAATGCACCTTTACTTCATAACCAATACTATCATTATATAAGTGCTAGTTGTACTTATTTACTTGGACTTAATTTAACTACTACGTATTTTTCGATATTTTCTGGACCATTCCTAACGCTAACAGTTTCTTGGTAATCCGGTCTCTTACCGCTCTTTCATCAAATCTGACGCTCCCTGTTTTTGTAGATAAATTACAATTCTATTGGACCATTTGGTTGCTTAATACGTAAGAACAAAACATATTAGGAAACTATTAATAATTTTTATAGTGGTATTTTATTTCCTAAGCAAATAAAATGAAATTAAAAATAGAAAAGATATTCGTATTATCTCCGTCTTATGTTCACATTTGAATTATCCTAATATTGAATGGAATATTTTATCTGCTGAACATGTTATTTCTAGAAAAACCGTGTTGCGATATTAAAGATATCATGGAAACTGAAAATATGATTTCAAAATGCAGTAATTTTTTAATGTTTTAGACTTAATTTTTTTGGTTATTATATAAAAGATATACCTATTAAAAAAAATAATACCATAACTGTTTTAAGCAAAAATCTTAGGTTCGCAATGTAAAAGGATATAATGGAGATCCCAATTTGTATGGAAATAGGAATTAGGTAGTGCTATTAATTCGAAACTTCGTAAGAGTAATTTAAAAATATGAGTTTACGGTTTTTTTTTCAATCAAGCCTTAAGGGACGAAATGGGTATTCAAATTTAATGGAGTTACATTGTTAAATGGTTGTATTTCTGCGGAGAGTAAATTCTTTATATAATACAGGAGTCCACTGAGGAGAGATTTTTAATGTTCAACACTTAAAGGTTGAAATGAACTAGCACAATCCAGGAGACATTCATAGAAATGAAAAAACAAAACAACATTTAGTGTGAATATTATTGGAATATATTTTGACAAGCATTGGGGAGTTCCCCATGTCGTGTCGTTTTAAGAAAATTTGACGCTTAAATCAATGTAGAGTGCCACTCAGTGAAATCGATACAATATATTTGCACGAGCAGTACCAAGTACTTTTTTCTTTAAAGAATGGAAAAAAATAAGTATAGATGTATAAAAGTAGTCGGTATTTTATATACTTCTCGCTATTTTTACGCATTCTTATAACAAAAAATTTGTGTTTAATTTAAAAAGATAATTCTGTAAATCAAACAATCTACTTATACATTTGAAATTGCAACTTTGTTAATGATGGTGTTAGAAATGGTTCGAAACATTTTGTATATTTCCTTAACCTTTTTTACTCAATTTCATCTAGATAATTATTTGTGTGAGAGAAAAGCACGTTTTTCCTACGATCCTATAATAAATAACACAACCTGTAATAAATAATATACCTATTATATGTGTTGCTTTAAAAAAATTATATTTTGTGTGGGAGAAATTACAATATTGATAATGATACTTTTCACAAATGGTTGAGAATTTTTATATGTCGAATATATTTGGCGTTAATTTTGTAGAAAGTCATTATTCAAAATGAAATGAAATTACGTGGTAGTATTATTTTATTAGCAAATTTTTTTGCTAATTGCCCATCTGAAGTTGTTGTAGTACATCGAAACCTAGGTCGTGATAAAGAATTTAAATAATTATTATGAATGTAAGAATTTTTTGGTAGTTCACTGATATGAATAATAGACAAGTTTTGTTTATGCTCTGTGTTAAACAGCTCAGAGGCGCTATGGCGGATTTTCAGGTTTCCGTTTTGTATGTCTTTTAGCACAATGTTTCACTTTATGTTTCATCCGGAAAACGGTCTAATGATAGAAAGGAGGGAAATATTTAAAAACGGAAGACATTTTAATCGAAATTAAAAACTTCATCAAAAATGTGAAAATGTTCTGTTTTTTATCAAAATGTGGCAAGTTAGTAGATAATTTTGTAATGGCTGCTTTAAACGTTCAAAAATTATATACAACACTGGATAGGATCGCGCTTTATCAATCGTTGTTCACAACGCAAGAGAATATTTGGAATATTCATAAATGTAATTTGGGAGACGTAAAATGATATTTAAATTGATAACGTATTTTTTTACTTTTTTATAACATAATTTAAAATTAGAAAAAAGATACATTTTTTGATTTACAGCATTCCCAATACCGTAGGTTTTGACCTGTAATGTTGCTCAGAAATTTTAGGCTATAGAAATTCTTTGAGTATCAAGCTGCAGCCAAAGCTGTGTATCGCAAAGTAAAGGTCATGCATTTAACTGGATCTGTGTTCACGTAGAAACAATACTTATACCTTATAATTAGTTAATACCAATAAACATTGGTTACTTTATCTTTGTTACGTTGAAATCTTCAATAACATCGAGTCAGTTCTTTCCGTAAATTCTTTTATTAAGGAAATTAAATATTTTGCGACAATTAAATAATCATATAATAATCATTTTATATGATAAGTAAAAAATTAAGAATCATATAAAATGTTTTAAATAGTGTTAATATTTTGGAATTTATAACAGACAAAATTCACCGTTTACATTATAAATAATTTTCTTTGAAGTATAAGGGAATATTTAACACGCATTATATGTATAATACGTTTAAAATACTTTTAATGTCATTTATTGGACATTTATATTGATGGCTCTGTTAAATTGTATAACATTGGTATGTCAACGATATTGTATTAAATGATTACTTTTCAAATTATTTTATGCAACTTCAAATTTAGAATCAAATTTAAGAATTAACCTACATGAAATTAGTATCGGATTATTTACACGCATATTTATGGAATAGTTATATTGGGTGTTATATTTAAAGGTATCAAACCCTTTGACCATTTAAATAAATATAAGTATTGTCAGTACACCTGTTTTAACGATCATTATATAATAGTTTCACATTTATAGATGAAAATTTTGTGGAAAAAATTAAATTATATAATAAAAAATGTATTACGTAAACGTCCAAATATAAGTATTATCATAAAAAATGTTCGTAAGAACTTATTTTGGGAAGAAAAGATTGGTAACTATTTTAAAAAAATAGTCAAATTAAATTTAACATAATTTCATTTACATACTCATTTATAATTTGAGAAATATTTTAGGTGTTTTACTGAATTTAAATATTTATTTACATATAATTCACGAAAACGACTAAAATATTTCTCTAATAATAAATGAGTATATGAATAAAATTATGTAATTCTTAATGTGAATATTTTTTAAAATAGGTCCCATAATTTTAATCGCCAAATAAGTTCCTACGAACATTTCATCTAATATTAAGATATAAAAGACGTTTATATAAATCATAGTGACATTTTTATACATTCATTCATTGTTTTCTTGGTTATTTCAAAGACGTATTAAGGGGGTTTAATTCAGAAAAATGTAACTGGAGGCCTTCCAAGTTAGATACAAAGAGGTAAATGCTTTTGATTACCGTGAGTTAAATATTGAAAAGATTTGGGTAAAGAAACAACGTAGTATTGTAATAAATACCAGAACGTATTCTTAGTGTGATTTGGAATTTAATTTTACATTTAATGCGAGACCACTTTTTGAGATAATACGAACATCAAATACAAACACGTGCTCTGAGAAAATTTTCTGTACAGCAAATATTGAATTACAAGTAAATATATTCGAAATTAAGGTTGATGTAACTGAACCGAACGTAATATAATACATTACTCAAAGGAGCATTCATAAATGTGGTATTATGTTCAGCAATAAGAAAGGAAAAGAACCGTAGATAGTAAAGTATACAGTCGGGTACGTCTAAGAAAGTCGACTTAGGATAATGCTTTAATACAATAAGAGAAGGCAGAATAAAAGCTACAGTATATCTCTAACCAGCTAAGCTCTGGCCTATAAAAAGTAACGGTGTATTTTTGGGTTTAGAAAATCCATAATCCTAAACATAGCCTTCATCTTCATATTCAAGTAAAAGTAGTAAAACTAAATCGATTTTATAGGCTTAATTTACGTAACTTAAGGAAAATCTAGAAATGTATCCCGGATTTTTTTTAGATTTCAATCCATTAGCAGGATTATTAAGTTTTCAGCGGTAAGAAAATAAATGATCATGGAATCCTTCAAACGTAATTTCGGTAAGCCTAATATGGAAATTTGTGAAAGCAACTTTTTACTGCAAATAATTATAAACTTAGATTTAAAGAG